>RJVU01059636.1:2483089-2525999 GCA_003731715.1 Anabarilius grahami | reverse complement strand
GTGAGAGAATGGCTGCATTAGAGCAGGGGTTGGGGGTCAAGATTTTAATTCTGTTAAAGAACAGCTGGTTTGAGTTTCTCTTCACGTTGCTCTCCCCTCCCTCTCCCCACAAATCCAGAGAGATGAAAAATTTGTTCAGAGGGGAACCAGTAAAATAAAAAAGGTTTACGGTCTAAAGCGCTTACCCCTACCCTGCTGTAGCATTAGACAGGAATGCAATAACGTCAGCATTTGGCCAGGTTCAGATTGAGTTAAAACAAGGAAGTCCTTTTTGTATTTTTGTTTCTTAGCAGCTTGTTGAAACTTAATTAAAAGGCTTAAAGTTGTGGAAAGGAAATTCTAAAGAATGGCTAAAAGAAATTACCCCCTTCTAAAATTTGACTACCATGTAAATTGATAGATTAAACTTGAAAATTGAATGGTGGTCAACTAATTTTGCTTATATATATATATTTTTTTTTTTCACATGATTTTTGATTCTTTCAATGTGATTTTTGTTTGATTTGAATGCTTAGGTCCTGCTTACTAATATCTAGGGCTCTTGCGAGGGGAGGGGGGAGAGGACGACTATAAATGGAAAACTAATAACAGATTTTCAGTCTGCTTTCTCCAAAAAGCTTGCCTCAGGCTGTGTTGGTGTGTGGCTCAGCAGCAATCAGAGGTCATAATTTCATTGGCGGTTAGCATCAGGTTCAATTTTTCTAGTACGTTACATTTACCAGAAAGTCTGGTTTGTGTTACTGTGTACACTGGCTGAATCAGCTCTGAGCTGTAGAATCATTCAGCCTCTCCAAGAAGTGGAGACCCTGAAGGGGGCACAGACGTACTCATTATCCCACAGCTATCTCTTTGTTCAGGCACCGGTATCTGGACTAGCAGACCTAACATGGAGAGGCCAATTCTACCTTCACGGAGTCTACCGATCCCGTCCCAATTGACTTTCCGTACCAGCAGATGTGCATATCAAGAGATCCCCCTAGTGGTAGTGGCCAAATGAGTTGGATCCCCGGTCCCCTGATGATGGTGTTTATTTTTATTAAGATTTAGCAGGTGGGGGGTTAGGGGCTGGAAGTGGTTGAGGGTTGATTTGAGCTTTCAGGAGAGAGCTTTCAATTGGGAATTCAACAGTTGTTGACATTATTCACTTATACACCCAATTTTGCACATGAAAACAATTAATCAAATTGGTATATTTTAATTCCAATCTGCTCACCATGTCCATCCTGTTTTTGCTTGATTCCAGGAGTGCGATCAAGTTCATATTGACGATGTGTCGTCGGACGACAACGGACAGGATCTAAGGTACAGTTAGCGTCATACTAGCCATTTCATAGTTCACTCTGGCTGAAGTTTTAAAAGATCTCTCTTTCTCTTCCTCTGGTCAGTACATATAATTTTAGCACAGACGGATTCCACGCTGCTGCCACTAGTGCCAACCTGTGCCTGGCCACCGGCGTACGAGGAGGTGTGGACTGGATGAGAAAGCTCGCCTTCCGCTACAGACGAGTAAAAGAAATTTACACCACCTATAAAAATAACGTCGGAGGTAATCCCCCAATAAACTGCTTTTCTAAAATTGCTGGGGAAGAGGGGTGGTGCGTCAACAAAAGCACTCATAAGTTTCTCAAATAATCCCTTATGCAGAAACCACTTGGTCTGGGTAAATTTCAAAATTTCTCAAAGTATTCGCAGGACGGTCCAACTCAAACAATGTTTCTGTTCATTTCAGGTCTGCTTGGCCCGGCCAAAAGGGAAGCCTGGTTGCAATTGCGAGCAGAAATTGAAGCTCTGACTGACTCCTGGTTAACACTGGCACTGAAAGCACTAACATTAATCCACTCAAGGTAGGCCTTAGCACGAGCGAATTATATAGAGCCCATCACTGATACGCATAAATCACAGCAGGGCAGGAATAACAGTGCTCTTTATACCCCAATACCTCAAAGAACACTTATTCTCTGTATTATTTTGAAAAACACCATTTTAGGGCACCGATTATTTGCAAAAATTAAAGATCCATTTATCATGGGGCGTTTTGGATGACAAATGGCATGACTGTTAGCCTTGTCCTCCCTTGTGCACTTTAACTTGACATAATTTGCCTTTCAATTACAGATCAAACTGTGTGAACATCTTAGTGACCACAACACAGCTTATACCTGCCCTAGCCAAGGTCCTTCTGTACGGACTGGGAGTAGTATTTCCAATTGAAAACATTTATAGCGCCACGAAAATAGGTAAGTGTGAGCTTAGTATTAACTACCTGTGTGTGAATGGATTCTATTGGAGTGTGGCCGTAATTACTACGATATTATGTGTAAACAGCGCAAGACACATGGCGTGTGATTGGGTTAGGCTGCAGAAGTGGCGGACACACGAGAGGGTTGATGTTCAGGAAGAGGTCTAATCAGGCTGGGATTATTTTCTTGGAGCTCAGCCTGAACTGGGCCTCTCCTTTTCAGGTCTACATATGAAACCACTTCGGCAAATTTATGTCATTCCACTTTGACATTTTTTTCTTCTTTTCGGCCTCTGCACTTTTTCGAATGCAAAATAAACACCAACCTTTACTTTCGTTCGCGCAAAGCTCTGCACCTCCCTCGCTGCGGCATTTGCATGTGAGGTTGATTTAGCTTGTTTTAGCCATTTGTCCCACGTTCTGGGAGGAATAAGACACACTTAATGCTTTTCAGGTTACTTTTATCTAGGCATCGATCTTATCGTATCTCCAAGCCAAGGCAAAGTGTTTACACTGCATAATTTTGTGTAACTTATTGCGTATTTAAAGAGCCCCTCACTGGGGCTTGATCTTGGATGTGGCTTCCTTGCTTTCCGCAGCAAACTAAACCTGTTTCTCCTCTCCCCAGGAAAAGAGAGCTGCTTCGAGAGAGTAATCCAGAGGTTTGGGAGGAAAGTTGTTTATGTGGTGGTGGGGGACGGCGTGGAGGAGGAGCAAGGGTCGAAAAAGGTACGAAGACGCCCAGAACTCTATACCACTTTTCCTTCAAACCTTCAATTTCTTCATTCCATTCCCTGAAAATGTCATTGTACCAGCGAGAGAATGAATCTCACATTGTAATCAGCTCAATTTCTCTGACAGCTCGAATGTAAAGGGAGGCAAGATGACATAATTACACCTCCCTGCATGTGACTGTGCCGTTTCGCCATTGGTAATGCTAGACAAGTCCTCTCAGGCATGTTAGAGGGCCCGGTTCATAAATATAACATGCGTTTAAGAGGCTTAAATCATTGTTAGATAAGTTGAGGATATTCAGAAGAACATTGGAACTGTCAGAGGGGCAGCCAAACACCTTAGTGTTGTTTTCCATGACTTTTGTTGTTCAAACCAGAAGATTTATGTTACCTGCTGCTTGTGTATTCAGAACGTCCGCCAAGTTTTCATGTAAACCCAGAGATATAAACCACAAAACCTGAAATTATTCATCATGTAATTATCAAAGCAGATTGTTGTTCAGACAGGTTACAAACAGATGAATGAGTGTTGATGTGATTCTTTATTATATTGTGCCAAGTGATTAGTTCCATGTTGTCAATTAATCATGGAAGGAATGTGAACGTAGGAAGTTGACACAAGTTTAAGTTTTACATGTCAGTCCCCATTTCCTCCAAGACAGTGTTTAGATGTATCACTGGGGATTTTAATAAGTCCTTGGCACTTAAGAAACACACAGTTTTGTTAGATACAACACTAGTGTCAAGGGTGACTTTGTATTAAACCACCAAAGCAAAGACAAACCTTTGTATACTTTCATTTTTTCCATCGTATCCCAGAAACAATTCCCCTCTAGTTAATAACCGACCGAGGCAAAAGGGAGATACCATCTTTGGCTTTTAAAGTTAAAAGCAAAGACAATTTACAAAACAAAAGAAAAGAGTCTTTTAAGGGTCAGTGCAAGCTTCTCTAAGCGGAACATATGCCTGAGAGAGGCTATACCTTTGATAAGACTCAGTAATGGTTTGTGTGTGGACGTCTCTGAGCTGACAAGCTTCTTTCATTCTGGCAGAATCATATTTCCCTGTGGCCTCTCCCAGGAACAATGCCTCATTTGCAGCGTTGTGTCCGCATAAGTTTGTGCAGAGGTGCTGTATATATAGTGCATTTAATAGTTATTTCCCATCAGGCCATTCTTTTTCCCGTGGAGTATTATGGAAATTCCTTATTTTATATATTTTATATTTTAAATTTTTTTATATTTTTGAAGACATTTTTNGATTTTTCAAACAACATTATAATATATTCTTAAAATGTATAAAAATATTCTTTAAAATAAAATAATTTTTTAATATAATTATTTAAAGTGCCTATTAATATTTAAACATTTAGCTGCTAAATCATCATGCAAAAACATGCACGAAAGCAAAAAAACAAAACATTAAACAGGAAATGATGTTATAAACAGAACCCCTATAGATCTTCATAGCTATGTGTCATGGTCCAAGTTTTTTAAAATATCAGATCATTTAAACTTTTTATGACAAATCAAAGTTAATGCAGGTTGTAAAATGTCATATGGCGCAATTTAAAAAAATGAAATGATATTTATGAATTAATAATTTGTGTGTGTATGTATATATACATATATATACTAGGGGTATAACAATACACTAATATCATGATTTGATACATATCACGATACTAAACTCAATACTTCAAGACATATTGTTAAAGGATAACAAAAAATGTACTAATTTGATATTTGGTAAATTTAGTACTGACTCTAAAACTCTGTAAACTTGGATTTTTTCTCACACAGTAATTTTCATTTTGGATGAACTATGCACAACACATATTGTCATTATCCACGATACGTATTGCATTTTTATTGCGATATATTGAGACACGATATATTGTTAAATTGATATCTTGTGTATATATATATCCTTTTTACCTTAAAAAATATATTTAAAAACCTTTTTGAAAATAAAAGGAGATGTGTACTCAAATGTATTCAAGGTGTAAGAAAAATACTTATTACTTGATGGTTACACCACATTTTTTTGACATTAAATTGAAAGGTCTAAAAATTTTCAAAACCATAAAAACCCAACATGAATACAAAGACTACATTTCTAAGAACTGTGAGTTTTATAATAGATTTTGCTTTATTTTCTTATATGTCAAGATAGCTGTCAAAGTTTGATCTTTTTTTATTATTACTATTACTTAAAATGATGTTTACTAAGTGACCTCAATGGTATGGTGCCGCTTCAGTGGTTGTAGTTTGCAAGTCCTTCCTCTTCTCAAGTCTCGTGTGATGTTACGGGCCATCAAGGCTGTTCAGACGGCACTCATGGGCGTGATTGTTTTTCTAAGTGAAGTGTTCATTGCAGGTTTTGTGTTTCTTTATGTTCTCTTTCACCCTCAAACACTCTCTCTCTCTCTCTGTGTCTTTCCAGCACAACATGCCTTTCTGGAGGATCTCTAGTCACTCTGACCTCATGGCCCTTCACCACGCTCTGGACCTGGAGTACTTGTAGCACTGTGACGGCCCTGTCGCTCCGTCCCAGGCCGTGCGAGGGCCCTGCAGACCCAAACGCACCACCGCCAGCCTGCTGCGTCGCCCGAACGTCTGCGTTCTGACAGCACCAGACCAAAAACAAAATCGTTCACACATAACATAGAGAGAGCGACACTCTCAGCGTGTTGACACATGGCCGCAATTCGTCTTAAACCTAAACCTTTTTCGAAGTGGAGGAGAGTGAATTTATGGCGCTGCAGCTGCTGGCCCTGGTTACTGTGAATTGGCTTTTTTTTCCGAAGCCATCAAAATGTTTTACAGCCCTGTCTACGCAGGGGACTCGGCAAGGGTTCACACCTGTGACAAAAACTGAGCTACCGATGCCTTTGGAACTCAGCAGGACTCCGATCCCACTGCGACTTGGTGTAATGTTTTGTCTCTTTATGTCTCCGTCTTGTTCAATCGATGGTACAAAGACAGTTGGGCACAGCCCACTAATTTTCCTCGTTTCGCCAGCCCCATTGCCCTGGATGTCCTGCTCTTCTTATTTATAATCTTCGAGAGACTTTGTGGAGCGGCACCGGCCCCCAAAAAAAGGCGCTTTGTTTTGAGACTTGTGCCTTTTTGTGTTACAAAGTACTTTGATTCCACTACACCAAGAAGTTTATGGAGGAAAAAAATGGATTTTCTAAGTAATTTAAGGAAAAAAATTTAACAAAACACTATTTACATTGCAGAGACAATCGTGTACAGACATTTTTGTGTGTAAATTTGTAATCACTGGACTATTCCTTCCTATATTGATTAAGGTACATGCTGTGGAAAGCGTTTCATGGAAGTACGTAAAGGCATTGCCGGCTCGCGCAAAGCCTGAAAGTGTTGACGTGTTCGAGGTTTCATTCATAATAAATAAATGTAGATAAGGTTTTTTTTTTTTTTGTGATAATTGTTTTGTCATGACCAAAAGCATGGATGTCAAGTGTCAATAATTTCATATTTTTCTTCAGTGATGTTTTGTTTCCTCCTTTGAACTTGTAGAGATATTCTCCACAATGAAATGTGACGCTTTCTGTCAGAATTTCATACCGGACAGAGTGAATTAAGTCCCAACGGTAGCTCAAACCCCAAGGAAGAACATAAACAGCATAATAGAATAATAATCTTCTGAATGTCAAGCTTCAAACTGAGTGTAAATGTCTGTATCCCCAGTACTATCTCCTGCCCGAGCTGGACATTGAACCTCAACGTCCGTAACGGGCATTTAAGCTTAAATAGGTTTTATTATCTTTTGTACCGGCGCTAAAGCAGAAAGTCTTGTACAGCAAGTGTAATTTTTGTATGAAGTAGTCTTTTTATTTTGATTGTGTCCACTTGGAAATCGCTGTAGTTGGATTTTCATGATGCATATTGGTAGGTAACTGTGGACTGGAAACTCTAGCTCTTAGACTTTAAGAAAGAAAGCCACTACTCACTCACACCTACACACACACACTCACAATGGAGTTGAGAACATACATGTGCTATCGACTGTGAATTTCCCCAGCTAACTCGATCTGTTTTTAATTTTCCCTCCCGGCACATGATGATGTTCGGCTCCTGCAGGTGAGGTCGTCTTCTCTGGCCTAGTTTTTCTCACCACATTTACAATTTCACCCCTCTTATTGCATCGCCCGCCACCCCCCCGTACCGGGGAATCACATTTTGCTGCTAGATCACGGTAACAGTAGATGTTTTCTAGATTTAACACAGCATTTTTTTTTTTTAAATAAATGATGCAATCATAATGCAAACTGGAAATAATTTACAATATGTGGGCCTCATTGTGAAACACAGTTTGTTGTGTCTGCAAAAAAAAGATGTGTACAGATGTTTTTGACATTTATTATTTGATTGTGTTTAAATTAATAAAAACTGATTTGTGAACTGTTACACACATTTTCCCTTTTTGCGAGTGATTGAAATGGTGGCTCTGCAATTTTCTGCCATGGAGTTTGTATTTATTGACTGTTTGGTCTTGTGATCAAATGCCCCCAAATTAAGTGTTTTGGAATGGCGGCCTTCTGAACATATGAGCAACTGATGCATGTCCAGAGATCATTAACATTTTACATATACATGCACAGGATAACTTTATAAAAGTCTTTTATTGGATGGGAATGTAGCATTTGTGTGGCCTCTTCTGTCATTTGGTGGTCTGCAATTCAGCATTTCCCAGACAACACGTCATATATGGCACTTTTGTTTAAAACATCATAACTGATGTAATGTCATATAAAGCTCTCGGTTCCTCTCATCTTGCAACTGTTAGAACAATATGTGGGATTTCAAAGTGTATATTTAAAATCAATATGTTCAGTTCATTTTAGGTACTCACTTCCAAACAATATGATGCAAAAACAATGCCTAAACTGATCACAAATTGACAGAAAAAACATGTGTTTTCTTTTGTTATGAATACTGTCTGATTATATTCTTTATTAAGAGACAGAAGTTTTGATTTTCCCCCTTGAATTTCTGGATTCAGATGAGGGGAATGAGCCATAATCATGCTACATAGGCACCACAAATTTGTGAGTCGGGCGGTTTGTGTTATTCTTGGGGATAGTTGAAGGTGAAACCCTCACCTAATTGTGATTTTTCTTTGCAGCACAGCCAAATGCTTCCAATAACAGCTCCTCTCCACAAATGTTTCCCTGTGTTTTTCGAAAAAACACAGCTCGGCCACTTGCAGTTGGGAGTTGAGTTGGTTTATATAACGCATGAAAAATTTTTATGAGGTGGCCAAAATGAAGATGTAACGAGAGACTGGCAGAGGAATAGAAGCGTTCCTGCAAGTGCTCAGAAGAATCAAGCATTCATGGAATCTTATTTTACAAATATTGAAGTCAATTATGTTTTCAGATGGCATCTAAGGAATATGCCAGGGGAGTTAAAGGCTGCCAGGAAGAGCAGATAGGGCTGTTATCCTTGGAATGCACACACACACACACACACAAAGCCAGGATACTGTCTGAGGCTCATTTACCACATTGGGACAGAATGGGTTTTGTTCCCTTTGATATCCAATGGATCCAAACGTCTCAGACCACATTGGAAAAACTGGGATTTATAAATAAACAGTTGTATAATTTTTTTATACAATGAAACAATTTGTAAAGAGGGAAAAACAAACAAAATAGAAGCATTTTTACTAGTGACATTATGCTGCCAATTTCGGAGTGTCTATTTACACTAAGTGGAAATAGCGTCCCTTGTTGGCATTTACACTAGCTCCACCCACCAATGTCTGGTTGGACGGGTCAAGTTTTAAAAAAAGATTTACAGAGTTCACAGTCTTCAGTGGTGCAGCAGTAGTGGATAAGGCTAGCATACCTTGGCTTTTAACACGATCAACGCGGGTTTGAATCTGCCTTTTGCCGAGCTCGCATTTATTTTCAATTAAAATGAAAATAATGTTCTAAAAGTGGAAATAAACTGCAAACGAGTGTTTAATAATATTAAAAGTGTTTATTGGGTATGGTTAGGGGAAGGTGTAGGAAGGGTTTTTATTCTCCCAATAAGGCAGCATCCATTTAATAATTTTAACAAATATAATCATTTACACTCTATGATATCATTCACTATAAACCCTAATGCTCAAAATAATTAATTGGTTTGAGTAGGACAAACTTAAATTAAACAAATTAGTAAAGTCAAATGAACTTTTATGAGTATTTAGCACTTTCTTTTTCTTTCAAGTTCACAGAACTGATGTATTTTAAGTAAACTGAACTGTTTCATTGTTTTGAGTTTTATGAACTTATTTCTTTTAATTTAGATTAACTTAAGGTTAACTGAAGCTGGGCTGAGATTTCTATTTTTAAATGCTTTATATTGCTGCACTCATTTAGCAAGTGCTATACCATGCTATTGTTAACATGTTAGCAAATTAGCGAGTTAGCATTTTCTGAATTAGCTTGTTTTAGTTTACACTAATAAAAATGTTCTCATTGAGGTGTCATGAAAAATGTAAGTTAAATGTATGAATTAGTGTACTCAAACATTTAAAGTTCAGAACAATACTTACATAAACTTTGAATTTCGTGACTTAAAAATTTTGAGGTTTACTGTGTATGGCTGACCTGACCACAACATATTTCAAAGAAATTTGAACTTATTCCATGGTTTCTATTTTCTTTTAAATAATGTTTTCCGAGAAATTACGTTTATATAGCGTAGGTTATGCTTTTATAACTAATTAATTAAAAGCTAATCAAATGAATACATAAACAATAGTAAATACATGAATCTACAGTAACTTATCGGGTTTTACAGTGTTGCATCCTGTTAGTGTACAAAAATACTGAGGTGCAAATAGTATCTGCCAATATAAAGTATAGATAGCATCTACTATTTACAATTCTTGCAAAGAACTGCTACTTTTACATGGTGTAAATAGCATCTATCGCTAAGAAAATATGCTATCTATCTATCTATCTATCTATCTATCTATCTATCTATCTATCTATCTATCTATCTATCTATCTATCTATCAACAGTAATTTATCCAGTGTTTCGGCCATCTCTAAAATAAATAGAATTTAAAAAAATAAAAATGATATGCTCAGGAAAAAGAAAATCACTTTACACTCTTATGTGAGTAATGCCTTGACAAACAGCACTAGAGTGATTTACTGCCTGAGCCCAGACACCGATTTCATGCAGATTCACACAGAAAGAGCCACTCCTGGAGCATTGTAAGTGAACTAATATTATATTACATACATATCAAACATTAAAAACTCGTTCCACATGAGTTACTTTACAACCAGAGGGTCTATTAAAAGGTCCTTGTTCCCCACAGATGCGGTAGCTAATGTGTTTCAAGCTGAGGGAGTTCACTCCATCTTTACACTGCAGACAAGAGAGAGGGAGGCTCTAATAAAGGACTTGAAATTCACATTCCTCCCTCTTTCCTCCAAGAGTAACATTATGAAACTACATAAGTCAGTGGTGCCTGTCATTTTACTACCATTGTCTTTAATTATGATGTTTGTCTTTGGGAGAAGAAAAACATATTTGAAGTTATTGTTGCCTCTTTTCGTGGTGGGTTTTGGACAGGCTGATTTACTGTTCAGAGTAAAGACTTACTTAAATTCTCCTGGGGAGTGACTGACCTGCCATTACAGCTGTAGGTCTTGCCATACTGGGCCTTTTGCTTGGTTGGTTGGCTGGTTGGTTGGTTTTTAGGTTTTTAAATATGATTTAATGATTTAAAGGTGCCCTCACCTTCAAAAACTTCATTAAAGTCAGCATGAAACAAAATTTACAATAGCACAAATCTAATCTGCCCTTATTTCTTTTAATTTAGATTAACTAAAGGTTAACTGAAGTTGGGCTGAGATTTCTATTTTTAAATGCTTTATATTGCTGCACTCATTTAGCAAGTGCTATACCATGCTATTGTTAACATGTTAGCAAATTAGCGAGTTAGCATTTTCTGAATTAGCTTGTTTTAGTTTACACTAATAAAAATGTTCTCATTGAGGTGTCTTGAAAAATGTAAGTTAAATGTATGAATTAGTGTACTCAAACATTTAAAGTTCAGAACAATACTTACATAAACTTTGAATTTCGTAACTTAAAAATTTTGAGTTTTGCCATCTTATTTAGGTTTACTGTGTATGGCTGACCTGACCACAACATATTTCAAAGAAATTTGTGAAAAAAATGGAGTTTCTAAAATGGAGATTGCCATCATGATGGTTTCAACATATGGGGACATTTTAGAAATATTAATAAGACAGTTTTTTGTTGTTGTTGTTGTTGTTGTTTGTTTGTTTGTTTGTTTTTTCGAAAGTTATATTAAAATATGTAAAATCTGCAAGTTATCAGTGTAACACCACAGACTCTAATAAAGTGCGACACATGAAATTGTCAGATATTCTCATTTTCAGTTGCCTTAAAACTTGCTAAAACCTTATTAAAGTCAGCATGAAACAAAATTTTGCAATAGTCTTTCCTATTGTGGCGTATATCTGAGTGAAACGGCTTCTCAGACAAGAAAAGAAAAAATCTAGGATCGGACTTGATTTTTTTTCCACCGGAACTAATTTAAATTGATTATTGGATCTTTGTAGTTTGCTATTGCTGTGAATGTCATTTACCTATTTTAGTTTGCCAAGAAATTTTAAACACCATTTTTGAAGAGTACACGTCTTCAATCCCATGACCCGTTAACCGATCAAATTCAGCCATCTTGAAGGACATCTCGATTCTCTAGCTGCATCCCATTTCGGAGGCTGCATCCTCTGGAGTTCGCAGTTGAAGGCTGCATCTGTCATCAAGGATTTCTTATTTCAGAAAAGTAACTATAATAAAATTGATTGTATTTGTTATTCCTCGTGAGGAGTAAAATACATTAATTTCATTCTTACTTTGCAATCTAACCGTTACTTTCTTAAATGAGACTGCCTCAATGACGTATGCAGCCTTCAAATGCGACCTCTGGAGGAAGCAGCCTTCGAAATGAGATGCAGCATCTAATTGTATCGTGAGGAGGTGCATCCTTTCCAGGGTTGCCAGATTTTCACAATCTAGCCCAAAACTAGCTCAATCGCATTTCGGGGGGATCCCCCGGTAAAAATTGTTTTTCGGGAGGGTAAAAGCCAAGTTTTTGGCGGAGTTCTCCTGGTAAAAATCGCATTCCAGGGGCTAAATATCATGCTATTTGGGGTCGCTTCAACCCGCGAACATGAAAAACAACACACGGCAACAGTATTAAAGTAGCCCAATTCTGCGGGAAAACCGCAGACTTGGCAACACTGATCTTTCCCTTGCATCCTAAGGGGGTGGAGCTAAGATCCGAGGAAAGGAAACGAGCATTGAAGGGAGGGATGTATTTGTTTGGGTGTATCAAATATCAACAGCTCAGAAATCGCTTACTGTATGCAGACTTATG
Source organism: Anabarilius grahami (assembly GCA_003731715.1). Lineage (NCBI taxonomy): Eukaryota > Metazoa > Chordata > Actinopteri > Cypriniformes > Xenocyprididae > Anabarilius > Anabarilius grahami. The sequence goes on along the minus strand of RJVU01059636.1, from coordinate 2,513,579 downwards.
GAATATGCAGGGCTTGACAGTAAGGACTGCATGCAAGTTGAGGCCAGTGTGAAATCAAGACAATTGACAGAATTGTCACTGGCCCAATTAGATTAGAGTAGATCGCCAGCGAAAATTTGGGCAGGTCATGTAAAAGGGTCATTCTTCAATTTTTAAAAATCATGTTTTGTTTTTAAATAGGCCTACTAAAATGTATGTATTTAAAATTAGTTTAATATGCTATATCCAGTCAAATGACCATAACACCACAGACAAATTAGCACAAATCTAGACATTTCTAAAATGGAGACTGCCATCATGATAGTTTCAACGTCTGGGGACATTTTAGAACTATTAAAGGATTAGTCCACTTTCAAATAAAATTTTCCTGATAATTTACTCACCCCCATGTCATCCAAGATGTTCATGTCTTTCTTTCTTCAGTCGAAAAGAAATTAAGGTTTTTGATGAAAACATTCCAGGATTATTCTCCTTATTTCGGACTTCAGTGGCCTCCAAACGGTTGAAGGTCAAAATTACAGTTTCAGCGCAGCTTCAAAGGCTTTAAACGATACCAGAAGAGGAATAAGGGTCTTATCTAGCGAAACGATCGGTCATTTTTGAAAAAAATACAACTGTATATGCTTTATAATCACAAATGATCACCTTGCACGTGCTTCTGCTTTCCGTATTCTTCAAAAAGCTTACGCTGTATGTCCTACGCCTTCCCTATTCAACTTATGGAACGAACACGGCGCCAGTTTAGTTTTTTTCCGTAAGTAGAATAGGGAAGGCATAGGAAGTACAGCGTAAGCTTTTTGAAGTATACGGAATCATTTGTGTTTATAAAGCATATACAGTCGTATTTTTTCGAAAATGACCGAACGTTTCGCTAGATAAGACCCTTATTTCTCGTCTGGTATCGTTTAAACCACTTTGAAGCTGCACTGAAACTGTAATTTTGACCTTCAACCGTCTGGAGGCCATTGAAGTCCACTATAAGGAGAATAATCCTGGAATGTTTTCATCAAAAACCTTAATTTCTTTTCGACTGACGAAAGAAAGACATGAACATCTTGGATGACATTGGGGGTGAGTAAATTATCAGGAAAGTTTTATTCGAAAGTGGACTAATCCTTTAATAAGACTGTATTTATTTTAAAAATTTATATTAAAATATGTAAAAATCCATCCGCCAAAAATATATATAGGTTAATGTAGTTACATTTTAATAACATAAACAAATTACATAGGAATGTAAAGAGAGGAATGAAATGTTACTGAGGATATGGCACACATTTTGTGTAAAATGTTGTTTAGAGTCATTATAATCATCTGCCATTTAGGATTTTGCACTGAGCTTGTCGCAGTGCATTCTGGGACTCCCTTCTGCACAACAATTCATGTGAGGCTTAGATTTTTACCAAAAAAAGTTGTTTAAGAAGGCAGCATAATGTTGCCTGCTTTTTGGAACAGCAGTCTACGATGTTATAAAATGCAGCCTACAGAAGAAGCTCACTAGGTTTTGGAACAGAGCAAGTGATCATGAAGAGGTCATTCCATTTTAACACCAACACCGAGTGTTCAGATGCTTGTCGTTGTACTCCTGTTTACAAGCAATGTGTTCCTTGGCTCGAATCCATTAATTTATCACATTATTCCATAGATGTTTCGAGTTCAGTGCAATTTATGAAATCTGCGTTGTAGATGTTAAAGTGTCTCTCCAATTGGCTCAATGAACGTATCTTTGATTTATTAACAATTCTAGAAGGATGTTTGGTGCCTTGTGAGACGTGTCCTCCAAACCCTTCCCTGTGTAAACATCGCAGCCTATCACAGGGGCCGGTGCTGGTTTTATAGCAGCAGAGGGTTGGCCCCAGTCATTAAGCTGGGAGTTGTTAGTCATATTTGCGAGAGAGCTCGGCTTTGGCTTTCCGTTCTCCCGTTCGCAACCTCCACCTGCACTTGCGGTCAAACTGCATGCTCAGTGCTCTTTTGTAGGCCCACCAAGCAGTGAGTGGCAGTGAGTTATATGGACGGCTCAGGGCTCGTTTTGGCAGCACAGAGCCGATGACTCCGGCTTCCCCTGCTTTGAGATGTGAGCTTCTGCATCTCCCGGGACTTAATTTGGCCAGCGAGCTGCGCTCAGACCTCCCGGTCTGGTGTTAATTGGTCAGACTTTCTCCCGTTATGGCTCGGATTCGTTCCAAGCCCTTTCTCGGCTGGCCCACGTTCCAACCTCTCTGTGAGTTTAATAAACTTTATGTCGTCCGGTTAATAAAACAGCATTGTGTCCCGCCTTGGCTTGTTTTTCCTCGATAAGTCATGGGATTTTTCCTCTCTCACTCACCCTCTCCTTTTCACTCTCTCGCACTCTGTCTCTCTCCACGGGCGATTTCAGAGAAATGCTTTGGAGGCTAAAAGACTCTCCATGTGAAGTGAATCATGGATCTTTTACTCTCTCTATAAAAATGGATCTCCTCCTACTGCCTGATTCTTCTATTGTGTCATGCTCATTGGGTCCCACAGTAAAGCATTATAGTAAGTCAACTTTACATTCGTAAAACACTTCCTTTTCTTCTTGGATTGCAGTGAAGTGGGAGGGCAGTTTTCTTTCTCTTCTGTCTGGGTTTGTTGATTGATGTTTGAGCGGTGCTGACTCTCTTATACTGGTGAATGCAGACTGATGTCATTGACAGGTAGATGACAGATACACCACACTAACCCTGGCTTCAGCTGAGGGGTCAGAGATGGTTTTCCATGTTGTATACACTTTTGTGAGTTTATATACCCTTTGTAAAAAGTTATTTTTAAAAAACAGATAAAAAGCACTACCCTGATAAAAGCTATATAAGATATTTTGTCTCCAGATGGTTCAAAATGCTGCTGCCAGGTTGTTGACAGGCAGACAAAAGTTTGATTACACCCATTCTAAACACTGTGTTGTCAAAGTTGATATTGTGGCTTTATATGGTCAGACATTTGCGTGTGTCATTGTTTTATTAACATTTTACCAAAATCAAGCTCAAATGGAGTTACAGCTTTTTGACCAGTGAATTTCTGAGAATTTGGCTGCATCTGAGGCAGTGCATTGCATTACGTTTTCATCAACTTACAGGTTATAAAGTTTATTATGTGAACGCTCAGTTGTTTCTGTCATTTGACCAAAATCTCGTGTTATAAAAGATGAAGTGCAATGCCCAGACTATTTAAAACAGTATTGGCTGACTCGACGACAAATGCTAGACACTCTTCTCTGATCCTCAAATACATAAAACATTAGCCTTTTTAGTGTTTCTTGAGTAAAGTAAATGCTGTACTTATTCAAACATACACTTCTTTATTTACCCTTGCAAAACAAGCAGAAACGGTCCAAATTGCTCCAAAAGCAATTCATTCGGCAGGGTGGAGTTATGAGGTTTTTACATATGCATACATACACATGAGGATCCAATGCAGTTACGAGGTTTAGTCACAAGCTCTTTTTAATACTTTTCATTGGTTAAATATTTGCAAAAAGGGTGCATATAACGGGTGACCAATAGTAATGATTTAAAAAAAAAAAAATGGAGAAATTTAGAAATACAGGGTTTCCACCAATATATTACACAAGGCATGATAACAATGGATTTTACATACCCCCCCCCCCTTTTTTTTTTAATTCACAAAAAATTTGTATTGTAGTGTTATTACTTTTCAACCCTATGTTATTACTTCTTTAAAGAAGAAACCCAATCAGAGTCTTATCTCCAATTCCCTTTAAAAGCCAGTTTGCGGATTCGCTATTTACATGTTGGAATTTGCTAGCGGAAAAACTGAATGCTTCTCTAGCGAGGAAACGGATCTGCTTGTGCGCGAGGTTAAAGAGCACGAGCAGACCATCTACGGGACAAGCAGGGATTCCACCAAAGCAATTTTATCTTTATGCACACAATAATAATCTTTTACATTGTAATCCTTTTATTTTTAATATTTGCCATGTTTGTGTGCTGCTGCGTGTCCCTGTGTGTGTAATAAGCAGCATATTACTAACGCACTCTTTAAATAACAAAAAAAATACTGCTCCATTGACTTTAGACCAGGTTTCAGTTGGTCAATGGCGCAGTCTATTTCAGTTACCTCAAAATAGCAACACGCTAACAATGCGCCTGAACACACCTCGTTTTCAGACCAGCATGCCAATGGGCGCACAAATGGATGCAAATGCATTTGCTATTTAAATAAGGTGGTGCAGAAAATGAAAATGATAACTGCGTTGAGCTGAAACTAGCAAAAAACACTTGCGTCAGGCTTGGTGCCGCATTGCGCCGGGAGCCCTATATTTGTAAATATATGCCATACAACATCTTTTCAGGATGAATTCAAATGTAATATTTATTTTTTTATTCTCTTTAACAAATCTTGCCTCTTTCGTAAGTTAAAAATCAACTATGATGTAAGTGTACCCACAATGTGTTTATTTTCACTGCATTTTCTTTCTTTTTTTCTGAAGGAATGTTAATGTTGCACCCTTTTTTTACCCTTTAATTGCCATCAGTGACAAAAAAAAAGCAAATCAGCCTTTTCGGACAGGCAAAAATATTTGATTTCCTCTGTGACTCCCCTTGGCCAGGGGATTACAAAGGCTTTAAGCCGGCGGATGAAGGAAAGGAAAGTGGTAAGTGACATTTCTGGTCTGGGAATATGGCAATCAGCAGTATGGAGGGCCGCCAAGTCCCGGGCCAGGCCTGAAAATGCTAAAAAGTCTCTGGGAGAGTGTAAACAAACACGGTGTTGTGAGGGTGGGGGAGGGAATCTTGGGGGACAGATCTGTTAGCCATCAGCGAGTCCTTTTCATCTGACCGCTGCTCCTCCGGTAAGCTGAAGGAAGGCTTTGTATACCTGCGTACAGACAGGAGCTAAGCATTCAGAGAGCAGGAAACCACAGCCTTTCCCCCCACCTTCATCCCTCCATCCCTAAGGCCCTACAACAGAGAGCGCATACAGTATGGCATTCTGCGCCAGCGGCCCCTGCCCGCCACTTAGCCAGCCCCAAGCCACAGGAAGCTGGCAGAGTCACTGCCGGGTCAAGGTTCGCTTGGGACAAGGGCACACAATGACTCGCTCATGCATATTTAATCACAGACAGGTTAGAGAGCACCCAGACGTATTTTATAATTCAGTACAATTAGCGAGAAGGCTTTAAGTTAGTAATGACTTCCTTTTACATCAGTCAGTCCTCTAACCTTGCCTGCTTAAATTCAAAAACAGGCACAAACTAATCAATTCAAGTGCTATACAAAGATATAAAAAGTCAATACATTCAATATCCAACTCGAAGATCATTTGACTAGTAACATTATACGCATCTTTTAATTTCACAGAAATATCCAGTGTTAAAATGTGCCTGCATTATTGTCTAATGAGTCCAGGATGAGCACTATAATCCCTCTGGGTAACACAGGGACCATCCATTGCCCTTGTTCAATAATTCATACGCTCTATCTCTCCACTGACCAAGCCATCACCTTAAAGCATTAACAGCGCTCACAGTAGAAATGAATACCCTCTCAGCTGTGCGAGGGAGCGTCTGCTTCTGGGTAGGTTTATTTGTTCGATTAAGAGTACAGAGTTATCACAGACATGCTTAAAGTCAACACGAAATGCCATTTGCAACCTTTTTACTTCCTTAAAGTAGCATTTTGAAGTGAAACAAAGTATAAAAATGCGTAAAGAAGAAGAAATGGAGGCAGAGGCATGACTTTATCCATCAAAATTAGGAATATATTGGCCGTCATGGTTTTTGTGACTTTTTAATGTTATCGGTATCAATCTGACAAGTTAAAAATAATTTTAAGACTTAAAGCGACTTTTTGTGCGCCAAAAACTAAATAATGACTTTCCAACAATATCTAGTGACGGACGATTTCAAAACACTGCTTCGACGCTTTACAAATCTTTTGTTTCGAATCAGTTGTTCGGATCGTGTAAACGAAGCCTCGTTTACTGAAATCACGTGACTTTGGCGCTCTGGACCACAAGATTCGTAACACTTCAAAGCAGAAATCACCCATCACTAGATATTGCTGAAAAGTCGTTATTTTGTTTTTTTTCTCGTCGCTTTATAAAATTAAGGTTGAACCACTGTAGTCACATGAACTGTTTTATATGTCTTTAGTACCTTTCTGGATCTTGAGAGGTTCAGTGACATTGCTGGGAATAGAGGCCTCACTGGGCCATCGGATTTCATTAAAAATATCTTAATTTGTGTTCCGAAGATGAACGAAGGTCTTACAGGTGTGGAACGACATTGAGTAATAAATTACATTATTTTCTTTGGGTGAACTAACCCTTTAAGATGTTTGTGGAATAAGATTTTTTTTTTTTTTTTTACAAGATGTAATTTGATATCTACAATTGGCCAATAAATCAGTTGTTGGCTTCAAAATATAAATAATCATCATTATTGGCATTGGCCAAAATTTCCATGTTCTTTATAGGACAGGTGGTTGAAGGGGAAGGGTTTTTTTCTTCTTAATTGAAATAATCAAATAATGTAAACTTTGAAATATTCTTTGAAATAGTATAACCGATAAATTGTTTTTAAATAGGACCAGGAACTTGTATTAAGGAAGTAAATAGAGTCTATTTTGATTTCATGCTGACTTTTAGACAGAGGTGAAGGAGTCATTTTACACATCTGTGTCTGGCATGTTTCTAAAACATTTACTCATTTAGTTCATTCTATAGTCACAGATCTTCAAATGTTGAAATGTGCTGGCAGTGACAAAAACCAAGACACATTTAATTCTTGGTCATGTTTACAATGTTACATATTTGTGTAACTCATTTGAAATTGGAGTCATAGTCCTGTAACAACAATATACACATTAATTATTCGCACTGCTCTGTTTGAAACCTCATTGTACTCCTTCTGTAAACATTTGTCTAGGACCTTCTCATCGTACTTTCTCCTCTTCCGGTTCTCCCTCTCTTTCTAAGCAGGTAAGCTCTTACATGTCTGTGTAAATGTGTCCTAAAACCACAAACTCACTTCTGCAAAAGAAACACTGCCTGCATCACTCGCTCACCCTGACTATGGGCAACCAGCAACTCTCTGTGGATTTCTCAGTGTCCCTTGGTCTATACGAACCCTCACTGGTTATTTTAACTCTACAACAGAAACACTCCCCCTTTGTCAAGTCCATTTTGTCTTGCTGTGCATCATTGCCAGGATTATAAATAATTATGAATTTTAAACTTGTGAATTAATTCAAATTTTAAGTATGGAAGTTAGATTATGTGCCTCTGGCAGATTGAATATAGAAGTGCACTATTCACCGTTGGCTAAGATAAATGTATTCCACATGCAAAAGTGTCTGATAAAAGGACAGATGGTGTGTTCAAGTCCTCCTAGAAAGTGTGTATTTATGAGGAGGAAGGTCATAGTTATGGCATCAGGTGTGTTCAGTTCACTTTGATCGAAAAGCAAGATGACACAACTTTGTTGTAGCGTTCTTGTGCATTTAACTTTTTAAAGGGATAGTTCACCCAAAAATGAAAATTATCCCATAATTTACTCACCCTCAAGCCATCCTAGGTGTATGTGAGTTTCTTCTTTTATCCGAACACAATCAGGATTTATATTTAAAAATATCCTGGCTCTTCCAAGCTTTGTAATGGGATTGAATGGTGCTTGAGTTTTTGAAGTTCCAAAAAGTGCATCCATCCATCATAAAAGTAATCCATATGACTACAGTGGGTTAATAAATGCCTTTTGGAGTGAAGAGATGGGTTTTTGTAATAAAAATATACATATTTAAAACTTAAACACTGGCTTCCAGTAACGGCCATACGCAAGGCAAGTTCCGGCGGAAGAGTAATCTCTGACCTGACGTATGATGTAGGAGTAGCGTAATCTTAAGTAAGAGTAGACGCCTCTCGCGGTTCAAACAAATAGGGCTGGGCAACAAACTCAAGCTCCTCTTCTCTTATATCGAAATCCTCTGACTATTCTCTTTAAAAAATTTCATTTTAGACTTTCATTCATAACCAGTGTGTAGTTTTGCTCTATCCTCTACGCTTCCGCGTTCGTCAATACGTCATGCATCACGTCAGAGGTTACTCTTTCACCGGAACTAGATTCGCGTACGGCTGTTGCCGGAAGCCAGTAATTATAGTTTATAAAGTTTTAAATATGGATATTTTTCTTACAAAAACCCATCGCTTCGCTTCAGAAGGCCTTTATTAACCCATTGGATTCATATAGATTATGTTTAAAATGGATGGATGAGCTTTTTGGAACTTCAAAAATTTGGGCGCCATTCAATCCCATTACAAAGCTGGAAAGATCCAGGATATTTTTTAATATAACTCCAATTGTTGTCAATTGTGAAAGTCATACACACCTAGGATGGCTTGATGGTGCGTAAATTATATGATATTTTTCATTTTTGGGTGAACTACCCCTTTAATATGATCTTACCAAGATGACTTGAACACCAACAGATGCTAGGTGTGTTCAACTTCATGCGGCAGTGCGCAGACCGAGCAGTGTCTGACTTGAAGCAGTGTATGCCAGTTAGATATTTTGTCCGACTTGAGACAGCGGTGACGCCACGTTACTCTGACGTATGGCATCAAAGTACCTCAAGAGCAGTTCGAGAGCAGATTCTCCAGAGCGGTTGCACAAGCTCTTATGAAGACACAGCTCTTCCACGATTGGCCGGATTCACGATACAACAATGACGTGTTTCATGTTTATTCTGACACCTTCAGTTCTGCTAATGCTAACAAATCCGTGTTTTTATAACAGTAAAAGCTCTTTTCATGTAGCCATAATGTCATATTGTGTCATGTTCATCAAAATAAAACTGATGAAAAATATATAAACCCACTTTATTGGTATTTAAATAGTATAGGCTTATATTGAACTTGTACAGATGGCGCGGTATTAAGCAGTACATGAAAAGTGTTTCTGTTGCTTCATGTATTTAACAAATATTGCATCTAATCCACTTTGTCTGTAATAAAGTACGCAAACACTGTGCGAGCATCACTTCAGGAAGTAGAAAGCATCCAACTTCACGTCTCCGTTTTCAATTCCGTCCCCAATTGCAAGTGGCAACTCTAGCCAATCGGTCTGTGCAGCACCGCATGAAGTCGAACACACCATATGTGAGTATATTCAGGCTGGTCATGTGTCTTCAACATGGCTGCCTCCATGAGGCGACTCGCTTCCTGGTAATATAAAACAGTTTTTATTAGGTTACTGATTGAAGACTGAATTATTAACCTATAAATGAACTGTACATTTATCCCACATTTGTGTAAATGGTGTCATTTGTGTAAAATAGAATATGGTGTCAAATATATAAAAACTTCTTATATAATATAACTCTTGTTTTGTGTGTGTGGGTTTGGCGTCCATAGACATAAAATATTTGTGGACGCACTATCTATTCATCCAGACTCTTAGACATAGCGTTGACAATGAGAGAGTGAAAAAAGATCATAAAAGACTCGTTGTGAGAATACAGTCTCGTCTCTGGAATACTGCATTTAAAAAATTGCTGTAACCCAATAAGATTAAACCTGCGATAACATCTAAAGTCAGTCTCTCACCACACAGCGCACACCAATGACAAGTGATGTTCAGGAAGCGACTAACACTTGCCAGATCAACAGATAATATTTGTCAAGGGGGAATTTATTAATATCTGCACCTTGAATTACACATTCACCCTGTAGCCCGAGGCCAGTTCAACTCTGCGGGAGAGGTCACGGGAGGGTGGATCACGAACGTTTGTTTTTTATGTGCATGTAGGATGGGTGACTTAGCGGCTTCTTGGCTGGCTGACTGCATGTGAGCGTGTTGAGCTGCAGCGGGCCGGGCTCCATGACAACGGAGGCCAGGTCCCATCCTCTCTCTCTAATTGTCTCTGACCTCGAAATTCGATCTGCACTCTCAAGGCAGGAGGATTTCTTTTCACACGGCAATCACTTTTGAATTTGTCCCCTGCATCTCCTGAATGCCTCGCCGGGCCACGGGCGTGCACTGTGAGCTTGGCAAAACAAATGACCTATCCTTTTAATTTACCCTCCGAACAGTGTTGTTTGTGTGAGGATTTTTTTTAGGGGAGAGTAAATCCCACTGCTCGTGAAAAACTCAAGTTCTTTTCTCCTTTTTTCTTCCGTTTTCGCTCTCTTTTCTGCACTTGTCCTCCTCCCCTCTCTTTCATTCTCGTGTACACCTACCGATTTTGGGTAATTACAGCCCTGGACAGAAAACAAAAGACATTTTTGATGGATGACGGAGAGGGTGGAATGGGATTAAAATTTTTACGCTTTTCCTCGGCACCTTTCCTTTAAGCACTGGTCTTTAACTGGCATAAAAGCTCCTTCCGATCCTCTCTTCCCCTTTTTACAACAACAGAAGGGGGTGTACACCTAAAACAGCCAAGTGAAAAACTATTAAATCACGGTCAGTTGGCACAGGGGTCATTTGATAATGCTGAATCATAATCATGGCCTCAGGCTTATAAGTTTTTGTTGTTGTTGTTGTTTAATATTAAAATACATTCTATCCCTGCCTAAAATCCAGAGACAAATTTTTAAAAATGTATTTGTAGGGTTATTTCCGCAAAAAAAAACATGAATACTTTGGCTCTGTAGCACTTTCAAAACATAGTTGTTTGAGCATTTCAACCAGCCCAGCATAGCAGCATCTCAACCAATGGTGTAACTTTGGGGCGGGGCTATCTGTTTGTTTAAACAAATGGCGTACTGGGGAGGGTTTAAGAAACCTGTTTGAAAACAGTCATGAGGAAAGCATTCCGACCAGCCCAGCATAGTAACAGTGCAACCAATGCTGTAAGTTTGGGGCGGGGCTATCTGTTTGTTTAAACAAATGGCGTACTGGGGAGGGTTTAAGAAACCTGTTTGAAAACAGTTATGAGGAAATTATTCCGACCAGCCCACCATAGCAACAGCGCAACCAATGCTGTGAGTTTTAACAAATGGCGTCATGAGGAAAGCATCCTGACCAGCCGAGCATAGCAACAGCGCAACCAATACTGTGAGTTTGGGGTGGGACTATCTGTTTGTTTTAACAAATGGCATACTGGGGAGGGTTTAAGAAACTTGTTTGAAAACAGTCATGAGGAAAGTATTCCGAGCAGCTGAGTATAGCAACAGCACAACCAATGCTGTGAGTTTGGGCGGGGCTATCTGTTTGTTTTAACAAATGGTGTACGGTGGGTCGTTTAAGAAACCTGTTTGAAAACAGTCATGAGGAAAGCATTCCGACCAGCCCAGCATAGTAACAGTGCAACCAATACTGTGAGTTTGGGGCGGGGCTATCTGTTTGTTTTAACAAATGGTGTACAGGGGAGGGTTTAAGAAACCTGTTTGAAAACAGTCATGAGGAAAGCATTCCGACCAGCCAAGCATAGCAACAGCACAACCAATAATGTGAGTTTGGGGCGGGGCTATCTGTTTGTTTTAACAAATGGCATACTGGGGAGGGTTTAAGAAACCTGTTTAAAATCAGGTAACTGTAATTTCCCATCACAAACATCTAATTAAAATGAAATTCTGTCTATTTATCATGATGTTAATTGTGTCAGACAAAAAGTTTTGTGAACAAGTGGTATCTAATTTACATGAATTGATGATGTATTTAATTTACATTATAAGCAGTGTTTAGTGCCTATTAAACTATATTGTGAGTGATGTGTGATTAAAAATACTGCACAGAAAATAGGCTACTGTTGCATGAATCCAGCCCTCAGTATTTTTGCTAAAGTATCAGTATTGTCTGTGGTGAAGTTGATGTCTCTGTTCCTCTGGTTAAGGCTTTTTAATGGTTCCTGTCACACAGGGGTTTTAGAGTACAAACGTGCCTCCCTCAGACGGCAGTGGCAGCTGTTGCAAGCCTGAATAATTTGATTTGGTGTTTTATGCCGGAAAAGAGCCTTTCTTCACGAGCCACATTTGTGCTGGGCTTTGGCCATGAGTCTGCCTCCACTGAAAGACTTTACATGACATTAACACGTTTTCAGAGGGCATTACCATTCTCAGAGAGATTTGTCTAGACAAAGACATGGTTTATTTGGAGTTAAAGCTTCATTTCCTGTCTGGACCTTCACTTTCTCTCTTCCTCCATCCTTTATCCACCCATACTCCAACACTCCTCCACACCGCCTGGCTGCCTGTCAGGTAAGAGGATTTCAATTAGTTTACGCTGTGAATATGCGCACAAACGTGATAAATGAGAGCAATTAGTCTCTGTCATGTCTTCCCTCTCCGCTCAGTAAATCACCAGTCCGCCCCTCTTGCTGATGTTAAGAGCACATTACATCACCTTCCGCACTTCATATGGCTTTATGAGATTTCAGGCTCTTTAGAAAAGAGAGGTGAGGAAGAGAGACCAAAAACCCACTTTATTCTAAAACTGATTGGAAAGTTAGAGCCCCTCCATTACGTGTCAAAAGCCATAACTTGGATTACAAGGTAAAAATTCGACATTTCCAGGTCATGGAGGAGCCACGCATTTTCATATAATTACTGGATGTGGTTTCGGGGTGTTTTTAATATAACCGTGTTTGATTCGTTGCCAGGGTGTAAAACACGGTGTTTGTTATTAGACTTTTAAAACAGTGGGGTACCAAACCATGTGGCGTGATTACTCTGACTCTGATAGAGAGCGCTAAATACAACCTACGCCAAGCGTAGGTTTATATTCTCATGCGTTATATTGTACCCTGTGTTTTGAACCGACTGGAGATTTATGGGAACATTAGTCTAACTGCCGATACAGGCTCGTATACAAAAGGACGTCTGTAAATGTCAAGAAAATGAACAACAAAAGGGGCCGTTTTACCCAAACAACAGACAGACAGACAGCTTTTGGACTCACCAGAAGGAGGTATTTGGGTGGAATTCCCCTCAAAACGTTCCAATGAAGCATAGTTTACGAATATGCTGATATTGTTTGGCTCACTGTAAGGAAGATGGAACACAGCCAAACATAATCAAGCTCCAATATTACAGAGGGGACCCCTGCTGTAGCAAAATAATGCTCTTTAAACAACTCCTCCAAGTTCTCAGCCTCTTCTCAGCCTTTTATAGTGAATATGGATCGCTAAATGCTTTTCAGATGATGTATCATCATTTCATATCTTGTTTATTGAGTGAATCAGTCATTTCACAGTTTGCTACTTAATTCTGTGAAAGAGATTGCACATGCAGTCAATACAATTACTCAAACCTCAAAGAATGTCTGATGTAACAGTAAATCCATGAGTTCATGGTTAAATAAAAGCTGACTGCAAAAATACTTGCAAAAACCTGTCAGAAGCCATAAGAGATTAAAGAGAGTTTAACGACTCTTGACAGTAATGTTTTAGAATACTTATTTTGCCAGCATTTTGTATTTTTCCATCTACCATTTATTTATTGAAAAAGGAATAAGGTATTCCCTATACTCTATGTTGACTCTGGCCAACACTATTAAAGGATTAGTTTACACCCCAAAAAAACAAAAGTCATTTACTCACTCATGTTGTTCCATACATGACTTTCTTTCTTCCGTGAAACACAAAAAGAGAAATTTTGAAGAAGGTAACTGACAATGACAGTGAATGAGGACTGAAATTTTAAAGCTTCAAAAAGCTTCCAGCTTCACCATAAAAGTGGTTTATATTGGTTCATGGACTATATTCCAAGCTACATGACAGTTTTATGTGTAGAACAGATGCAAAAATGTAAGTCGCAATTCACTGAAAATCTTCACAACTGCAATAGCTTTCTTTATCAGTTTCGTGAGAGAAGTAGCAATGTCCAAATTTTGAATGGTTGAGTCAAATTCAGTCAAATTAATTATTGAACAACCTATTTGAATGATTTGGTGACCGATCAGACTGGTCTCTCAAATGATTTGGTGATCCAGTCACAGTTTGTTAAAGGGTTAGTTCACCCAAAAATGAAAATTCTGTCATTAATTACTCACCCTCATGTCGTTCCAAACCCATAAGACTTTCGTTCATCTTCAGAAAACAAATTAAGATATTTTTCATAAAATCTGATGGCTCAGAGAGGCCTCCATTGCCAGCAAGACAATTAACACTTTCAGATGCACAAAAAGCTACTAAAAACATATTTAAAACAGTTCATGTGACTACAGTGGTTCAACCTTAATGTTATGAAATGATGAGAATATTTTTTGTGTGCCAACAAACAAAATAACGACTTTATTCAACAATATGATGGGCGGTTTCAAAACACTGCTTCATGAAGCTTCGAAGCTTTATGAATCTTTTGTTTGATTCAGTGGTTCGGAGCGTGTATAAAACTGTCACGCCCCCCAGTGGTGAACCATTGAAATTTCGAAACACTTATGGCGTAACGAAGCCTCGTTTACTGAAATCACGTGACTTTGGCGCTCCGAATCCCTGAATCGAAACAAAAGATTCGTAAAGCTTCATGAAGCAGTGTTTTGAAATCGCCCATCACTACATATTGTCATAAAGTCGTTATTTTGTTTTTTTTGGCGCACAAAAAGTATTCTTGTCACTTCATAACATTAAGGTTGAACTACTGTAGTCACATGAACTGTTTTAAATACATCTTTAATAGCTTTCTGGGCATTGAAAGTGTTAATTGTATCAAAAATATCTTAATTTGTGTTCCGAAGATGAATGAAGGTCTTAAGGGTGTGAAACGACATGAGGGTGAGTAATTAATGACAGAATTTTCATTTTGGGCTAAACTAACCCTTTAACAACTGTGACTGGATCACCGAGTCATTTGAGAGACCAGTCTGATCTGTCACCAAATTATTCAAATAGGTTGTTTTGCATCTTTTTTGAAGATGTAATTGTGTCAAATTATACATAAAAAAACTGCAACCAGTATATTTGTTAAAATTTCTTCTTTTAAGAAGAACATTATACAGGTTTAGAGTGACATGAAGGGGAACAAAAGATAACTATCCCTTTAAGAAGTGCATCAAGGAGTTAGACAGCATATTCTCATGTGATCCTATTTCTTCATTTCTTCTTTCTCTCTCTCTCTCTCCCTCTTTCACTTTTTCTCTCTTCCTCTCATTGCTTGTCAGCTTGTCAGATGGAAGATACCAATTTGACAGGCTCATTCCATGTGGAAATGGCATGATTGGAAGTATTTGGCATTCCCCCGTTTCTTTGTGCTGCAGAGTGAGAGACACCATCATCTGACAAAAAAAAAAATCTGAAATTCTCTGTATGGATGTGTGTGTGAGAGACTGAAGGGGGAAAAGGAATATGGGGGTCTGGGTGACAGACATACTGTACGGAGGGAGGGAGGGAGGAGGTTGGGTTGAGAAAGGAGAGAGTCCAGCCTTAATGTGCCAGAACTTGTGTGCTACTCTGGCCCTCACTTCCTGAGAGAGAGTAAATGGAAGATCACTTGTCAAGCTGTCATGTAGCAGGAGAGCCTTACCTGGGGCTGCCGAGCCAGCGTCTCTCTGCTAAGAGCAAGCCATTCACATAACCCTGAAACAATCAAGTCAGGGCTTGAAACTGGAGAAATGCTATGGGCCAGTGTGACGTGGGGAAATAAAGGACTGGAGGGAAAAGAAATGTCTCTCGCTCTTCTCTCCCTCACTCTTTCTCTCTGTTGTCTAAGGTTTTTTTTGTCATTGGGCCAGTACCTAAGTGTTCAAAGCTCTGTCAAGCCGTAACACTTTGATATTTTTCCCAGGCTTCAAAAGAGCATGGCAACAATGGACTTGTGACTGCAGGCTATGCAGAGGTAGCCAAGACAATATTAGTTGTCTCATCTTCTTTATGTTGTTGGCACCAGACTAGGACTTTTTACTGGGTGGAGGTAGGTGTTTCGGAAGGAAGCCCGACCTGTTAGCGGTATCTCAGGCGGGTTGTTTAAGGCCTGAGGAAGTGCTCTGGTTTACACAGGTTTTGCTCTTTTGATGCAGGTAAAGGTGAGGCCAGCGCTGAGTCATCCGTACAGGTGGTCTGCACTGATGAGGGAGCCGTGAGTCATGTAGTGAGGTAAATTGTGCCAGAACAAGGTAAAAAAAAAAAAAAAGTAGTCAAATGGATCACTTTGATGAATGTGTAGTGAGGTTTTTCATGTGGTACAAATTCACTCGTAATGGAGTTTAGTATCTTCTCATTTATATACTTTTTGGTAAGACTTACTTTGATGTCTCAAGTGATGCTTTATAATACATCAGTTGTATGTACTTTTAAAGGGTTAGTTCACCCAAAAATGAAAATTCTGTCATTAATTACTCGCCCTCATGTCGTTCCACACCCGTAAGACCCTCGATCATCTTCAGAACACAAATTAATATATTTTTGATAAAATCCGATGGTTCAGTGAGGCCTGCATTGCCAGCAAGATAATTAACACTTTCAGATGCCCAGAAAGCTACTAAAAACATATTTAAAACAGTTCATGTGACTACAGTGGTTCAACCTTTATATTATAAAGCGACGAGAATACTTTTTGTGCACCAAAAAAACTAAATAACGACTTTATTCAACAATATCTAGTGATGGGCGATTTCAAAACACTGCTTCATGAAGCTTCGAAGCTTTACGAATCTTTTGTTTCGAATCAGTGGCTCGGATCGCATATCAAACTGCCAAAGTCACGTGAACTATTGAAATTTCGAAACACTTATGACGTAACGAAGCCATATTTACTGAAATCAGGTGACTTTGGCACTCCGAACCACTGATTCGAAATAAAAGATTCATAAAGCTTCGAAGAAGAGATTTGAAATTGCCCATCACTAGATATTGTCATAAACTAGTTATTTTGTTTTTTTGGTGCACAAAAAATGTTCTCGTCGCTTTATAATATGTATAATGTGTACTCACATGAACTGTTTTAAATATGTCTTTAGTAGCTTTCTGGGCATCTGAAAGTGTTAATTATCTTCCTCATTGAGCCATCGGATTTTATCAAAAATATCTTAATTTGTGTTCCGAAGATGAACAATGGTCTTACGAGTGTAGAATGACATAAGGGTGAGTAATAAATTACAATAATTTTCTTTTTTGGGTGAACTAACCCCTTATATACATGTGAGAACAATTGTTATTATGTAAAAAAATGGATTCCCAGACTTTTTTGTCAGCCAAATCCTTTTTACCTAAAATATTTACATAAAATGCAGTGCATTTTATTGTATTGTATTTAAGCTGTAACCACGAGTAAGTATTATAATTTATCATAACTATAGTTAAGGTTTCTTTTTGAATTTTGAAAAAAATTATTTTTAAAAAATAAGCTTCATAAGTGTTACCAACTTTTTTTATTACAGCTAAAACTTTAACAAAACATGGTGAATAAAGGCAATTGTTTATACACCCTTATAGCTATTATTATTATTATATAAAAAAAAAATGATTACAAGGTTGGACTAACAACATTTAAATTAAATAAACCGCTATATGTTATAAGTTATATCATTTTCAGAGTTAGTGCAGACACAAGAGAATAATACGTGTTCATTTCTTCACTTCGTGAAACATAACTCTAACCAACACAGTGTACACAGCTGCAGCGCTGCTACGTCTAATAGGTGCAGTCCTGATCTAATTTTGCAGGCTGTTTTTTTTTCCTCACTGTAACATGTATTGTTTGAGGGAATGTTAGCCAGCGGCAGATTAGCACCTCCTTAACAAGGCAAATATGATCTGTGTGCACCTCCACAAAGGAAACACTGAAGTTCTCTATTTATAGATGCAAAGGAAATGGACACTATGTTAGAATCCATGAGTTATATGGAGCAGGTGAGCAGAGAAGTGTCTTCAGGTTTTCTTTTCAAGACAACATAGTGTCAAACGTGCATTCTGGGCTTTTTTTCGCCCCAGAGGGTCAGTGACTAATTAGGACACTTCTGAGGTAAATGTAGGTGTTGGTTTACTCAATTCACAAAAGGGCATCCATAGATGTCACACTTTTTATTCAGTGAATATTATGCTGTTGTTGTTTTTTGAATGAATTTCTGTATAAACACCTTGTCTCGGCTACAAAATGCTGTATTTCCACTGTGATTTCCTGAAAAAACATACAGTTCATTCAACACAAGTTGATGCAAGTTGTCACAATGAAACCTTGCCCTTAATTTAATACACATTTAATACGCTTTTCAGAACAATTTAAATGGCTAAACTATTTTTTTAAGTTTTACAAACAAAAATGTATGCTAAAATGTGACAACTTCTGGAGTATATATATATATATATATATGTTTTTGAAACAAATATGCACAACCATTGCTATTGTGACAACTAGCCCCGGTCTCCCCTACCGCAATTGCTGCTCTGCGTCAGGCTAAAATACAATAAAATGTCCATTACTGTCAGCAGTACAGTGAGGTAGAAACAGGTCAAAACAGTTAGAGGCAGCTGTCATTTATAATATACGCAATGTAAAAAATGTAGAATAAGAGTCGATGAAAGCCTATAAAAACTTCCCATTAACACATGGGTCCACCCGTAAAGACTTAACTGGGGTTGAGCTGCACAGGTTATCTTTGTTCCTGTCTTGAGCACATTACATGAATCCTGTTCCTGACTGGCTGAATTCTTTAAGGCTCAGCTATAATTATGCTAGATTTCCTCTACCGTCCTTCAGATTCCTGGGCCACAGGAGAAACGGTCTAACAATCTGGTATTTTTAATTTTGGAGCTGAAACAGGACATTCACTCTGAAGAAAATCGCACCTTCCTTTGGGAGGCTCGGCCTTTGGCAGCCGACTTTAAAGTGCGATGGCGAGCATGCGGTAGCAGAGTTCGCTCTCTCAGCAGATGGAAATGATGGTGCTGTGATTATGGCTACAGACTGAACTCAGACACAATTAGCCACCAACAGATGGAAGTCTTCACGTTAGAAACCTCCTTCACCCCCCCACACAAGCCCTCAAGAGAGTGTCTGGAGGAAAAAAGGCAAACATTGGCATGCACAATCATGTTGGCCATACATACTCTGTAATTTTTATGTAGTTTGGAAACATACACAAATGTAAATGTAGCCCTCTGATTTTACCCATGTTCAAGGCTGCTGAATGAAAAGAATGTAAATCATGTATGATTTAGTTTTCTGAGCCACATCACCCTGCACACAGCTCGGTTAAACAGTGTAGTAATTAAAGGGATAGTTCACTCAAAAAGTAAAAATTCTGTCATCAAGTATTTACCCTCATCCCAAACCCTTTTTGTGTGTGTGTGTGCGTGTGTGTTTGTGTGTGTGTGGGACACGAAAGCAGACATTTTGTAAGCTGCGTTCGTTGCTTATTTTCATGCAATTAGTTTTGAGCCAGATCTTTTTAATGAGTTGATTGATTCGGTTCACAGATCCTGTCTAAATGATTCACCCATGAATCAAACTGATCCAGTTGCAACCCAATCTCACAGCAATTTGTCCATATTTTACGAGGTTGCTAATTCATACGAATTCATACAGCCTTACTCATACAAATTTGAACGATTTTTGCTAAATCAAACGTATTTTACTAGTTGCCCAATTCATATAAATTTGTACGAATAACCTACCCCTAACCCCGCCCCTAAACATACCCGCCACTGGGGTCTAGAAAAATCATACAAAATCGTACGAATTAGCCACCTTGTAAAATACGTACGAATTGGTCATGAGATAGCGTTGCCAGTTCTCCAGCTCAACTCACTGATTCAATTATCCAGTCATCATGGTTAATAGCTCACTAGAGGGAAAGATTATCAGTGAATAATTTCTTAAATTCTGATCTGTTTTTTTCTCACAAAGTTATTGCATGGTTTTAGAAGACTTGGAATATACCATGGCAATTATATGGACAACTTTTTATATACTATTATAATGCTTTTGATGTCATTTTTTAACCTTACAAGCTCTAGTTCCCATTCATTGTAATTGCATGAAAAGAGTCACAGGTTATAAGGCATTCATAATTAAATTGAGAATATGAATTGAGAAAAATTCACTTTAGTTTGTATTGAGGTAGCAAACAGAATGTAGAATTGCAATTTGAGTAAAAAGATGCAATTTTAACATGTAACTGTAATTGCAAAACGTAATTTTTTGTACATAAAATGGGTCAATGGGTCAAGCAAACTTTGAATGATGGCTTGTTTAAAAGTTCAAAGAAGTTTGTTATATTTAACACAATAATGGACCAGAGTTAAAGAAATTGTATGAATTGTGATCCATTAAATTCCATTTCCTGTAATTCAAATTCAGTTTCCATTGGGGCATGGCCAGTTCAATTCAAACTCCAATTCATGAATCAAACGGGGGCAATTCTTCCATTTGCTTAACCACGCAGATCAGTCTTCAACATTTTTCCTTTTGTGTTGCACATGAAAATGAAAGTTATATGGGTTTGGAACAATATAAGGGTGAGTAAATGATGAATTTTCTTTTTTATAAGTATGAAAAAAAAGAAGTTTTTTTATGATGCATGGGAATATTGCATGAATCTGTGATTTCTACAACAACAAACTACAATCTCCAAACATTTTTCAGTATTTATGTGGTTTTGCACTTGAACTGAACCGAAGCGTAAAGATGTATTTTGGCAGATGATGAATTCGCTGATTAAATATCTAATCCACCCCGCTCTCAAAACACTGTGAGGTAGTGTTTACACAACAGTCAGCATCTGAGATTCATTAGCATAAAATCAGGAGTACAGGAACAGGAAACAAAATCTTTCAGCATCTTCTCTCCCCACTGTCATAATAGATTACCCTTTTGTTTTGTTTTTTTAGTTTTTTTTTAGACCATAGCAACTGGTAGAAAGGAAACTAAAATGTTTTTGTTTTTGTTTTTGTATTAGTTGTTTTTTGTGCTCTCTCATTCTCCAGCCATTCTACACATTCCCTAGTTTCTCTGTCTGGGCCACGACTCTCTCATATACTCTCATATTTCAAAAAAAGAGGCCCGGTCTCACTTGGTAGTGATGAGAAACTCCTACGCACTCGCCGTTTGCCTTTGATAAGCAATCAGAGCCTGTAACACACATTATGGGTTGAGACGTTGCTTCATAGTAGATTCACTCCCAAATTTGAAATGATGTTTTAAAATTGTCGCTGGAGGCTATGTAATGCTGGGAGAGTGTGCCAGACTCCTCGCACTGTCTTTCTCCTGTTTTTCTTCCATTCTTCGCCTTGCTGGCAAAAAAGCAGAGGTCTGGATCAGAAGCCCAGACAGTGTGTGTGTGTGTGTGGCAGCACAGGAACATGTGCTGTCTGCTCCCCGTGCAGCCAGAGGTGACACAAGGGTCCTCGCCATATGCTGTCATTCCTCAGTGTCCCTCAGCCTTGACGCTGAATTAATTTATTAGAAGTTTTTTCACTGTGCCACTGCTACCTAAAAAGCCTTCTCCTCTTCACCGGAGACTTGTCACACAGATGCTGATGTATTTTCCCTCTCCTGTTGCCAGGTTTTATGATGGAAACCGATACAACAGCGTGATAGAGTTTCGGGATAAATTATTCACGCTTTAAACGCACTCTGCTTAGCTTTCTTGGAGGACATCCATTTTACAAAAGCTTCTCCTCTCCACCCCCCACAAAACCAGCCCACAATCCTTTTAATTGATCTACTCCTCCACGGCTAAGTTGACGCACTTGCATGTGACTGCTCGGGACGTTTTTTTTAGTGTACATGTACGACTGGGCAGGGATGTGCGCCATTCATAATTTAATTCAGAATGCGTTTTAAATTCCATATATTGAATTGAATTTGAAATGGGACAAACAGGATGCAATTCAAATTTATGGGCCAGTTTCACAGACAGGGCTTAGACTAAGCCAGGATTAAACCTTAGTGCAATTAGAGTATTTAAGTAGCTTTTATAAAAGTACCCTAGAAAAAACATTACTGGTGTGCATATATTTTAAAATGTAATTTATTCCTGTGTTTGTCAGGGTTATGTGTAAGTCTGTTTAGTTTCATTGTGTTTCATTGTTTTCCCTGTTCCCGTTTTGCCCTGTGTTCCTGGTCATTATTAGTTCCCAAAGTTACTCATTAGTTTCTCACCTGTTCTTAGTTCTGTTGATTACTCTGTCTGTGTATTTAAACCCTTTGTTTTCTCTGTTCTTCTGTTTTTGTTATATTCTCCTGCATCATGCACTTTTTACAGCGACAATATTTGACAGAACATGGAAGCGAAACATTTAGAGCAGAAACAGCATAACCTTGAGGACCACACCGAAGACTTCCTAGATCTGGTGTGTATCACCCACTACCCAGATCGCTTTCTTGCGATCCAAGGCAAGCCTGCCCGATGATGGTCCTTGGGGGATTTTTGCCACATTTGTGGAGTTGGTGCTGGTGAACCATCTGCCCCACTGAGGTGGATATCACCTGCCCCACTCCTGACCCAGAGCCCAGCCAGCCACCTCCCACACCCTGCACGGAGCCTATGCCAGAGCCCACCACAGACAAGAAGCCCAAACCTGCTGTGATACCTATGCCAGAGCTGACCCCAGAGCATACCAACGCCCTGGAGCCCAAGCCCAACGAAAAGTCTGACTGGGTGCATTAGCCAGCAACACAGTCCATCCCAGTGGGTGTGCAAGTGGAGTAAGACGGTATAAAATGGAGCCCCACCCACACTTCTGCTGCTGAGGGTGAGCTGCATTTTGCCTCTGGGAGATGTTCTGAGGGTTTGGTAGAGGATAATCCCTGTAATCTCCCATCCCCACTGGTCACACTCAGTCTCCTGCGTCTCTGCAGGTCCCACCCAACTCCAAGTCTCCTGTGTCTCCACTGGTTGCCCACAGCACTCAAGTCTCCTGTGTTTCCACAGGTCCCGCCCAGCTCTAAGTCTCCTGCATCTCCGCTGGTCCCGCCTAGCTCCAAGTCTCCTGTGTCTCCACTGGTCCCGCCCAGCTCCAAGTCTCCTGTGTCTCCACTGGTTCCCCCAGCTCCAAGTCTCCTGTGTCTCCACTGGTTGCCTACAGCACTCAATTCTCCTGTGTTTCCGCAGGTCCCGCCCAGCTCTAAGTCTCCTGCATCTCCGTTCTCAAGTCTCCTACATCTCCGCTGTCCCCACCCAGCTCCAAGTCTCTTTTGTCTCCACTGGTCCACCTAGCTCCAAGTCTCCTTTGTCTCCACTGTTCCACCTAGCTCCAAGTCTCCTGTGTCTCCACTGGTCCCATCCAGCTCCAAGTCTCCTGTGTATCCACTAGTTCCCCACAGCACTGAATTCTCCTGCTTCTCCGCTGATCCCACCCAGCTCCAAGTCTCCTGTGTCTCCACTGGTCCCGCCCAGCTCCAAGTCTCCTGTGCCTCCACTGGTCACGTTCAGTTCCAGGTTTCCTGTGTCTCCGATGGTCCCACCCAGCCTCCCTCTCTCGACTTCTCTGTCGAACCCAGCCAGTACCCCAGCCCCGCCTCTGCTGTTTCCCTTTAGTTCCTTGGCTCCTCCTCTGTTTCCTCTACTATGCTGTGTGCATGCGCTTCATCTCTTCCAGTCTCCAGCTCCGCCATCACTCCATCTCGGCTCATCGACCAGTCGGCTTAATCTTGGCTCCTTCCTCCCACGACTTCACCTGGGCCCGTCGTCCTTACGGCTCCACTGGGCTCCCTCGTCCTTCCGGCTCCACCTTGGTCAGTCATCACTCTGCCTGTGCTACGGACTTCCGGGCCTTCAGCTGCTCTTCGTCAATCCACCCCTTCGGCTCTGTCAGGCTGCGCCTTCCCACCAGCTCCGCCTTGGTTTTCAGTCCCACCTGTGCCTCCTCAGTCCTCTAGCACCCTGTAATGTCAGGATTATGTTTAAATCTGTTTAGGTACATTGTGTGTTGGTTTTCCCTGTTCCCATTTTCCCCTAAAAATGCTGTATTATGCATGACAGGCCAGTTGTTAGCGTATGTCACTTTGTAAAGAAAGACTACGTGCCTGCGCACATACACATTCTTTTACAGAGCACTCACATGAAACCCAGTGTCATTTTGGTTTATGTGGTTGTATACTATATTACTCCATACGATCTCCTGTGTGTTCCCATTTGGATTTATTAAAGACTGTTTTTGTCATATTCTCCTGTGTTGTGCGCTTTCTACAGCCACAATATGTAACAGTGATGGCAAAGCTGAATTTTCAGCAGCTATTTCTTCAGTCTTCAGTGTCACATGATCCTTCAGAAATCATTCTAATACTTATTTGCTGCTCAAGAAACATTTCTTAATTATTGTCAATGTTCTGCTTAATATTTTTGTGTAAACCATTTTAATTGTGCAAACTATTTTCTTCATGATTTGTAGTTTAAAAGACCACAAATCTTTGAACAGTAGTGTAAACTTTTGCTTGTCAGTAAGATTTTTTTTTTAAGAAATTAATTAATCAATTAATTAATATATTTATTCAGCAGAGATTTATTAAATTGATCAAAAGTGAGAGTAAAGGTTTCTGTTTCAAATAAATGCTGCTTTTAAACTTTCTATTCATCAAAAAATACTGAAATTAAAATGTGTCGGTTTAATTTGTAATAATATTTCACAATATTACTTTTTTTTACTGTATTTTTTATCTCATAAATGCAACCATGGTTAGCATAAGCAATTTACATATAGTAGGTTACATATATCCTCTGCATAAAGAAAGAAAGGGCTGTTTATTGAGAGTCTGGGCTATTTTTCATCCTTAGCTTTAATGCCAATACCATCTGCCTGGATGAATCCTTAATTGAAAAGAATTTTGGCCTTAGTAGTTGGACTTGCTCCCCAGGACACAGAAGAAAATCAAATAGCTTTTCTTCTTCTTAATACCTGTTGAAGCTATAAAGAAAAGCATGAGGCAGTGAAATAATGGACATGGCGAGTGGGTGAGCGGCTTTCATATTACATTGAACATCTGCAAAGATGGTTTGCAGCAAGGAGGCCGATTGGATTTAATGTTATTGCCAGTCTGCTATTGGCCGTCTGTCCGGAGGAGCGTAAGGTGGCAGTTCATACAGCATTTTTTCTTGTCAGATGGCTTGGACGTAAAAGAGGAATTTGTACATTACTGTCAGTCGCGCCCCTGGTTGGATCCTCGCCCCAGAGTAGGATATTTCTTTAAACAAACATTGGGGGAAAAGGTAAAGCAGACATTTCGGAGTCTAGGGAAGATAAGTGATGCGTCTACCAGCGTGCAAGCAGAAATAACAGAGGGCTCTTTTAATGTGGTTACGATGTAGGGAGAGTCAGCCCTCATGCACCAGAGATTTGTGTGAACCGCACATAAAAGAACATCAGATGGGAGTTTTTATGAATTAAATAAATCAGGAATTTGATTGTTGATGAATTTGGATTAATATCAGGCTGTTGGAAATGATCTGGGTGCTATGTAAAGCTAAACTCTGAGAATATTTTTGGCTGTTATGGTTCATGTGGCCACTTTTGATTTAAGTGACCATGGAAGTGAGAAGTTGATTGATTTTGTACAATAGCTACTTTATTGCAAAGTAGAAACCTGATTTCCATTCAAGTAGACAATATTAGTAGTGTATCATCATGAAGTTTAAAAGTAGTACCTGTAACCTTGATTTGGCTTGAGGATTTTCTGTTATTATGTGTTAGAGCTGGCAAATGCAGCATGCAAACCTCTCTCTGTTATTTTTAGCCAGTCACATAGAGACGTTTGTCTGGATTTTCAGGTGTGGTATTTGCTGCCGAACATTGTTTTGGCATCAAACTCTTTCATATTAGTGACATTTTGACATTTAGGCATTATCCTGTGTTGATTTTCTATTTTTATATTATTATTATTTTGATAATTTAACTTCTTGCTGTATTAGCTGTCTTTCTATCTGTTTTATGGATATAAAAGCTAGCATTTTGTCTTTATGCTTCCTGTGTATAATTTATGTCTGTATATTTCTGCATATTATTTTTAAATAATGTATTTATTTTAAAACTTAACCCCAGCAGGTTTGTTTAAAAATGGACTCCCTTTCAATTTATCTGCTTAATTTGAATTTGATTGACCACACCCCATGGGAAGTTGAATTGGAATAAAAGGAAATTAAAAAACAAAACAAGCAATGGCATTCTGGGAAATGTAGTGTTCTTCCAGCCTGGCCCATAAATCTGTCTGTCTTTAAGCTCTATAAAACCTTCAAACTTTAAGATGTTTTTAAGCTCTCAAACTGGGCTGTCAAGTCAATATTCAAAGTTTGTCTTGACAAACATTCTTTTTTTCTTGTAAAAATGTATACTTATTGGGGTTGTGCGAATTTATTTCAACTCAAATTATTTGGATTCTTTACATTCAATGTTAATTTGAATCTTAATTCAAATTCAGGCTTTGGAAAAAGATGTAGGGGATATTTTTGCCCATTAAAAAAAAACTGTCATAATGACATCAATATTCTTTCAGGATGTGAACTTGTCAAGGACAAGTTAAACTTCTCTCTTTTTTTAAATCACTTTATCTTATGTTTTGTTACGTTTGTCAGTAGGGGATGATCTTAAAGCGTCATGATTTTGATGATTTTCATGGTAGACGGCTGTTATGCGTTGCAAATGGCAGATGTGTTGAGAGCGGCCGGAGCCCCCTGCTGCAGAAATGTATGTTTTGGCATGTGTTGCGTCTCATATGCATTGATGCTGCACACACAATTTGGAGGGTATCTGAAACCCCACATGTCCAATATACAGAATCTAAGAGATGGAAAACCCCTCACTCTTTCTCTCTTTTTCCCTGTCTCCCAACCCTGTGGCAGGGTCTTCACACCACAGCTTCAGTAATAAGGCCACAAGAAATGATGCGGTTCAGCGGGAGACAAGCGGGCCGGGCGAGACGCAGGAATCCCAGGGCACATTCATCACCATTCTCACTCCCGTCCAAAACGCGTTGGCCTCACTTCAAAGCCATAACCAGTCCAATTCAACTCACAAGCTGCGGATAAAAGCCACTCTTCATGTTCTCTGTCTCCGGATCTTAACATGACTGAACAAATAACCGTTACTTTTTTGGGGGTCAGCATAGATTTTTCTTCAGATATCTGGACTTTTTCCTTTGTTTTATTGCACTCAGTTTAATTTCATACTCAGCTTTTACAAGAAAAGTTTATTGCTCATGGTTTGCAGTATCTGTGCGAGTGACTGAGTTGTGTACAATTTGTACTGGCATTACAAACTTGGAGAAGACATTTTCTTGAGTCATGAGCTCAGTGGTTATGAACAAAAATAAATACTCATCAATGTTAATGCGCCACACGTTGAGGAAGGCATTTGCAAACATAGTTTATGGCACTTTCCATGAATAGGGCCTGAAACTCTTTTTCAGCAAATGGTAGGTAAAAGGGGTTAACCTTTATATGCTATATTTTATTTCCTATTCATTTTGCATTATGTTTAAAATTTTTGAAACCACATCTAAATAAAGTTTAAAACTCATTTGTGATTTGTCAGCAATTATTATTGACTAAACATCGGCATAAAATAGGCAAAACTGATCAAATTAATAGCAAAAAAAAATTAGAAAGTGGTTGTAAATTAATTTAAATTAAGATACTAAATTAAAGCACTAAATAAAGATGCCAAATTCAACATAAAATGCTTAATGCCTCTACAATGAAACAATAGAAATAGAGCAAGGAAGCATACAGGCATACAAACAAGCATGTAGATGCTCATTTGTCTGGAGACAACCTCAAGACACCATGTCACCAGCCAGCGATCAAATGACATTGCCCCCACCATGCTTTATTGACAAATTTGTTCATGTTTTTTATAGTACAAGCAGCCGTGGTTATGATGATGATGAAGTACTATATGTTTAACATATGCCAGTTCTCTACCAAGCAGGTCTGGAATTTGGTTTAAAGTCTCCAAATTGTCACAGCAGAGTCTTGCTATAGTTGTGGAGCTGTTGAAGAGCAAATATATAACAGTAGCTAGTAACTTGAGGTTTTAAAATTACATTTTTTTTCAAGACATTTTGATATTTCTTGCATTTTGTGTTGACATTAGTGTGTAATTTAGGTGGCACAAAGCAGAATTGCACCAATAATGACTGTTTTCAAGCAGGTTTCCCAAACACTCCCCTTATTTGTCATTGGTCAGCCAAACTCAGATAGCCTCGCCCCAATCTCGCACTATTGGTTGAGCCAGTGTTGCTATGCGAGCCTGGTCGGGATTCTCAAACAAACAGAGAAATGTTTTGATAACACCACATAGTCTAATTCTACAACAAGTTCTTAAGTAAATGTGAATTTTCCACACCGGCCCTGAACATAAAGTAGTAATGCCACTCTCACACCCTCCAGCACTTAAACCTCATTCCAACAGCCCATGTACATAAGCCACTACACAGGCATGATAGACAGGCTGGTGTATATGTGGAAAGAGGAGGGGGCGGTAGGGGATAATGCTTAATCTGCAGTCTCTAGTGCCCCCAGATCCAGCTGGCACTGCGCAGGGCTGGCATGACAGAATGTGACAGAAGATCCGGAGGCGAGGGACTGGGGGAATCCCGTAACAATAATGCGGATGGTGAGGCTAAGGCCCAGATTAAATCAGAGCCATCGCCCACCTGCCAATAGAAAATTACAGGGCATAGCCACACACTCTCGCTCTCTTTTTCCATCTGGGCTTAAGTCCATGTGCTGCTAAACCCAGCTACGCTGCAACTTCCAGTCATAGGTGTTTAGTGCCCCTGGACTTGCCAT
This sequence comes from Anabarilius grahami, assembly GCA_003731715.1. Classification (NCBI taxonomy): domain Eukaryota; kingdom Metazoa; phylum Chordata; class Actinopteri; order Cypriniformes; family Xenocyprididae; genus Anabarilius; species Anabarilius grahami. Next base: position 2,484,943 of record RJVU01059636.1, on the reverse strand, counting down.
CGTACAGCATTCGAGTTTTTCGAGTTTGTTAATTCCTTGGGTGGCTATAAAGATGTTAAAAAGCAGCTGTTGTAGTGTCAGACCAGAGGGCGAAAAAAAATGGAAACAGTGCAGTTAGCATTGAAATATAACTGCCATTTGTTGAAAACAGCCTTACAAAAACCAGTTTCCCAGCAGCGTTTCACGGCCGTGAGCATTTCAATTACGCGCAATCAGCCTGTGATCAGAGATGTATTAACTATCTGATTTATTTTTTGCGAGCAAAGCTCTTGCCAAATGGAATCTAGCATTTGTTTTCCTGCAGCGCTATGCTAACTCCAGAGGCATGCTGCAGTCTCTCTACATGATCTCTGATTTGCCTAAATGAGGTTTGTTGAGATTTACTGTGGGTGATTATAATGATGGTTTGTGTCATATTGCAGCAATCAGAAGGGGGAAGCTTGGACTGGAAGTCGACGGTGTCAGAATAGGGCAGTGGATACGGCCTGATTTTAGCCAGAGCTCAAATGCACCAAGCGAGGCCCCTCTGCTAACAACGTACAATCAAAGAACGGGTTCCTTAAGCCAATCACCCTCCTCTTGAGGCTGACGAGCAGGGTCGCTTTGTTTAGATAGAGACCGGCTATGTGAGAGGCTCAAATTAAATTTTTTTTTATCAAACCGCTCGAGGCCAAGCCGTTTCCTCACAATTGCTAAAATTCACATGTTCTGATCCACCATCATGAACTGTGGGCAGGTTCTGATTCAATTTTCACTGTCATTGCATTATGTTACATCATCTTTGGTGAGTTTGTGAAGAGTGATTTTCTAGAAACAGGGATTTTTCATGTTTTATGTAGTGCATATGTTGGTTTTCTATAGGTTGATGCTAATATCATCCTGTTTTTTCAGTATTCCTGCTGTTTGAAACATCAGTCTATGTCAATATACGCTGATGACTGGAATATTTACATGTTTATGCTCAGAATTTCCATCTGTTGTTTCTGGAACAATCAGAATTGCTCAGAGAGAGAGACTCATGCTCAGCTTGGGTTTTTGTGATTGGAGGCTGGTCTTGATTATCCGCAGTTCGAGTGGAAAAAAATGTTTTGCTTTTCTTCAAGGCCTTGATTCTGTTGTGTTGGGCCCACTGGACCTGTGGTACCCTTCAAAGTGCCTGCTTTCCACTGTCAGTGGTCTGTTTTCACAGAGGTTCACTCAGCATGGGGATATTAGCACAGTTATGGTCTACACCATCCTACTAACACAACACACAGATCCAGCAAAGTCTGGCTATAATATTTTTATAGGATATGTTATTGTATGGGCAGTTAACTTTATTTACAAGCACACAAACAGAAAGTCATCTCCGCTATTTCTGTTTTTACTATTGTAGGATTTAAATCAAAACTTTTACACTTTTACAGTATGTTTTTGATGTTTCTTCAACATTGCACTTTTGTGACCCAAGTTTTTGTGACAACTTTTCTACGGAGCCCCTAAAGGGACATGGTGATGGAAAAATGTGAGATGGGAGGAAAAAATGTCAATGCTTTTGCACTCCTTGCGTTCACTCACAAAACTTTTGAGTTCTTTGCAAGCGAACGCAAAGTTTCTCGTGAGAACGCAAATGAAATGTATATATTTCAATATTTTCATATCTCATATTTTTTCCATCACCGTGTCCTTTTAGATGCTTAATATATATATNAGTTTCTCGTGAGAACGCAAATGAAATGTATATATTTAAATATTTTGAAATATATATTTTTTTCATATCTCATATTTTTTCCATCACCGTGTCCTTTTAGATGCTTAATATATATATTTTTCAAAACTCCTGATGGATGGATTTATTATTTTACCATTGTCCTA
>RJVU01059636.1:2452558-2483079 GCA_003731715.1 Anabarilius grahami | reverse complement strand
AAAAAAAAAAAAAAAAAGTAAAATGTATTAATGTTATCACATACAATGTTTAAATATTACTTAAATGATTTTTAAATAAACAAAGAGATAATCATAAACAATTTCAACAATTTTGTGTTCACTTGTATTAATTTTTATATCAATGTTGATTTATATCAATAAAATGATTTTTAAATGTTTAATATTTTAAGAAAACAGCTGTTGTATCATTTCCACCACAATGAAAATTTTTCCCATAATAACTTTTTTTAGAAAAATGTATTGTAGTTATTTACCAAGGAGGCAAAAGTATCAGTGAAAAGCTTGAGGTGAAATATGAGACATGTGATGAAGAAAACAAAGAAAAATCAAGGTAAATATAACTTGTGAACAGAGTATTTTTTACAGTCTGAAATTTTGTCGAGTTTTAAATTTGGCAAAATTTAAGATACATAAAATGCTCATTGTGAAATTAGCCAAAGGACAAGGAGTTGGCCATTTTTGAAATGTAATTTCCACCACATAATGCTATTAAACACAATACAGAATTTGAGAAATGTGGTGGAAATGATCTTGAATTTAAAAAAAATGACAATTCTCTTGTAAAAAATGTGTTTTAAGAGTAGTTAACAGGGCCAAAAGTACATATATTTGAAAAAAACACAATTGTATACCATAGCGAGCCAAAAGTTGGTTAGTTGGTCATCAATGAAAATGTCAAATACAAAAATATTTGACACAAAAATCCTGCGAATTGCTTCCAGATAGATGAGGTGTCATAAACCTTACCTAAAGGCGTTACATTGTTCAAAAACACAGACTTTTGGCACACGTGCGCAGCTTACAAGATATGTATCTTCAGGCAAGATACGCTAGTGCTTATATCATATGCGAGTGTTCCTAAAAAATAACAAATGGACCCTGTCCCATTTAAGAACGGAATCAAAATATTAGTTTTTTTTTTCTTTGGTGAAAAGTAAAGAGTAGTCTCTGGGGGTCTGAATGGCTGCAGTAAGAGAGGTGATATTGATGGCTAAGAGGGGAGAGAGGCCAGATGAAAGTGCTGCCACGGTCCCTTAAGATGGAGCTTGAGACACGGACTGGAGCGGTCGGTCTGGGGCGGCTAAGGTTTCCCTCCGGGCCGGAAGTGGTGCTTTTCCCCTGGCGAGAAGCTTTTCCTGCAAAATAAAGAAATCATTACAAAGATGACAGCTCCTCCACCAGCCCGCGTCTCTGGGGACCACAGCTCCGAGAACTGCCACTACTGATTAGGTAGCTTTTCTTTGGGCCAACATCACCTCTAGCCGAAAATAAACACCATAGTATGCCTTTCTCTCTTTTCCCTTTCACTTTCTCATTCTCTTCTTCTACTTTTCTCAGCCCCACCACACCACCACATCCGGCCGGTATAGTGGAATGGATGACCTTACTTGGACTCACATCAGAACCCTAAATAATTACGCAAATGATCAGGGCTCAATGGCGTTGACCCTCTGAGATCGTGGCGTGTGGCGTGCCGGCCGTGTCTCAGTCATGCTGGGTCAGTTCCGACTGATTTCAGGCCAGCGTCACTCTCCAGCAACTCCTTCCCAAATCATCTCCACCGTCTGCCAGATGAGCACCGCCAAAGAGCCTGTGGACTTTAGAGAGCTTTACGTCTCCTTTCTGAAAAACCATCAGAGATTGGCCCGAGATCACAAGTTGACCCGGGAGTAATGATTACCATGGAGAATAGACGGTCTGAATCTGATCCCAGAGTCTAGTCTGGGTTTAAGGGCTCCTGGAGAGATGAATTGTTGATGCCCTTCAAGACAATAATGTCGTGCTTATATTTTTACTGTCTAAGAAATGGATTCTCCTCAATCAAAAGGGCACATTGTTACAGATTGCTCGTTGATATCCTAGACAAGGAGTTGCATATTTCTGAATATTGGTGACTTGGGTTACTAAAGCAGTGTATCACTAAAACATTGCAATCTTTTATACGCCTACAGTTCACTGACTGTGCACACACGCACACACACACACACACACACACATTTAAAGGGATAGTTCACCCAAAAATGAACATTTTGTCGTCATTTACTCACCCTCAAGTTGTTCCAAACCTGTGTAAATTTCTTTGTTCTGCTGTACACAAAGGAAAATATTTGGAAGAATGTGTGTAACCAAGCAGATCTCGCCCCCCATTGACTACCATAGTAGGGGAAAAAAATACTATGGTAGTCAATGGGGGACGAGAACGACACTGAATTTTTGCACCAAACAATTATCTTAGTGTAAACAAGCCTTTAGACTGTTAAGGTGTGGTCACATTTGCATTGTCTATTGTCAGTAGTGTAGCAATATTTGAAGCACAGATCACACAGAAGTAACTTTCAAACCAAGCGGCTTGCTTTTGGTCAGCACGGTGAATTTGTGTGACCAACTTGAACGTTTTCACGGTTACGTGAAACTCCTGATCGCATGGATTCCTATTTAAATGATGGGATTTGCAAAATTTTACAAGCAATGGTAAATATGACACATTTATTATTAGTTTCGGAAGGTACTTTCATACGCAAATACTGCCTGATCGGGCAGCGAGGCAACAAGGCAGGTGGCTAAGCTTTTAGACACAGCCAATATAAATAGGTAGGGAGTGAGAAAGAAAGAGCGACCCCAGAGGAAGAGCCCCAGGTGTCACAGCCACGTCCAGGTGCAGGGACTCTGTTGTCATGTGATTAGCGTGAGCAGAAATTCCCACCTGCTGCTGCTGCTTACTCACAGAGATTAATGTGGCAAACACAAATGAGCCATCAGAGGCCAGGCTGCTGTCCTCTCTAATGGAGACTGATAAAAGACAGACTGCATCTTTCTCTCTCACACACACACCCACACTCATCCAGCAGCCAGCAGGTCTCTAATGGTTTAACTGGCTCCATGTGCAGTTGCATTTACACGTCTACCTCAATTAATGGTTGCAATCTCTACACTCTAGACTCTATCAGCTGCTTTTGTTGTTGTTGTTGTTGTTGTAAAAAAAAACGTTTACAACCAAGTTCTTGCTTGTTTAATTCATTTAAAAGTTCACAGTTTTTTGAATATTCAGATTTTTTAATATCACTTTTTATAATGTTTTGCTTTCAGTGTCACATGATCCTTCAGAAATCATCCTAATATGCTGTTTCTGTGCTCCACATTTCTTATTATTATCAATGTTGAAAACAGTTTTTGCTGCTTAATATTTTTGTCAATACATGATACACTACCATTCAAAAGTTTGGGGTAAGTAAGATTAAAAAATAAATAAATAAATAAATGACCTTAATTAATACTTTATTCATCAAGGACACAATAAATGTATCAAAAGTGACAATAAGAACAATTATAATATTACTAAATATTTAAATTTCAAATAAATGCTGTTTTGAACTTTCTATTCATCAAATAATCCTAAAATTATGTGTCACAAAAAAAATGAAGTAAATGTAATCATTTGTAATAAAAATATAAACATTTAAGCAACCAATTTTAATAACTGAGCACCAGTAACACCTGATAATAACTGATATCAGTATATTAGAATGATTTCTGAAGGATCATGTGACACTTAAGACTGGAGTAATGATGCTTTAAATGCAAATTTGCCATCACAGGAATGGCAAATTTGCCATTTATAAAATATATTAAAAGAGAAAATAGCTCTTTAAAATTGGGTTGAATATTACTATTTTTACTGTATTTTATCAAATAAATGCAACTTTGGTGAGTATTATATATACACTCTAAAAAATGCTGGGTTAAAAACAACCCAAGTTGGGTTGAAAATGGACAAACCCAGCAATTGGGTTGTTTTAACCCAGTGGTGAGTGAGTGAAGTGAGTGAAGTGACATGTGGCCAAGTATGGTGACCCATACTAGGAATTTGTGCTCTGCATTTAACCCATCCAAGTGCACACACACAGCAGTGAACACACACACCGTGAACACACACCCGGAGCAGTGGGCAGCCATTGCTGCGGCGCCCGGGGAGCAGTTGGGGGTACGGTGCCTTGCTCAAGGGTCTCACCTCAGTCGTGGTATTGAGGGTGGGGAGAGCGCTGGACATTCACTCCCCTCACCGACAATCCCTGCCGGACCTGAGACTCGAACCCGTGACCTTTGGGTTACAAGTCCGACTCTCTATCCATTAGGCCACGACTGCCCCATAGGTGGTTGGGTTAAATGTTTGCCCAACGTGCTGGGTAGTTTTATTTAACTCAACTGTTGTATAAAAATTACTGTATTCCTTGCTTAAAATGAACCCAAAATGTGCTGGAAATTAACATTTATTAATATGTTTAATAAATGAGCATTTATTAATAAGATAGTGAATAATAAACAATAAACATTTATTAAATTGCTTATTAATAAATGTACACCTTTTGATTATTATTGTTGCCTCTAGTAATTATGTGTCTGATTTTTAATTTCTCACCTATTTTGGATTCATTTTAAGCCAGCCATATAGTCATTTTTAATCAGTAGTTGGGTTAAATAAAACTACCCAGCAGGTTGGGCAAACATTTAACCCAACCACTGGGTTAAAACAACCCAATTGCTGGGTTTGTCCATTTTCAACCCAACTTGGGTTGTTTTTAACCAAACATTTTTTAGAGTGTAGTTATGGTGAACCAACATACAAAAACATGATGATAGATAGATAGATAGATAGATAGATGATAGATAGATAGATAGATAGATAGATAGATAGATAGATAGATAGATAGATAGATAGATAGATAGATAGATAGATAGATTGATTGATTGATTGATTGATTGATTAAATATAATACTCTATTTCTCTTTCTCTCTCTCTCTCTAATAAGAAATATGTTCTGTCATTACTGGATCACTTAGACACAAATACTGTACAACACATTTTTCTTGAATAGACCCTCCTCTGATTTCCTGTACCGCCCTGTATTGTTTTGTGCTTGTTGAGAGTAACTGTCAGTAGAGTGAGGTTACAGGGGGAGCATGTGCGCACATAAGCTCATGTGTATGTTTGCGTGTGAGTCTTTGCATCATCCGCCGAACAAATCTACCTAATTAGGGAGCAAACCCCAGTCAAGTTTGTTTGCCGTTGTGCACAACATTTAAATAGCTTAAAACAACAGTGTCTGTTTGCTCACTCAACACATTTCCATGTTCATGCCGTCTCTCTTGTTCTATTTTTCTGTGGATGAGACTGATTTACAAAAACACAAATGAGATTGTCATCTATTGGTTCAGAGTGATTCCCCACAGCACTGTAGTCTGGTTTGATTCTTCTTGTATATCAATGCATTTTGGACTCTCTTGCATAACTTTGTAATGGATAACACATTGTTGCAGTGAATTTACTTGCCTGGGTTCTAATTTTCAACTGCTGTAGCAATTGCAAATGTCAACTCAAATGCTGTTGGCTCTGATCAGTGATTAGCGAATGAAGACTCACCACAAGACATCCAAAAACACAAATAGTTCACATGCTTCTCTGCCTTTGATTTGAGATTATGCGATTTTGACTCCTAAATTCTTGACATGTTGTGGGCAGGAAACATGTCAGGCTTCCCGACCAATCATCGCTTGCCGTCTTTAATGATGTGCATGATGTCATAGAGAAGCTGGAACTAGCGATTGACTTCCGAGTAGGGCGGCACGATTAATCGAAATCGTCTTGAAATCCCAATTAAATCGTGGCTTAGTGCGATTATGAAATCGTAAATGCTGCGATTGTTTATGCACAGCTTGTCAGTGAAGCACGGCTCTGTGATCGGTATAAATGCTGCTCTATCTGAAAGCACTGCGAGTTTGAGTTGCTTATAATGTTCTTTTGAAAAAGCAATATGCGTCAAACATCTTTACAAACATGAGAAGCATTTATGAACCTCTTGTCCAACAAAAGACAACATTTAATAACATGTTTTTACTCTAAACTCACTTCATAATGTCAGTCGAGTGTTTGAAATAACATCCCTCTGAGAGATGATGTGTCTTCTTACACAGAATAAGGCACACATCATATTATTTCATAGTATTCTATACAGTGATAAAGGCTATGTCGATTAGCATTGCATTATAAACATACTTCATTATCATGAAAATACCCGAGAAGGCTTGAAGAACCATATATTGTCATAGTCGTGTGTTTATTAGTCATATTTAATCAATCAAAGCGTTTCAACCTTCTGTTTAGTCAGCTACAGCGACAGTATGATGCCCATGGGGATTCCTCTGCGTTATCGTACTTCTGCAGTGCATAACTGGAGTTTATACGCATCTGGCTTTCAGATAGTGCAGCATTTACTACTGATCACAGAGCCGTGCTTCACTGACAAGCTGCGCATAAAAAAATCACAGCCTTTGCCAAATTGCAATTTTGTTTTAATTTCAATTAATCGTGCAGCCCAACTTCTGGGAAACAAAAGCATAAACAAACAATAGTTGTACTAGCCTAATGCTAATTCCAGTATTCACTGGGTTGCTAAAGCGCCTCCACTATCATTCACCAGTGTTTATAATTTTTCACTCTGTCATCATGGTAGTATAAAGGCTTGAGTATTGTTGCCATAGTTCCACAAACCTTTCCTCCATTGCATAATTCCACCTAGCAGCACCAATACCATCGTCTCTCTTTCATTTCGCCATGTTTGAAAGCTATATCCACCTTATTCCTGACTATTGCGTTTTGAATTATGGGTTGCACTTCCGGTTTGGGGAACTTCCATTTAAAAATACTGAAACTAATCGTTTCAAATCATCAGGTTACCCTACAAATAAAGCTTATCCGTCAGTTTCACTGATCGAGCTGTCAATTTTTCTTTCATGTTTTATTTTCAGACATCGTGAGAATAACGTAACTCTTGGTATTTTAACGTAACATGTTATAACAAGAATATCTATGGCAAGAGCTCTTTTCAGTCGCTGCTTTCTATCCTCGTGATTATTTTCTTTTATCTCTTTGCATACCGCTGTAATAGTATGAAAAAGGACAACATATGCTGCACATTTGTGGTCTGTTCTCCCAATATAATTTACAATATATCCCATTAATAATTCACTGGAATGCACAAAGAATCTCTTGTTTTTCTCCTCAAAGCCTCACGTCTCTTTCCAGGTTTGTTTTCACAGGTAAATACAATTTATTATCTGTAAAAATGATGGAAATCACTTTGAAATAGTATCGCGCAATGCTGAAGTTCATTAACATTTTTTTATTAAGGCAACGTATATTATATAATACAGATATATATCACTATACTTATATTTAACCCGTCCATTATTGCTGTGAAAGAATCACGCTTTTTCATGGCCTGTTGAAAGTATACCTTGTTGATGCTTTTACACTTTTAAATGTCCTTTCAATGTTTGTTGGTTGAAGAGTGAGTAGAATAATGTCATCTCATTGTACCTAGTTTAAAAAAAAAAAAAACGTATTATTGCATTCATAGAGTGAGCCTTACACTGACTGTTTACAGCTTGACGGAAGTTACACCCATAATTCAGCCAAAGCGTCATGGGCGTAGGAATAAGGTGGATACGGAAGAGCTTCTGTGCTCCTATTGGTCAACGGCACAGATGTGACGGAACTTGTCGTAGAGGACCGAAAATAATTAGACATACTTGTCTTTCTGTCGGGACATCATGAAGCAATCGACAACCTCAATCGTAGGTTGTCGATTCTTAACGATTATTGCGTCCCGACGCCCATTGTTGTATAGAAATTACCACAACAACCTATGTCAAATGGATTGTGCCAAAATGGGGCTGATATTATGGTATGAACAAAAACAGTTCTATATCTTCATATCATGTCTATGTTGTTATACAACTTTGACACAACATGAGATTCAGTAAATAATAATAATTTATATTTTTGTGTGAACTACCCCTTTAATGATCGGGAAGTGGCGCTAGTGCAGGTATACTAGCATGCTAGCACTTTTCTAGAAAGTTCTGAATCTACACACACACATGCATACACATCTGGCCCTAATCATTCTGATCCTGTTTATTTGGCCTGTTAGAGACTAAATTGTAATCTTCCCTCATTTTTCCAATAGCAATTGATATGCACTATTAGGTGGTACCCACTGTGTAGTTTATGCTTACATAAAAGCACATCAGTGTTTACAGGACTTTAAGTGATTGGACTTCAGAGGGGGAATGTCATCACCGAACTCGTCTGAGCCAGTTGTGGATAAGCCATTTTGGGGAATCGGATCTATGTAAGTGCATCAAGGAGACACCAAAATGCAGGCCAAAATGGATGCATCCAAACCAGAGCTTAGCCAACAATCCAGCCCTCCAAGCAATATCCTCTTTATGAGCATTATTACGTTAAAGAGATGCACAAAAGCATGATATTTCATATCATGTTGCTTAAAAAATAGATATAGTCCAATTAAAGTCCAAAGAGCCTGAGATTAAGCAAAATTTTGGAGGGAGTCTTGATTTTAAAGACCAATATTTCACCCTTCCAACATTTTAATCAAAATCATGATTCTTTGTGAAGCCGCCGCTTTTTCATCATTCCCCTGTACTTAACTATTCAAATACATTCAAACAAAATGACAGTAATAATAATAGGAAGGCTTGTGATGACATTTCCCTTGATTTCATAAGGTCGTCACATGAAGCTATAGTTCAAGTGCAACATTTGCTAATACAGTCAAAATGGCCGATCTGTTTGTAATTATCCCACACTCCCAGCGCTCAGAAACGTAATCCGAAATGTCTGTTTTGTGAGCATTGTCACGCGAATGCGCTGCCACACAATGCCATCACTCACTGTCTTTTATCATCCATTTGTCCTCAGGGCCGTACACTTCTGCACATAATCGGCGGCTCTCCTAAATATTCTCAATCGATCAGCGTGTCACCTGTACGGGCGCAAAGAAAGACCTGTAACAAAGACAAGGGGTGTATTGGCATCCGGGGGGCATGGGGAGCATTGTGTAAAAGCACGGTGAGAAAAGGCTAGCTCTGGGAAAGGGCCCCCAGGTGAAAGGTGGGGATGCACTATGGAACAAAGTAAAGGTGACAGTGGAGTGTCGTGTCACCCACCTGAGGAGTAACCTCTGTGCTATCAGTGTCAGAGGAGCTCCAGGCGTCAGGCAGCTGGGACCTGAACAAGGCCTCAGTGTTTATGAGGGTGACTGTGACCTTTCAACACAATGGGGTGTTATATAAGAAAGCCATTAGACATACCTGTGGCTGTCTGCTAGTGTTTGATAGGAGGGGCGGGTGCATCATTTGGGGCAGGCAGAAGAATTGAGTGAATATCCATAAATTGTGCCGAAATATGCAGTGCATATAAAACAGAAAAATGTCCCATTACTCAGCTTATCATTAATAGAAAATATTGTACTTTGAAATGTCAAGAATAAAAATAAAAATATTTGACCAAATTAGGCCCAATTAAATATAACACATAAAATGGTGTCAGTTTAAGTTGACTAAATCCAAAACAAACATACATACATACATAGGTACATACATACTTACATTTATTTATTTATACACTATTGTTCAAAAGTTGTTTTTTATGAAAAAAAAAACTTTTATTCAGCAAGGACACAAAGTGACAGTAAATATTTCTATTTCAAATAAATGCTGTTCTTTTGAACGTTCTATCCATCAAAGAATTCTGTAAATAAAAATGCATCACAGTTTCCACAAAAATATTAAGCAGCACAACTGTTTTCGTCATTGATAATAATAAGTAATGTTTCTTAAGCAACAAACCAGCATATTAGAATGATTTCTGAAGGATCATATGACACTAAAAATTCAGCTTTGCCATCACAGGAATTAATTACATTTTAAGATATAATAAGAAATGGTTATTTTAAATGTTAATAATTTTTCACAGTATTACTGTTTTACTGTATTTTTGTATTTTGAAAATATTTTTTAAAAAAAAACAGCTTTGAACACATTTTTATCAATTAAATTTTTTAAGGCAGCGGCTATTTACACTAAGTGCAAATAGCATATTTTCTTAGCGAAAGATACTATTTACACTAAGTGAACTTATCAATATATTCTATTTACACTAAGTGACAATAGCAGTATTTTCTTAGCGATATGCTATTTACACTAAGTGAAAATAGCGATAGATTATATTTACATCATGTAAAAGTATCAGTTCTTTGCAATAAGAGTAAATAGTAATTAGATGCTATCTATACTTTATATTGGCAGATACTATTTGCACCTCCGTATTTTTGACATTAACAGGATGTAATAATATCATAGAGTGTAAATGATTATATTTATTAAAATTAGTAAATGGATGCTGCCTTATTTGGGAGAATAAAAACCCTCCCTACACCTTCCCCTAACCATACCCAATAAACACTTTTAATATTATTATTTCCACTTTTAGAACATTATTTTCATTTTTATTGAAAATAAATTCGAGCTCGGCGAAAAGGCGGATTCAAACCTGCTTTGATCGTGTTAAAAGCCAGAACTGCAAGACTTATTTGCTACTACTATGCCACTGAAAATGAATTTTGTGTGTCTTTTTTAAAACTTGAGTGGCCCAACCAGACATTGGTGGGCAAAGTTGTTGTTGTTGTTGGGTCATCACCATTTTGTGAGTTCAGATAAATTCACCAGTTTCTAGTATTTAGATTGCTCTTAGTTTGCATCCATTTTTTTCTCTCTCTACAGATCTGTCCATATTTTTTTTTGTAACCTTTATGATCATTTAATGCCAGCTGCAGAGAAACTTATATGTACATGTATGCAATTTAACAGACACTTTTATCCAAAGCAACTTACATAGCATTCAGTTCAGTTCAATCATATATCCGTTCATGCATTCCCCGGGATTCAAACCCATGACCTTGGTATTGGCACCATGCATGCTCTCTTGTTTTTGGAAAGTGGAAGATTTACAATTACATACTTTTTTCACTTATAATAATATGCATCACTCTGCATATTAAATGATTTGCAGATTTTACCGTTTTTCAAATATTGAATATTTGTTAGACATTAAAGATCTGTCATGTGCATTTTCTTTAAAACTGTTCGCATCAACCAGACATATTTCCCCCAAGCACACAACAAGGAAGGGAATTAATGTTCTTTGATGAATAAAAAGAAAACATTAAAGAGGTTTTTCATATTTCACCCTTGTTTTTTATGGCATTTTCAATATGAACAGTCTCTGTAATCATGTGTGGTTCTGTAATCTGCAGTTTCGTTCTTTCTCTACACTGTTTGTACTCAAATTACACACGGCTCCCTCTCCAGCCCAACTCCACCACTCACTCCAGCCTGACAGCGCCGATGCCTAAGAAACAACCATGAGAAATTGATTCATGTAATGGCAATATTCCTTAATGAGAGTAGGCCTAATTGAGAACCGCATTACTCCAGGACTTCAGAACCGATTAGGTCTGTAAGGGGTGAAGAAAGCGGGGGATATGTTTTCCATATGGTGAGAGAGTCTGCCATCTGCTATGATTCACAGGTTGAAGAATGTATGCATTCTGAAAACAGCCATCTTCTCTTCTGTCATTTCGTATTTTACAGCGCTACTATGAGCTCTCGGACGGCTCATATTATTTTCAAAGTCCTGCAGTTTCAAGGAGAACAAACACAAATATTTATTTTACTGAATGCCGTTGCATTTACATTACCATCTACAATGCAAAAATCAGGCATGTCATATTGCTGATTAATTTTATAGCCTTACTGATACTCATACTGTTCAATCCTTCAGTTTCCTCTGAAAAAATGAACAATTTGCATGTTTCAGTTTCCATTTCTTACATTTTACTCCCTGTAATCACATAAAGTGGTAACCAATGCTCAGGTCTGATGGTCTTATGAAAGTGAATGTTCCCTACTCAGGCGAAATGAACTGATTGACAGCTGACCTGACCTATAATCAGAGCAGGAAGGTCTCATTATAAAAGTAGTGGAAATTTCAGCGGTAAACTATAATTAGGCCCAGCACCCCAGGGCAGGTACAAAGAAACAGGGCCAGGAGCAAAGCATTATGGGGCAGATTGTGACTGTCACTCAGTGCGAGTTGTTACTGTATGTGCCTGTGCATACTACCACAAATACTCTCTCACACACACACACACACACAGTCCCAATCCCTCTGGCTGCTAAAATTGAATCTCAAGTTGTGTCCTATTTTGGTTGAAGAACAGGTGATCCGCTTGGCAAACGCACTTTCTCCTGCTTTCCTTCCCTCCTGTGGCAGTTAATGAATGTAGCGACAGCATAGTTTTCCAAGAAAAGGAACAAGGGGTTATATCACAGTTTCTAGAAAAATGTTAAGCAGCACAACTGTTTTCACCATTGATAATAATAAAAAAATGTTTATTGAACACCATATCAGCATATTAGAATGATTTCTGAAGGATCATGGGACACTGAAGACTGGAGTAATGGCTTCTGCACAGGAATAAATTACGTTTTAAGATATAAACTGTAATATATTTTACAGTATTACTTTTTTACTGTATTTTTTTAACAAATAAACGGGACGAGGGGTTTGAATAACAATTAAAAGAAAGGAGGGCTGTGGCACAGAATGGAGCGCTACTTGATTAGCATTGTGTTTGCGCTGCATGTCTGGGGTAAACGAGAATGACATGTTTTCCTCCTTTATTCAAGACATTTGTCTTTGCTTTTGTTTGCTGGCTTACTTCATCTGATCTGGCACGGATGCAGAGAGCTGGGTAATTACGACCAAGTTTTTGTTTACGGACACTCTGCGTATAGCCGAATGAATGCAAAGCTGTCCGTCTTGGGTGATTGGTATTGTTGAAATACGCTTGGATGGTTCGGAAATATCCACTCAAATTAGGCAAATCCTTTCACCTCTCTTGCTTGTTGTATGGCATAACTTATTTGAAATGGGGAAAGCATGGAAAAAGGAAATAAAAGTTTGATAAAAGCTTACAAATTTTTGATAAGACATAAAAATGGACACAAACTTACACACAGAGACAACCAAAACAAATACAAATACATAATCTCACAAGTATTTTCCCTATTCACGTGAACAGGGCACCTGTGAGTCTTTCTGTTGTCCATGAAAGAACATTTACATGGCCGTCTATTACTATGCAAATCAGTCTGGATCCATATAGGCACGTAAAAAAACTCTGAAAATCCCACAATGTGTTCTTTGTTTGTTCCTTCATTTGTTTATGTTCTTAATGGGGCCAATGAAGACAGTGGACAACAGCAGTGATGTTACAAATGATACTCGTATCATTAAAGCACTTCTTTTTTTTTTTGCTTGAGTTACTTGCTTGTTTGACTAGAAACATTTATCATGTGTTTTCCTGTACTTTTGATGTATGGCTGCAAGTATTATTGTTGACCACAAACAAAATACTTTCCTTTTCAGTCATCATAAGAGATGGATAAAAAAGTTCCTGACTGACAACATTGCTCTTATTGTCTTGGAAAAAGTCCCAAGTAAATATTTTCCAACATTTTTCAATTGCTTCTGTGATTACATGGAGGTAATGGATGTCTACGGACAAAATTCAGAGGCACTTATCTTTAAATAAGAACAATTTTACTATAAAACCAGACTCTGGAAGAAAGTGAATACTGGTGAAAGAGAACAGAGAGGAAGAGCAACACTATGCCATCCTTCAATTACCAGCTCATAATCACAGCCGTCCCGGGCCATCTGACCAGCACTGGACAGCTGCTCGAGCGAAAGGGGAACACACACACGCACACTTCCTGCTAACGTTCCCATAACCCCTCCTTGACTGGCATTCCACTATTGACACCCATGATCAGTGAGGATAGATACAAATGGGACAATTATGTTTAAAAATAATGTTTTAATGATTTAGTTTAAAAACACACTTTCCAGATTTACTCTCTGTATTTATGTTGGTTTTAGTCAAAAACTTTTTTAAGTTTTTGAAATGTTTAATGACTCTAAATACCTGTGAGCATACACACCTAAAAAAATACATGTTTTTCAATATAAAAAGTATTTTGTTAATATAAATTATTAAAGTAATAGTAAAAAGTATGTTTAATAGGGATTTTTTTTCTTCATAATTTATTACTCAGAAGGTTAATTTGAAAATAGAAAACTCATTATACTCATTTTAAGAGTGTCCTATGGACTCATTCTCAAATTTATTTTTAAGTTATTGTATGTATGAATTGCATTTTTGGGTAACACTTTATTTTGATGGTCTCCTTTAGATATACTGTTGAATATACATAATGTTGCACCCACATGTCAACTAACTCCCATTATTAAGCCACTTTCCCACCAAAATTAACTGGAACAATTTGTCCCAGAAACTTTCTTCCCCTAGACCTGTTGCTGTGTGCGTTTCCATCGCGGTCTAAAGTACCGTGAAGATTAAGTCCGGTGACATAGGACTGCACATGACTTTCCAGTTCCTACGGAGCCCCGGACATGACATGCATCATCCAAGTCCCACCCCTGAAAGTTCCGTAACTTTGAAAAAGTATTACCCCACAAGCAGGTACTTTCTGAGGGGGAAATTTGTACCTTGAACTTCATTTAGACCCTGGTTCCTGTGGTCGAAATACAGCGAGTATCACCCTAAAGTCCCTATTTTTGGGGGAAAGTTCCTGCGGTGGAAACACGGCTTTAGTTGACCCGCGTATTAGTAGCCTTTTAGGGGTACACTCTAAAACATGTTGGGCTGTTTCAACCATATGGACAAACCCAAGCATTAGGTTTAAAATTTTAATGAAAACATTTAAACCAATGGTTGGGTTTGTCCACATTTGACCCAAACATGGGTTGAAACAACCCAGCACGTTTTAGAGTGAATGATTAGGGTTAGTGGCATAAGTTGACATGAGATGTACTTGCAAAGTTACTTAGAGTCAATAGAATGTCTGTTGGGGAGCATCATAGAGTGTTAGCAGATATCAAGCAGACAGCCTACTAATACTCTAATGAGAGATAAATGACCTGTAGGTGCTGAGTTACTTATAGTCAACAGAAGGTCTAAAGGGGACCCTCAAAATAATGTGTTTTTTATGCATCACATCACTGATCTAGATATTATGTACATTAAGGTTTTTGTTGCTCAGGTNTAGTAAAAGGCGTGTTTTTGCTCACCCCCAAATAGGGGCAAATTTGTGGGGTATTATAAGCTGAAACTTGACCAGACCAGAGACTTATATTACATCATGTGAAAGAGGGCATAATAGGTGCCTTTTAACCCAACCTGCTGGGTTTGTCCATATTTTACCCAGCTTGGTTTTTTTTAACCCAGCATTTTTTAGAGTGTAGGTGCTGAGTTACTTATAGTCAACAGAAGGTCTAAAGGGGACCCTCAAAATAATGTGTTTTTTATGCATCACATCACTGATCTAGATATTATGTACATTAAGGTTTTTGTTGCTCAGGTGTTTATGCAACAGTCTCCCTAAAATATAACATCAAAATCTACATAAATAAAAGGTAAAATAGTAGCTTCTTGCCATAGTGGTATACAATGCCTCAACGCCCTTTTATGCCATTTGAATAAGTTGCCACTCAGACAGGGAAATTTCTCTGAGGCACTTGTGCATCCAGCAGACCAGAGTTAGTGGGCAGGGTGGAATCCATGCATGCAGCCCATAACAAAGCTCTCTCTTACCTCCTCTCTCTCCAGCCCAGCGATTCCCGCAACGCTCCACAGATGTTATTGACCTCTGGGTTAACTCATGTCAGGTAAGCCTGGGAGATAATGGACAAAGAGCATTTTCTTTTACAGGTGGAATGACACGGCATATCCGCGGCCGGCCGCTCCTCCCGCATTGACAGATTTTCTAATTCACTGCAGATTCTCATAAAACTGGGTGGCCAACCACAGCCCAGGCCAACAGAGGGGCCATTCATACTGGGTGGGATGGAGGCCTGGCCAAATTAACCTGGATTAATTTAAGGGAGCAAAAGGCTCTTCACATTCAAATAAAATGAAGATCAATAAATTAAATGTTAGAGGTCAGGATGTCAAGTTGCCTGGCGATGAGCGACCGCCATGTGGAAAGTTTTTCACAGAGGGAAGAAAAGGGCCGTTAAATGGCTTTCTTCCACAAAAACTTCCATTCCTCTCTCTTTACATGCACGAGTTGCTTTCCTATAAACACGGCCATGCCAGCAAAGAATGCTTATTACTTTTCTCATTTACTGGATTGGTTACTTCAGAGCGCTCTTGCCATAATTACTGCCCAACTCTGTTTGTTTCTCCACTTCCAGAATTATTATCGTGAATGTTTGACATCTCTCTTTTTGTCTCGCTGGACTTTCCATTAGTGTTAATGTCGATAGTCGCACGAAAAGATTATAGAGCTTCCCGAAGTCGTACATTTTGTGCATGCCTCTCCTGGGGTTTCGTTATAATTATAAACGCAGCACAAACCTAAGAAATGATTCATGATTAGAAATGCAGGTGACAGTTCCAACTCAATTATTTAAGTACTCTAGAGGCAAGTTCTGGTTCAGGAAAGCTCCCCATTTGGATATCGCCAAGTGACGCCATCCAAGCCTAAAACCTGAACCACTTCATGTGTCATTATGTGATCAATTATCCAGTAGAAGTGTTCTGAGGAGGCCTACGTGCCATTAATAGCATTAATTCCTAAGCAGCAGCCTGAGATGACATATGGCACAATGGAAAGGGCCCTGAAAAACGCTGACACGTGCTATGGCACTAAAGTTGTTGCTTGTCATTACAATAAAATGGACAGTCCATAATGAAGACGCATTGTATGCCCCTATAAAAATATAATATCATAAAAATAATATATACTAGAAAAAATCCAAACAAAATTAGCAAAATACATATAATTAATTGCTACTACTGTATTAACCCCCATAACTGTCTGACACGGCATCTACTGCAATTGCTGACAAATGTAAAGTTTGCACAAGTATTTTGTCTGCTCGCTTTAATCCTTTATTTTAATGTTAAATTTAATTTTATTATTTTAGTTTAATATATAAATTAATTTAATAAAATATGTATTTTCATAAAAAAGTTTCACAGTGACTAAAACTTTTTGTGCCAATTTCTCTAGAAGAGATTTTATTTCCTTGAGCATATGGAAAAGCTTTTTAGGTTAATTAGCACATTGTTGAATCTTATATCTTGAAATAAATAAATATATTTGTTTATTTTTATATAATGTATTTTATATAAAACTATAAAAATAGGACTACTTTTGAGAAAGCATATACTATACTATACTGTCCTTATTTTGGCATGTCCTGATTTTGCAGAGTTTGACTAATTGGGTCAACATGTTTTGTTGATCCTGGAACAACATTCCTGTCCGAAAATTTAGTCCGAACCATATCCCTACCCCTAAACCTAAACCTACTCATAAGTTATCCATAAAATAAGAGGGAAATTATTGGTAAATAACACTGATGTAGAAGCAACTAACCCTGGTTTTAAGCCTACACTTGACATAAACTGTAAACTTTTCCCTCAAATCTGATTGGTTGATTGGAATATTGTTCCGGGATCAACAAAGTTGTTGATCCAGGAATATGTTGCACTTGGGGAAATCAGGTTCTACATGCTATACTATACTACACTGTAAAACCCGGTAAGTTCAGAATACTCAAAATTATTGTAGACACCGATTACCTCAAAAAATGTAAGTAAAGCAACTCAAATTTTTAAAGTAAACTATAATTATAAATAACAATTGTCAAACTAAAAATTTTTTTTTTATTTTATTTAAAGTTTAAGTCCACTGTACTTAAAACTATTGCTTACCATACGTAATGTTTTTCATTTCTCAATTATTTTGATGCAGTGGTTGTAAAACCCAATAAATTCAGATTACTCAAAACATTAAAGTAAACAACTCAAAGATTATTTTAGTAGAACTTAAAAAAAAAAAGATTTTATACTACACAAATTCAGTAATTACAATTTAATCGTAATATTGAATAAACTAACACCTAATCTTTACAGTTAAGTGTTAGTTATCAACAGCACACCAGCATGCGCTAATGTAACCATCAAAGAGACAAACTGTTAAACAATATACAGTATTTATGGCCTTGAAATTTCACAGCCCATTCTCGACCTAACCACAGGCACTACTCTTCACCTCGATGGTAACCCTACAAAACTTCAACATCACAGAAACACATTTAAATACCAAAATAACAGAACATTAAACAATAACACATCTTCCCCTGTATTAATCTTGAGCAAAAACACACAAAATAACACTCAATTTCAACATTTATTCTCCCTTACAGAGTGTGACGCAAAGCGTGCTGGGAACTTGAAATCTGCTGCAACTCAGTTTAATGTTGAATGTATTCTTCTGATAACGTCAGCAACATCAGCAATGACATGACATGGATGACGTCACTTTATATCGCTCAGTAAACTTAAAAATAATAATTTATAATTATAATTTATAAAGTATAAGGGTTTACTCAAATATGTTGAGCTACAAAAAAAAAACTAATCTCCTTGTTCAGAAAATGTAATTGTTTTAAGTTGTATCAATGATTTAACAGACTTGCAGCGTACTCAATCTTTATAAGTTAGTAGTACTGTTTGGGTTTTACAGTGTATACTATACTATACTGTACTATACTATACAAGCTATATTACCCCCCATAACTGTCTGTTTTGGGGGATAATGCAGCTTGTATAGCATAGTATATCTAAGCCCTATCTAAGCTTCCGTAACGAAAGAGTTTAGGAAACAAGACTTTGCAAATATGCAAAAAGAAATCAGCCTAAGTTTAACATCAGCATTTCCATATGACACTCTTAATCTGGGCCACTAGGGAAAAGCCTATACAGTGTTTAGTTCATCTAATAGGTTGAGCAATGGAGTCATTGACAATGGGTAGAATAACATCTGAGGGTTGAGGGGGAGCATGTAAAAAGTGAGCCAGGCACTAAGGACAAGCACCTTACTCCCCGCCAACCCTCACACTGACACTGCCAATATCTTTGTGTTCTCTCTTTCACTTTTTTAGCATGGCTTTAGAGTTCATCTCAGGTATGAGGTGCCCACAGGAAGCTATTGGTCTCAGGAAACTGCCCCTCTGACTCTTGGCCCTCTTTCAAGACTGAAAAAACCCATAGAATTGGACTCTCTCTCTGTAACTCTCTCACTCTTGCCTGTCTCCATGTCTCAACACCCCCCTCCATATATCCCGTACACACCGACAGGAGGCAACCAGGGACCGTTTACCACAGTCCCGAGAGCCTACAGCTGGTGAGGGAGAGCAAGCGAGTCCGATCTAAGGTCAGCAACTAACAGCCAGGTGATCATGTCCTCTGGCCAGCTGGAGCTGCTATCCCCATAGACAGAGGCTCATGGACAAAAGGCAAAGATGCTCACCACCTGTCCTTTAACAATACGCACACTCATGTACGCAAACAGCCAGCTTGTCTTTGTCTCGTTAGCAGACCTTTAACACAACTGACAGAAGTCGTAGCAATGACTCTCCATCTAGGTCAATAATGTNTAAATATATATATATATTATAAAAAGAAAAATTATATTATAGAGAAGACCCCTAATTTAACCTTTTACTGATTTGAGAAGTTTAGACAAACATTTAGCCCAACCGCAGGGTTAAAAATTAGTTGTTTTTAACCCAGCATTTTTTAGAGTGTTATAAATGTTCATCTTTTTATTATTATTGTTGCTTCTAGTAATTATGTGTCTGATTTTTAATTTCCAACCTATTTTAGGTTCATTTTAAGCCAGCCATATAGTAATTATTAAACAATAGTCGAGTTAAATAAAACTACCCAGCACATTGGGCAAACATTTAACCCAACTGCTGGGTCTGTCCATTTTCAACCCAACTTTGGTTGTTTATAACCCAGCATTTTTTAGCATGTACATTTATAAAAACCAGTTTACAACTAGATTTTTCCTTCAATGTAAAATATTTATTCTTTATTTTGAGATCTCTTAAATGTCATTGACCAATCACTAATCAGGCCTAAGAGCCAAACTGGCCTAAATTAGTTCTGACTGCTTTGTATTTGTCAATAAAGGAATGCTGGAGGATAATCAAATAGTTACTTGTGCTCAGTAGCTCAGCAGACCTGGCCGGGTGTCTTTGGGACCGTGTGTTTCGCTCAGTGAGAAGGAAAAAGAGAGAATAACAGGTTTGTTGTGCTGGGCTTTGGATTGGTCTATTAGCTCTACTTTGTTTCTTCCCCATATACCCAGGAACTAGACTGGCTTCCAGTGGGATTGGGCACCGGCAGCCAGTAGGACAATGAGTCTTTTTATCTCTCCAGCCTTGTCTGAGAGTTCAGCTTTCACAGGCTTATCAAGATCCTCTGCAAGTGTGCTGAAAAGTCAATCACAAATGTAAAAAAAGACCCCTGGGATTCGACAACCCCCTCTCCAATTCTCTTTACATATAGAGCTCTCTCTTTCTCCATTAAGAGACATGCACTCTTCTGGATCCAGTGGAATTTATGTGTCATTTCCCAGCAAAGAGGAAACGGACTGTCCAAAAGGGTGTGAAATGGCTTCTTTGACCAACGGTCAGTCCAGTTAACTAAAATGGTCATGAGCCCAGAAGCATTTCCTCTAGATGACAATGCATGCCATGCTGCAAGTGATACCTATGAATTGGTTCTCAACAGTGACAACAGGAGCGGGTTGTTTCGACAAAATAGAGCGTCTATTTAAAGCCCACAACAACTAATGTAAACATTGTCACACTCCCATGGAATGACAATTGTCAGTGTAGAGAATAGACTAATGCCGCAGTTAGCTGTCGCACATTCTCGTGTAGATTCCCATCACCGGGCAGGGTTAAGAAGATGGTTTGGGGGAAAATCACTTGTGGAAAGGTGAAATGTGGCCAGCACGAGTCAACATAATCCACTCCAGACACATGTGTAACACAAGAGAAACAGGTGCAAACAATTGAAACAGCTGTCAGTAAGCTAGAGTGATCTCTTTTGATATCTTAATTGTTAGGCAATCCCGGCACAATTTTGGCAACATTGCTGTGGGCCCGGCTGCCTTGTCTCCATCTGTCAGAGGGTAGATACAGTGTGTGTTTTCAGTCCTCATGGAAAAGAGTGTCTCTGGGATGTGTCCAGCCCTCAGCTCCGTACTTTGAGGAAAATGAGGCCTGATTGCTGCCATTTCCACCTTCTCCTGAGCATGGTCACGGGTGACAGTAATACTCATAATTGTAGTGGTTGGAAACTTCTACAAGGTGTCAAAATTCCCTGTGATTCTGGGATTTACCCCTAACTCTATTCCATGTCTCACCTTCTCCAACTGAATTAAGTTTCTATACTAATCAGGCTTAGTTTTCTTTCTTTCTTTTTAAAATATTTAGCCATTTTCACCTAATTGGACAGTAGATTCGGAGAGAGACTGTATAGGAACAGGAATAGGAAAGGACCTCAAGTCGAAACTCAAACATGGTCACCCATAGCAATTCTGCATGACAAGTTTGAGAAATGCCCATCATTTTTAAATAATTGTCCAGTTGAGTGAATTAAATATGATGGAGTATCAACAAAAAAGTACATGTGGGTGGCTGAACGGTTTTCAAATGTTCAGATTGGTTTCGGTGGAAAATAAATAGTTTCTAATACAACGGCTAAAGGGGAGTGATGGCAAATTTGACATCTTTCACTCTTCTGACCAATTTAATCAATCTCTCAATATATTTTTCCCTCTTTTGTAATGTCATAGAAACTAAATTTTTCTTCCGCTTCTTTCATTTTCCACATAAGAAAAAAGCCATACAGGTTTGTAACTACTTGAGTTGAGGAAATGATGACAGATTTTTCATTTTTGTGTGAACTATCGCTTAATTTACCTGTACCTAACCGGTCACATTTCCCCAAGAGCTTGGGTAAAGAAACAACCAGTGCTTAGCCTAAAGAAACAGCCAGTGTGCATCACAAAAGCCATTATTCACCAATGACAGACAGTGATGAACCTAATAATGGAGTTTCTACAAGAGGTTGATGTGCCGTTCCGCGGTATGCTCTTACCTTTTGATTTATGTTGGCCTGTGAGTTGGTGCTATTTGAGGGTGGGGTGAGGAATGAAAGTGTTAACGCTGAGTGTTGGTGAGGTGAGGGCAGGAGGGGGCTGAGGGGGCCAGAGTTATGAGTTTTCTCAGCTGAGTGCTGTGCTTGGGTTACTGCCTCTTGTTTTGATCTGGCAGTAGAGAGGGAGAGGCTGCAAGCCTGCAGGCTTGAACCCCACAGCTGAACCACTGACCCCAACATCCATCAGGCCCAGGCTGCCCTGACAGGGGAGCCAGTCGCAGACACTTGGGGGTGGAGCCTCTACGTTGATTGACAGATGAGAGGGATTCCATGCTTGTTCGGTGGAGTTCATTCCATTAATCAGTTCCAAAGTTAGTTAAACTCACGCTAGAAGATGGTCCAACCAGGGGTGTTTCTAGCCTTTTAACAGTAGGTCCAGGCCCCCATTAAAAAAGTGTCCCAATATTTATCAGGTCTGCTAACGAAACAAAAACAAGATGGCTGTTTGCGTACATGAGTGTACATATTGTTAATGGACAGGTGGCGAGCATCTTTGCCTTTTGTCTGTGAGCCTCTGTCTATTTTTTTTTGACAATGTTATGGATACATTTATATAAATAGGATTTTCAGCACAGAGTCGAGCTGCTTCATTGCTGACAACAACATTTGACATTTGCAAGTTTTGTTTCCTACAATGGTAGGTAAATATCTCATGCATCAATCTTTTTGTTTTCTGTCTGATAAGTTACTATTTCAGTGTAAAAAAATTATTGCAAAAGTGTGTAAGTGAACTGTCCAAATGAATCAAACTGAACAGTGAAAAATTCAGATCTTTTTGCAAACCCGTTATATAGGGGCGTTATATAAAATCATATCACAGTTTTTTTTCAGGCAGGATCACGATCCACAATCTTATCACAATTCTTTTTCATGTTGGTTTTATTTTGCAAGTCATTGAGCAATACATTCCAACTAATTTCCCCATTTAGGTTCCCTATATATAGGTAACAAAATAAAAAACGAATGACAGACCATTTTGGTCAAAGTAGGGGTGGGCGATACGACCAAAATCTTATTTCACTTTATTTTATTTCATTATTTTATCGTTGTTATTAACAATAAGAAGTAATAGGACAAATAAAATATAAAATACAAATGAAATAAAAAGTGCTTTATGTTTTTTCAGCTACAGGTGAATTTAGCAGTAGCATTAAAGTAAGAAACTGAATAAACAAGTGTAAAAATAAAATACTACATAGACTTCACTGTATGAATTAAATATACACTGACTCTTATTAAAGCTTCTGAAGTTATTCAGTCAAAAGCAATGAGTGATTTTCTTTTTTTTCTTTTGTTCTTTGATTAACATTAATGACACAGACAGCAGCATGTTTATTAGGCTGCTGTCACTTTAAGAGCTATGCTCTAATCTAATATGACACAATCCATCCCTGCCATTGACGGAATTTTCTCTCATTTATTACACAACGCTTCCTGTATTGAATTTTCTGATAATCCATGTTTTCACTGTTATATAGGGGACGCTGTTACTTCTGAAAGAGTACAGAATCTCTGGATCAAAACACAGGCAAAGAAGACGCAGAAACAAGCAATAGAAGCATTGCTTATGCACATGTAAAATAACACAATCATCAAATATTAAACAGCATATAAATCAAAAATCAAACCTGCCTAACGTTACTAAATGAAATGTTGACCCAGGAAGAGGTATAGGACTGTCCTTTGGGGGTGTTGATGGACTCGATCTACTCCATCTATTTGTTGAGCATCAGTCTAAATTCGACCCGGACATATTGTCTTTGACAAAAATGTGATTGTCTAAGCTTTTTGTTTAAAATGTAGATTTTTTAAAACGAAACTTACCCACATTCAAGTGTTGATAAAAAAAAAAAATGCATGAAGCTAGAATACTTTTTTAAGCAGAGACTCTGTTCTTTCTTTTGATATATTGCATGTTCAGATATTCATACAACAAAATATTATAGCGGCTTAAATGTTGTAAGGATATGTAACAGAACAATGTGTTTACACAGCATAACAAATAATATCAAAAAGATATAGATACTGCCTGTTGTTGATTAATACCAACATTCTACAACACTGTACGCTGGTGTTGTCATGTCGCCAGAAATTGAGTAATCACTGTTCCAAAGTGTAGTGAGCAAGGGTCCTGGATTTGTGTACAAGATATACTGATTTACCAGCTAGGGAGCTGATTGAGACACACCCTATGTCAGAACAGCATGTAAATTAAAAAGTTTAACTGGCAAGGCTGTAAAATGCATGCAAATAATAAACTTTCGTGATTCCGAAGAACTGCAATGTCAGGTGAGCGTAATCCTACTGGCGCATTGCTAAAAATATGATGTGAATGTAGGTCTATGTTGTATGGTAACAGTATGTTGGGATGCGGGAGCCAGAACTGCAACTGATAGAATGTGCACTGTAGCACGATACTATGATCCCTCTACAAAGGTTAATCGTGGAGACATTTCAATTGTTCACAATCTAAAATTGTGATATCGCACACCCCTTATATCAAAATAATAATTCATTCGCAAATCTGTCATCGTTAGTTCTGATTGTAAACAGCTGATAGAAAACTCACATGACATGATTGTTGAAATAAGCTTATTATCAGAAATAATTATTCTCAGGTCGGTAAACAGTAATCTCCTCTGTCATTTATCAGTAATATTTTAATATTTTTACTGGGACACAACGGTATTTCACTGGGGCTCGTGCCCTAGTCCAACAGACTCTCATAGTAATTGGTAACTATTTTACGTTTTGGTGAATTGGTGGCTAATTCGTACAGTCTCATTTGTAGGTCTTCATGGGGCGGTTTCCCGGACAGGGTTTAAATTAAGCCAGGATAGGCCTTCATCTAGAATAGTTAATCGTGGCTTTAAAAATGGCTTTCTGAAACACAGATTATGTACAGATTACTAAAACCTGGACTATGGAGTCCAGATTTAAAATAAAATAGATTAATTTGAAACCAACTGTGCTAATCTGAATAAGCATGAGAGAGGTTGCCTGTAAAACATGGAATGAACCAAGAAAAGCTTAAAATTGCATGGAACTGAGAAGCAAATGCAAGGAAAACAATGGCAGCAAAAAAGACTGCAATCTCAACAAAAAAAAACAAAAAAAACTTTACTTAACAAAAGACAGTTCTTTTAAAGCAAGCAAAATACATCAGCTGTGAAAAAAAGAGAATGAGAATATGGAGAGAATATGAGAATATGGAGAGAGATCTGTTTGTAATGAATTCTATTTAAAAAGACGAATTCTATATATATAATAATCCAATGATTATTAATGCTTTTGTTTAGTCTTTACATAGCAACAAACTAAACATAACTATTTACACATGTGATAATCAGTGTTGGCAGTCTAGAAAGGATACTGGTTTGATCCAAAGCATTATCATAGTGGTTGCTTCATTATATAAAAAAAAAAAGGCAATTTTTGCTAGCAGGTCCTCAACCCAAGCACAAGCTCAACACTTCTCCAAAAAACACTAACGTAACAAAAACTTTGACATAATAGAACATTAAACAGTAAAACGTCACTCCATATTCTCATCTTTCTAAAAAAAATTGCATAAAATAACACTTTTTCAACATTTACTCTCCCAATGCAGCCCGGTGCAAAGCATGATGGGAAGTGACAGTCTTGTTTGATTAGGTTACTTGACTGAAACATGTTATTTCTAAATGAAAACTTCAAGTGAGTTCTAGTAACCATTTCAAGTCAATTTAACATGAAGCAATCACATTTGAACCAGAAACAATGGTGTTAAATCAAAATAAATTGTTTAAATAAAGTGAACAGCAAAAAAAAAATATATATATACATATACATACACACAGTGTATATCAATATCGATATATATATATCCAAGTAATACATGTGTCTTCTTTGAAACACAACTTTAATCTGAAGTTAAACCTGCCTCCTGGTAGGTTTAATTTAAGCCTCAGTTTAGTCCTGGAGTAGCTCTAGTCTTCCTCCAGGAAATCAGATTATTAAACTCTGGACTAGACTAAGTCTAGGACTATTTTAAACCCTGACAGAGAAAGCAGATTTCTGTTAATCTGGTTTAAAGGGCCATTTTATTCTAGGACTAGGCTTAATCTCTGTCTGGGAAACCGCCCCCATATAATCTTCTTATGCACTAATGGTTTGGTTTAGGGCTGGACTTTCATGCTTATGTTTTATTGAAAAAATCATACACTTTCATAGGCAGAGTTCCCAGGTTAACATAAGAAAACCAGCCCAATCACAGCCAAAACTAGCCAAATCGTGTTCAGCGGTAGAAGGACTTTAACCTGCGGACTAAAAAACTAATCCATGGCAACAGTGTAAAAGTAGCCCAATTCCATGGGAAAACTGCGGACTTGGCAACACTGTCTGTAGGAATCCCATCATTCAAATTTATATTCATGTAAAATACTTAAATTTTCTCATGAGATCAAGTTGCATGGTCACATGGTATAAAGTTAGCATTAATGCTGGATTCATGCCATACCATAATTACCGTAATCTCAAGATGACAACCCGTGATGTTATATTCGGAGCTGTTCACATCCTTAGACTGAATTATTTCACCACTATCAACGCCTAAATGAATCTGCAGCGGTCAGGTGGTACAACAGTCACGTGGTACATGTAGGAGCTCTCAGACAATTCCTATCTTACAAGCTGTAATTACGAGCTTTATGAAGATGTGATCGCTTTTTACAAGTTGAAATCACATAATTATGGTAATTACGACATGGCGTGAACGCACCTTAAGTTGCGGTCACGTTTACCTTTGTTCAAAATATTTCCACGAATCCAATCATTTCAATTGGAATCCACATGATAAAGAGGGCGAAAGATTTCCACATTCAGATTTCATTGTGGGTTCAAGTTGGCTGGACTGACAGAAAACTGCTTGGACTTCTTCTGTATGTGAGTTCAGCTTCATACATCGCCACACTATTGAAATATACAACTGACCTTTTTTGTTGGCGATATTTTGCAGAAATTTTGCTAATGTGACCGCACCTTTAGCATGTTAGCTCTTCCTCAGTTCAGTAGGCCTCGGTTTAAACAGGAACACAGACTACTGGCTGTTTTGTACCGTGCTATCGCTGCAAAAAAAAAAAAAAAAAAGTGGCGCACAGCCAGTGGGAGTTATCTGGGGTTCTATGTGTCTCATGCTCCACTGAATCTTAGTGCTTAAAAGTGAATTGGACAAACAAATATTCTATTGTGCTCTTATAATCTGGTGCAGCCTGAAATTCCATTAGCAGGAGAGCTTATTCGCAAAGCTGGGAAAGAGACCCGAAGGAGGCCACAAAAGTAGTTATAGGGGTGACAGTATTTGTCTGTTTGACACACTGTAAAAGGGGGTCGCAGCTTTACAGAGCAAGGGGGATGGAGCTCCAGACTTAGACAGAGAGAGATAGAGAGAAACAGAAAGAGAATGACAGAGGCGGCAGCAAATCCATGAGCAAGCGAAGCCACTGTTTTTAAATAGCAAGTATCTGGTGTCAGCCAACTGAGGCCTGCTCCATCAATATGTTACTTTGCCCTTGTCTGCTGCTGATATCTTTATCTTGTCAGGTCCTCTCCTGTATTTTCCACCTCAATAGCTTCCGTCTGGGTTCACTAGGTGTTGCACAGATGGGGAAGTTCTGGTTTTGGTGGAGACCTGCAAAGCAAAAGAGCCATATCAAACCAAGCTTTATGTCAATCTTCTTTCCACCGGGGCCTCATTATACACCCATCACTTTTTCAGGCATCCCCGCCCAAGAGTAATTATACTATTACCATTGATTTGGTCAAAACCGTTTTATTTTTTGTGATCTGAATAGAGTGTATTTTTCTTACCTTTCATTTACTTTGAATGAGACTCAAGGTGTAAATTCGCCAACACAGCATTTATTTTGCTCCACAAGCAAATTCAAGAGGCTGTTTGATGCTTGTTAGTGATGTCATCGAGCAAGGAAAGAAACTTAACACTTAAATATGTGTTTGGTCAACATTATGGCAAAGTTTTTAGTGCCTCAACTTAAAGAAAGTACAAGTGAGAGTAATTACAGTGGCATCTGGATATGTTTCTACAAGCGGCAAATGTTACACAGATGTTATGAATAAGGCCATGTCTCTTCATCTTGTAAAATTTTTGTATAAATTTCAGAATATTTTTATTTTACTAATATATATATATATATTTATATCATAAAATAAAAATATTGTAAAAATACACACTTGTGCCGTCGAACTGTTGTGTGTGTGTGTGTGTGTGTGTGTGTGTGTGTGTGTGTGTGTATATATATACATACACACACACAAACACACATGTTCGTTTTTGTGAATTGTGGGGACATTCCATAGGCGTAATGGTTTTTATACTGTACAAACCGTATTTTCTATCGCAACAGTGCATACCTTTACTTTCTCACAAAAACTCATTCTGTATGATTTATAAGCCTTTTGAAAAGTGGGGACATGGGTTAATGTCCTCATAAGTCACCTCTTTTTGTTATACCTATGTCATACCCATGTTATTATACACATTTGTGTCCTGATATGTCACAAAAACACGCACACAACAGTTCGACGGCACGAGTTTGTAAATAAATAAGAAATAACAATGGAGTGTCTTTAAAACCCTCTTTTGTGCAGAACTACTTCCTTCCGCCACTGATTCAAATCTCAAGTTGACAGTTTGACCAAGCCTCCGTTACTAATTCTAAAACATCACTTTAGAATGAGTAACAAAGGAATGTTGAGTACCTCCATTAAAACTCATTGTATTTTGTACAGTATTATTGAGGTTGAGAGAGATCACCTGAGCGAGCATTACCTGTGTCTGATATAACATTCATTCTTCAGGTTGAATGTCTGCTGAGGGAAGCGATCTTTGTATTTGTCCTTTTTACAGTTAAGGAAATTTTCTCAGTGCTAAAACAACGTCCTTTGTTTACAAAAGTCCCTTTCAATTTAAAAGTCGCTTGTGACTGACTCATTGACTCATAGAGTTTGCCACCATCTAATGGGTATTAATGTAACTTTCACTCAATCCATATTACGTACTAATGGACCCTTTCTCAACACCAAATACAACATATTATTTTATATAAAGTAATATTTATTGAACAACAATATTTAAACAATTCAGAAAAAAACACAATTGTACAATTCAGTCAAATGTACAAGAGCAGTGCTCTACAGCAGTGGTTCTCAAACCTGTCCTGGGGACCCCCCACCACTGCACATGTTGCATGTCTCCCTCATCTAACACACCCAATTCAACTCTTGCAGTCTCTACTAATTAGCTGATGACTTGAATCAGGTGTGTTAGATGAGGGTGACATGCAAAATGTGCGGTGGTGGGGGGTCCCCAGGACAGGTTTGAGAACCACTGCAGGATGCAAATATAGCATTAATATTAAATAATTACATTTAACACAATTCAATTTGCTCAGGAACAACTAATAGATTAATAAGACCAAAGATTGCCTGTTTTATGTACCAAAAATGAATGATATCTCTTGTTTAACCACTATAAGAGTGGTAAATCCCCGAAGCACAGGCCAAGATGAAGCTGTTCTCGGCGGGTACATGAGCACTGAACGGCCGCTGACGGCCTGGAGCTCGCATCTCGAAAACTTCAAAACAAATTGTAAAATAGGCGCTATGATTAAATATGAGTCTCATATTTCAGGTCTAAACAACTAAATTTTTGCCTAAAAAACTATTTAAAACTACAGTTCGTGGTACAGCAAGTGTAGTATTTGTAAAAAAAAATACGGTGGATTTGACCGGCCGCCATGACAGTCGCTTCAAGCGGAGTGATACAAAAGATAATGGTGAAACGGTTCCCGTGGCGATATTGGTAGAGTATCTCATGGCTGGAATGGCTAGAGTATCTCACGGGTCCCGCCAGGTGGGGCACGGGAGATCAACTGGAAAATAAGTTTTGCAAGTGCATGAATAGCGGTTGGCGCTCCGCCTATATTAAGCGGCACCGAACGCCAATCATTCTTCTCCAAAGAATCGTTCTTCTTTGGATTCTTGACTTATCACTGTGTGAACAAGCCCAACATAGAAGTTGCTCGCCATAGAAAAGCGATTCTTTCAGCTGACAGAATCACTATTATGAACGGCGCGCGCTCCGCTGCTGTACGCGTTCCAGTGAGAAGACGTAACAAGAAGCTGAGCTTGTGAGGCGCTGTCAAAACTGTTATATATTGGCGGTTATATATTGTTCATCCAAATCATCACTGAAATATTTACTTCTTTTTTTGTTGTTGTTGTTTATTTAAATTAAAAATTCTGATCTATTATTTTATTTTGTTAGTTTTCAATGATTCAGTGACATTACAAAGTGAAACTAATGCAGGTGTTTTTTATTGCATGTTTTTCAACTTAAAAAAATATTTCCATTTTTAAAAATTAATGAAATTATAATATATTATTACATATTATATATATATA
>RJVU01059636.1:2386270-2449666 GCA_003731715.1 Anabarilius grahami | reverse complement strand
TAATAATAGTTCCGAAAGCACTGTTAAATAAATTTGTTCTTCTGGACGTCTATCATCTATATACGCCTATAATTATGCCACTGATTCTAAATCATATTTTTTTTAATTTTCTATATTGTTGTTGCTGTAATCCTAAATATGACAGCAGACATTCAAATACATTGCTGTTGCTTTTTGGAAATTATTTATATTACGTAGAGTTTTTTTTTTTTTTCATGTCACGTGTTTATTGATTTTAAATAGATTCTGAAGAACTTCTGGCGTCGACAAAGCAGTAGACCTAATTACTGAAGAGAAGTTATTATGATAATGAAGTCGGATCGCATTGCACTGTCTTTAAAAAACAAAGAGGACTCTAGTTGGCCTTAAGTTCAGGATCAGTTTCATGAAGATTCACTGACATCTTCTGGATAAGTGTGGGAAATACCTACATTTCGGCTGTGTCTCAAAACCTACTGAGCTGCCTACTTAGAAACCATTTTTATAAGCAATTCAGGGTCAACCAGACATTTTGGGGGATTGTAGATATATGCAGCATTTTTTAGGAATTAGAACTATTTAATTCTGTGATGCCCAAAAACATTGTCTTAGTGAACCGCTCTCTAGGGTTTGACACATCGCCATTCCTAAAATGAATTCCTGTGGATATTGCTGATGTTTTGGTTATATGGTCTTTTTCCAATCCTTATATTAGTTTATGAATATTGGTTGACCGTGGACTCACAAAAGCACTTTCTTAACATTGAGGAGTTTGTTACACTGCATAACTTATCCAGTAAAATCCGCTGATCTGTAATCAGTTTTTCTTTTGCTCTTTGACTGGCTAAGATTAAGTTTGACTGAGAATGCTGGTCCCCGATCAGCAAAAGAGTCAAAATTTGACATCAATCTACCCACAGGGCTAGAGTAATGCGACAGGGTCCTGTAAGCCCCATAAATAACCACTAGGCCCACAGGAGTGCTGTGCACTATACAGGTGCTATGGGACTGTCATTAATGACCCAACAGGCAGGAAAGGGTCCAGTTACTGCGTAGGCCCTGAGGTCTTAGTCTCTAATATCGGGGAGCTAGGTCTTCATCAAGCCCAGAGTGGACCCAGGGGTGGTATTAGTGATGTTGTTCCTTCAGCACGTCCATAAATGATAAATAATCACCATCAGTCATAGCTCAGTCGTGCTGTGGATGTCACACGGCAAGCTAATTTGTTAATGCTGGGGCCTTAGAGAGAAACAGTTGGATACCCATGAGTGCAATGAATAACAAGCTCTCCATCACTGTGCAATATACTTCAGTTTTAACATCAAGCATCAATGTTCAGAAAGAAAAAAATATCTGTCATTATTTACTCACCCTTATGTTGTTTCAAACCTGAATTACTTTCTTTCATCTATGGAAAACAAAACGAGAATTAAGGAATATTCTGAACTGGGTCTGTCAAGCTCCAAAATGACACAAAGTTATATTCCGTTGAGACAGACCTTTTCAACAGTGTTGGGGAAAGTTACTTTCGTGTTACTTTTTCTCACCTGGGATGGGTTTGCTTGCTTTGTTTTTTAATAACAACAAAAAAGTTTTATTTTTGGCAAATGTAAAGGCTCTTTCACACCAAAAGTGAAATGAATAAGCCTCTAGGCTGAACGAAATGCAAACTCACACCTGTACAGTAGAGGGCGCTGCTCAAACCTTTCAGCTGTGCTGCCATTCTGGACTGCAGAAGAAGAAAGTTAAAAACTTCCAAACGGGATACATCGCCCTCCGAAGGGCACTTCGGAGTGAAAACAATCATGGCTGCCATATTGAAGAGTCGTTCCAAACCGAAGTGCTCAAAACTGGCCACATCAAAGGGCCCTTGGGAATGAAGGATTTCGAAGGGTACAACTGATGGACACTTCGGGCCCCCATTATCATTTGCACAGGGAAGTTGTCACAGAATGGGTACAGGAGGCTCAGAGTTCAATTTTACCTATAAATGTATGTATAGGCTAGTATTTTTCTATACAGTAATATTTAAACAAGTAAGATTTGGTACATTATTATGGTCAAAATGACATTGTACTTCAACAAAAATACTTTACAGCTACCTTTATCAGTCCATTTAAATGTTTCAAATACATAGACACAAAATACATTATATTTAATGAAAAAGACTGGCAGTAGCTTATAATGTTAGTAAATGAATGTGTGTATTAATACAGATAGCACACCAGTGGAAAAAATACGAAGGCGCCTCCTTGATTGTCTCGTTAAGATGATGCAGAAGTGCGTTGAACTGCGTTCCAAAAAAAGAGTTTTTTTGACCCCTACACACTTCATCCCTTCGAAGCTCTCACTCAGAAGGGTAAACCCTTTGAAGGGATTAGGGCATAGGGATGAGACCTCCCGAATGGAATGCAGGGTATATTCAGCAATAAACATTTTTAAAAAATGAAACGTTTATCTAAAGTCATTTTCGCTTATTAGTATGGTTGAATTTGATCATTGAAGGTCAGCAGCAAAGACGTTGGTTAATAAAGTGAGATTAAATACATAAAGTATATTTGTTTAATTTAATATATGTCATTACTGCAGGTTTGTGTAATATTCTGAGATTGTATTTCGCTGTTTTTATTCATTTTGAGGAATACTGACTTTTTTGTGCAAGTGAGATCAGTAAATGCCTGCTCACATTTAGTCTAGAACTACAATAACCATCATGTTCACACAGCGCCTCTGCACTTACTCACGATTTCTCTCAACATGGGCGCAGGAGAAGGGTCACTCAATGAATGGGAAAACAAAGTAACCTGCGTTACTTATTTGAAAAAATAACTTAGATATTTGGTTGTAAATTTATAAGTTATGCGTTACTTTACTAGTTACTTGAAAAAGTAATCTGATTACGTAACTCAAGTTACTTGTAATGCGTTACTCCAATTCTGCTTTTCAACGAATAACTTGATCTTTTAATTGATTCATTAACAAATCAGAGTCTGACTCTTCAGTTCAAATAGATCCAGTCAGTCAACCGCTCACTAGAGGGTTTATCATTGAAGATTATCAATGAATATAGTACTTATATAGATTACTTTTATGATACTTTTACACTCCTTAAAAAAAGAGGTTCCAAAATTAGTTTTCGCAGTGATGTAATTGAAGAACCATGTTTGGTTCCCCAAAGAACCTTTCGGTAAACAGTGATATTTTTTAAAGAACCATTTTTTCTAGTGTGAAGAACATTTTAAATAAATAAAGAACCTTTTGTGAAATGGAAAGGATGTTTACCTACCTATTACGTAATCACCACAGACCAATGGTAGTACAAAGGTGTTTACCATCCGCTGTGAACTTTTCCGAAACATTTCGCCTTGGCACACTGTTTCGAACTCGAAAAACGAACTTCGTTTTGGCCTGATTTCGACTTCACAGCAGTTTGTTCTTTGATTTCGCTTGAAGTATATCGGTGCCTTAAGGGTTTGGAATGATGTTAAAGTGAGTAAACATTTTTCTTTTGCAAGGACTGTTCAGGCACAGTTCTGAATTGGATAAGCCCACTGATATTGTCTGAATGTTTCCTTTCAGCCATGTCCAGTTAGACACCATCAGTGTTCAGTGTAATCCCAACCAACCCAAACATGAAAAACTTTAACAACTTTTTAATCATTCCTCACCCAGCCGGCACCATTCAGACTCCACAACATTTTCTCCGTACTTTCCCCATGTTTTGTGGCTTTGTCCAGCACTTTGAATGAAAAACCATTTTTTCATTCAAATTATAGCTTGAGTCCTTTTGGCGAGTCCAGCACATGAGCAAACCCATTTAATTGAGGTGCTTCGACCGTCATTCTCCTTACTGTTATTTTACTTGGCTGCTATTTGTCGGTGGTCAGAGCCCAATTGCCTGCTGCGGGAGACAGAAAACATTATTATTCACAATGCTTGGTGCGGAATGTATGCTAATAAGGGAACTGTTCGGATTTTTGAGGCTGGAGTGATGTCATAGTTGTGTTTTGTCTCACCATGGATCCATGCCACTACATTTCCTGGCAAAATCAGGGGAAAAGACTTTAAGCCCAGCCTAAGTCTGAACTGTGTGTGGACTGTTTGGGATGATTATGAGGGTTCTTTTGTTGTATTACATTCCTGAATAGCAATGCCTTGCAGAAGTCCCACTGAGACCAGTCACATGCAACATCATCCGGTCCAAAATGTAGTAGGCCTATGCATTGTGAGGTTCAAGAATGTGTCGGTCAAAGAGAGAGCCTGCTGCAGAAAATGCAATTGACCCTTCACAAAGATCTGCCCCCCTTAGTTACTGTTGCTTTGTCCGACAAGCCGTGGCGCTGTCACGCCACACACAGTGAAAAATACATCGCGGAGCAAAGAGGATACTGACAACACGTCGACAGACAAGACAGAGCAGGCTGTCCCAGCTTTCAAACTGTGTAGTTTTTTTAAGAAATTCAAACAATAAAAACAGTTTTGTGGCTCTTTAATGTGTCGTGACAGATCACTGTAGCGCCTCAGCTCAAGAGGCTCGTAAACCGATCATCTCTTCCTACTAGTTCATTTATAGCATCAAATAAACATGAATGAACATGAAAAGGAATGTTGATTAAAACGCGGAATGACGTCAATACACACCATTTTTCAAGTTTAAGTCCACCGAGGTTAATCTTCTAACTCCTGACTCCTTTGTCGGACAAAATGGCGGATTCGGTGTTCTGATTGGTTAGATCGCTTGTCAATCAAACTCCCGGCAAAGGGTCAATTACTAGCATTTATCTAGACACAAATTTTCAAAACAAAGTTTGACTTTACTCCAAAGAGACTAATGTCATCTTGCATCATGGCATGTGGTACAAGGTTAAATGGCAAATGAGTATCCAAGATAAAGAAAAGGAAAATTCCTTTAAAAATCTAGTTTAAAATGCATGTGCCACGTTATCTAAATATGTATGAAATACTTTTACATAATTTTTAAACAAAAGTTAAAATTAAAATATCACAATACATTTGAATTGAGAAATTAACAACATTTCCATCACATAAGAGGTATTCAAGTAATTGTATGTATGATTTTTTTTATAGGGCTAAATTGAATCTGGACAAAATGAGCATCACCAATAAAACTTTATTATCTTCATCTTTGCGGTGAAGCACGATTTGTTTGGCAATTGAACATCCCCGATCATTACTGGTTGGACAATCAGATAGCCCCGCCCCAAACTCACGCCATTGGTTGAACCAATGTTGCTATGGTTCGTCAGGGTGCTCAAACAGACCGATTTTAGCGCCACAAAGTCAGTAGCTGTTTCAGTCGTTGCAAATTTTGTCCCTGAAAAAAATCACAGTAAGACAATCTGGCAGGTAATAGTAGCCAACCATAAGAGTGAATGATTCAGTCCCAGTCAAAAAAAAAAATAAATAAAAATAAATCGGTAAATATGTTTTCATTGTAGTTCACAGGTATGTTTTGATTATTAAAACTGTAGGTTAATCATGCATATGTGGATTTACTATTTTTATTTCAATATTGAGATGCAATTTAAAGGCACAGTATGTAAGTTTTGCCACTAGAGGTCGCTTATTCAAAACAATAACAAAGGCGTAGCTTGATGACGCTGTGGATGAGTGTGGAATCATGGGAGTTGTTGTCTTCACCTCCACAGCCGATGGAAAGCAATCCGATGGGACTCAGGCAGAAAATGCATTCATGGGTGAGCTAATTTATTATAGTTTTATTAATGTTACTGTGGTATGAAGCAGGGTGGGGCCAAGAGGCTGGGACATTTTATGTTGCTTATGCGCCGCAGTCAGCCGCTGCCACTCCTTTAGTTTTGTTGCTTATGTTTATTAAGATTAAAGTTACGTTTAACGTCCGCCTCCTTCTTCCCTGAACTTGAACTTTGTTAACTTATGTTTGATCACTTAAATTCACATTATTTTATTTAGTTCTAATAACAGCCACAAGTGCTAAATTACTACTCATACAGGTCACTTTATCTGACGAATTAAAATCGTGGGGTAGCGCAGCACTGTTTTACTTTGTCAAAACAATCTACGTTAAAAAAACAGATAAGCTTGAGTGTGTTGAAAGTTATGTTATAACGTTATGTGCGTTCGGTCTGTGGCTGTATGAGACACTTGTTGCACATTGCAGTAAGCTAGATCGATATTAGAATGAATAAAAGCTGGATGACTTGTGTTGCTAAATGGCATGCAATATATTATACGATGGAAAAAATGCTGTACTGTTACTACAAATAAAGCTCTTTCTGATTAAGCTATGTTAGCCATTTGACAAAATAGTGTTTTCTCTGAGGTATGGTGCATAGTTGCTTGCGGTAAGGCAAGAAAACAAGAGATTCAAACAATAAGACTAACCGTGTTGAGATATAACAATAATTATTTTTCTGTCAATAAAAGTATCCAAACAGTTGCTCACCTGTCTATTAAAGTGTCTTTGGTGTTTCCATGGTTTCTACGGGAGGAAAGGGTAGCATTGACAGGTGATGCAATGACAAGGGCCTTTACACTGGTTAAAATAGCTGATTTGTCTGGATTTAAACATTGCTGGAAACATTTGGGATAATGTAAGTACACAAGTCAACAAAACATATAACATTGTTCTAGTGGTTTTTGGATATTTTAATCCAAAAAATCTTACATATGGTGCCTTTAATTTATTTGCATCTCTGTGTTGTATTTCAACATTTTTATGCCATATCCCAATATTTGCATAAAAATACGTGGATGTAAACCCGGATAGTTTTTAAACTTTAGAGGAGAATCATCCTTAAAATTACAATTGTCTCTTCTCTAAGGTAGAATACAGTAGGCCTATTAAAACATCAAAAAAATAAACTTTGTGATGTATCTAACAGTTTAAAGACACTTGTTTTAACCTTACTCTTGAAAAATCATCTCCGTTTAATTTAATTTGAACCAAATCAACACTGTCTAGGTCATCGCTAGAAAGCAGAGTGAAAAGAAAACTAATTGTTACCTGACGCAGGAAATGACAGCGACCTCGCTCCTCCTCCTTTTCGTTGTCTTGTGAAAGTATGTTTTTTTCAAGGGGATGCCCACTCCCCAGCGAGACCAGAAGGGTTTAGTTTTATTTCTCCGATAAAAGTGCTGCGAGCTAGTCGCAGCGCAGTTGGCTGTTTCATTCTTTTGCACGGCTCTGGACAAGAGAGAATCAAACATCCCATTTCTCACATCGCCCGCTTCCACGGCCCCTAGCGCATTTTATGTAGTTCTCCCCTCTTGTGCAGATGGGTTAAATATTACATCAAAGAGCCTTTAATGTTTCACAGTGCCTCTCGAGTTTCGTCCCTGTATCGAGTTCAAAACTAGTGCACGGTGCATTTTAACAGTAGACTTAATGGATCACAGTCCATAATCAGATTATCACCGGCTTAATGTAGAACAAATTTCACTACACCCAGCATCAAAGAGGAGTCACACACTGTAAGTCCACACTGCATCCTTAATTCAGTGTTTAGACCTGATCGAGACACGGAGGAAAAAAGACGGATGAGGTATGGCATGATTTTGATAGAAGGCAGATACACAATGGACTTGTAAAGAACGAAAGACAACATCACTCGCTAAACCAGGTGCATATGTGCTTTATGTCTTCTTCCAAATGTTTTTCGTGTTTTACGTTTATAGCTCCTTCACTGTCAAGCATTTATCTCAAAGTCATTTCCTTTCACTGTCGTTCCTCAGGGTCATCCGCATTTCAACATGTCTGCGCTCAAAATCTTCCCAAATGTTACAACAAATGAAGACAAATACGTGTTCTGGCAGAGTCTGTGGTGTTTA
Source organism: Anabarilius grahami (assembly GCA_003731715.1). Lineage (NCBI taxonomy): Eukaryota > Metazoa > Chordata > Actinopteri > Cypriniformes > Xenocyprididae > Anabarilius > Anabarilius grahami. The sequence continues at coordinate 2,441,857 of RJVU01059636.1, read as the reverse complement.
ATCAAATGGTTTGTGTTATTAAACCCCCACAAAGAGCACTGGTTTTACTTGAGACCACCATCAAGCATGAGAAGGCTATCAAGTCAGTTTTACTTTTTCAGATGTTAGAACTTATTATTACACAGCTTTCTGGAATACTCGATTGTGATTGGTTAACTGTGGTATTCTGCAGTCTGATATTTTCTATTAGGCCCTGTTTACACCTGGTATTAAGATACGTTTTAGTCAACTGGATTATAAGTGGACGACGCTAGGTGTAAACGGGGTCTGAAACGTTTTGAGCTTGTTCACTTTTGACCACTTCAGCCCTGTTTACACCTGGTATTACGATGAGTTTTGGTCGTTCGGATTGTAAGAATTGAAAATATCTAAAGATATTTTAAAATGAACAAAGACATTTGCTTTACTGTTTCAACCCCCTCTCTCTTGCTACAAGGGCCATTTGGAAGACACAAAGGTGTTGATAGCGATCAAGGCCTGTAGGCCAAGATGTGTGTACATCGGGGGTCTACAAATGGTCACACCTTTAGTACAGTGGGGGGAAGTTTTAATCTTCTGATTGGTCAGTTTGAATGTCTCACATTTGGGTTTCGGTCACATGGTCAAGGAAGGGATAAAAGAACATTGTAACTATCGCTCTGGCTCTTTTTCTATGCTCTTTTTCTATGCTCTGCTCTCTTTTCTATGCTCTTCTTTCTTGGATTCTTGGCTTTTCTTAGGCACTCTCTGGCCCTCTTTCTCTCTCTCTCTCTTTCTCTTTCTCTCTCTCAGGTAACTTTTTACATACGATTAATGGTATATGATTTTATCATCTCATCTATTTTGTAATTATTTTAAGTGTAACCATAATCAGATATTGTCATTAAACCCTTTCTATTACAAATGATGTGCTAACTAGTTTTGATTTAGTATTAACTTTAATGTGCTCCCTATTGCAATACAGTATTGTCACACTATAGCAACGCTCTCCCACATATTTTGCTATTGTAACTGCGCTTATTTCCGTCGTTGGTATAAGTTGCAGTGGGTGGTAATAGACAAGAAATATACAGTTTTCTACCATCTTGCTGATAAAGTTTCTTTAGTCGCTCGGCAAACCTTACAGCCTGAACCCCTGTAGGAGTTCCACCCTTACAGGATCACAAGTAGACGAGGCAGACACATGCCCGTTTCCACCTGGTATTTTAATCCACCTCTTTTGTCCACTTTCAACCACTTCTGTCCTGATTTCTTCAAGGGGAGGGTCTATTGGGCAGGTAAATATATGTTTTTTTCAGATATTTTGATCTAATGAACAAAATAAGCTTGCGAAATTTACCTGTGAACGCGCACGGAGACAACGGACAAACATACGTAGAGCATCAGCTTTCGATTCTGCTCTGATAGCCACAAGACAACTCCAAACTTTGTGAGTGCTTGTTAAAAATCAGGAATGGGGAGATAACATTGTGCTTGGTACATTTTTCATCTTCAAACCAAATTTGGGTCTTCAGCCGACAATGTTTAAATCCTGTCTGTCTAGTGCGCTTCCTATAATGTTTACACATTAAGTCAGTAGGTGGAGAGAAGGCGCTCTTTCTCACTCTTTCGGCCATATGAGCGTCTCGACCAAAACGCATCTTAATACCGGGTGTAAACAGAGCCTTCCAGTCCAGATGTATTCGAAAACGCATTTGACTGGATTGCATTTGTAGTGTAGACGCTCATGTGGTTGAATGTGTTCTAATAGCCACAAAAGTCTGCCTAATGACCTAACGCATAAACATTATGGGAGGTGCGCTAGACAGATGGGATTAAAACTTTATTTGCTGAAAACCTAAGTTTGGTTTGAAGACGTAAAACATTCCAAGCTCAATGTTCCCTCACCATTCCTGATTTAACACGCACTCACAGAAACGAAACGAAAGCTGATGCTCTCCATGTGTTTTTCCGTAGTCTTTGGGCACATTCATATGTAAATTGCGTGAGATTATTTTGTCAATTAGATCGAAAGATCTGAAAAACCCCATACATTTACCTGCCCATAGACCCATAGACAAAAGAGATGGATTAACCCTTAAATGCATGAATGTTTCGCCATTCTTACATATTCGGGTCTTTAGCGACCCGGATCTATATCTAACACGGATGGATCTCTACTAGTCGCGATAAAATAAAACTCTTCTGATAATAGAGTAACAATTACAGAAGAATAAAATAAAGCATATTTTGTTACCTTTGGAGCTTGGAAGGGTTAATTTTGAGCAGATGTTTTATGCCATCATCGTCAGGGCACATTTCCCAGTTTATTCAGCAAATGATAGTTTTGAAAATATGCTTGAGATCGCGAATATGAGACCATTCGCGATCTCAAACATACTCTCAAAACTATCATTTTCAACATCTTCAAAATCAATATTTTGATTGCTGATAGCTTCATCAGATCCATCATCAAGTGACAGTGACACTATTTGATTGCATACAGTACTTGCTCTGCAGTAAATCGCTGAGCCATTTCATGTTTTGCCTATTCTTTCGTTTCTGTTTGAATGAAACCTCACTTCATCATAGTGTATCAGACATTGCCACCTTGTGGAATAAAGGTGAATTGCACTTATTCCGTCATCAAAGATTCAATTATTGTGTGGAAACAAATAAACATACACTGATACACACCTCGGGTCATTAGCGACCCTGTACAATTTTTACATAAAATGAATAGGAAAATAGACATTCTTTTATAATTTTATGATTTTTTTCTTGTTATATTCTTTATAATTAATTGATTGAGGAATACTAAAAAGGTTGATGTCTAACTTTGAAAAGTGAAAGAGGAGGAGGGTAGTGAATGATGTCCAGGGTCGATAAAGACCTGAGGTTTGCATTTAAAGGATTAGTCCACTTTCAAATAAAATTTTCTTGATAATTTACTCACCCCCATGTCATCCAAGATGTTCATGTCTTTCTTTCGTCAGTTGAAAAGAAATTAAGATTTTTGATGAAAACATTCCAGGATTATTCTCCTTATAGTGGACTTCAGTGGCCTCCAAACGGTTGAAGGTCAAAATTACAGTTTCAGTGCAGCTTCAAAGGGCTTTAAACGATACCAGACGAGGAATAAGGGTCTTATCTAGCAAAACGATCGGTCATTTTCGAAAAAAATACAACTGTATATGCTTTATATAAACAGATGATCGCCTTGCACGTGCTTCCGCTTTCCGTATTCTTAAAAAAGCTTACGCTGTATGTCCTACGCCTTCCCTATTCTACTTACGGAAAAAAACTAAACTGGCGCGCGTTCGACATGGGGTGAGGAAATTATCAGGAAAATTTTATTTGAAAGTAAACTAATCCTTTAAGGATTAAAACACCAGATGTAAACGGGAATCCCTCTTCCACTTGTGATCCGATCGACCAAAACGCATAATACCAGGTATAAACAGGGCCACAGAGTGAAACAGCTCCAGAAGTAAAGTCCCATTCATTTTCTCCTGAGGGGAACTGATTTTTTTTTACTTATAAACCGTTAAAGACAGACCTACTGTGAGCTACAAGGTTGTTAATTGATGGTATATTTTTTATTTCAACATTTTTAGCAATGGAATTCCTGCTGAAAAATACTCATGATTCTGGAAATAAATCTCCACCTGCAAGAGAATTGAAACAAGCAAATTGTGCCAAAATAACTATTTAGCGACCACCCACTCCTAAGCACTGTGAATGTGGAAATATATTTAATTTTCCCCTTCAAATCAAAGTTTGTAATGTTGTGATTTACCTCATTGCTGGTTGGTTGGTTCGGTTACGGTATATAACTCTTTAACTCTTTAACTTCTTTGTTCCCTATGGGAAAATGAATGTGAAAAATACTTGTGGAACCATGGCCGCTGAAAGAATGATCAGGTTCTGTTGCACTCTATATTTGATGTTGTCCATGGAAACGCAATTTATCACTGCTTTCTCTCGTATCACACTATGGACTCTCGCTCTTTTGTTTCATACAAACCATTTTGCACCATCTTGTGTCTTCATTATTATTGTAGTGAAACTGACCTCAGAGAACTTAATATTATGTAATACTGTTGCAGTGTACGTCTTGTTGCTTGGCTGAATCTTTTGTACATTGTAATGGACAACGTTTTTCTTTAAAAAGGTGTAAGATAATACACGGGGAAAATTCTAAAATAATGTAAACTCAAATCAATATTTTATGTAAACTCATTTATTTATTTAGTGAGTGGGATAAGTGGGATAATGTACAGTCATTTGGTCATCATTGCAAAATAAACCCCCTTCGGGTGAGAAATTAGAGTGTTATACTGCCCTTGCCAACCTCTTTGGTTGAAATTAGTCTCAGTTATACTGCCCTTGCCAACCTCTTTGGTTCCAAAACCTGTCCCTGGACCTTGGTACAGTGCAGTAGTGAATGAGGGGTGTCACAGTTCTTGAAAGCTTAGAACAGAGAAATGGACCCCAGCACTATTTTTAGATGAAAATGGACACTTACCACCCCAAGCCACAGATCATCAGTCTTGCACTGGATGTTTTTGGACTTTCTTTGCATAAAGAGGAATATATTCCCTTTGCTCTCTCAATTCAACATTGTTACACCCCGTAAATGGTCAGACTATGATATTAAGCATTTATCAACCCTGCTGCCCAGAAATCAAGCTCAGGACTTCAGCTCAAATTCAAAACAGAAAGCTTGCGATTGATGGCTTCCGTAGCCAGGCCGTTTTTAGTTGAGCTATGATGTAAGAGAATAAACAAGATGGCCTGACGTAGTCAGCTTAATCAAGACTAGCTTCCTTTTCCGTAGGCGCACAATTCTGTGCAATTTCTCCCTCCAGTTCATTCCTCATTCATAATTTCTAATCTTGTTTAGATGTTGATTGTATAGACGGACCAAATCAGAGGTCCACGTGCTTACAGAAACTCTTCCTTATGCCTTCAGACTGCACAAATAAACAGGCATGGCTATAACATCCATCTTGCTTATGCGCCACAGGATCATGCCCAACAAAAACACGGCTTCTGTTTTCTATCTGTGTGCGAGGTGACTGGGACGGGGCCAGGAGACACAGGCCTCTGTCGTGTGCTGCCCAGGCTGGCATCACTCTTGAAACATTAAACCAACATCCCCTTAAATTAGGATTATACAAATTGGCTTTCCTCTGACTCACTTCTTCCTCTTTTATGGTCAGTCTCTGAGTGCCTGCGGTACATTGCGTTTGATGATGTGCAGCGGCCAGGTAATTGCTCCAAAACCACCATGTTGTTTTCTGACAGCGCAACATGTTAAAGTTAATGTTGTGGATCATGACAACATCTTCCACTGGTTTAGATTTTTTCACATATTCATCGAACTCACAATTTCCAAAACACAAATAACACTGTACTTAAGAGTTCCAGCACTGGACTGTAAAAAATCAGGTAGAGCTTTGGAAGTACATACAAAGTGGATTTGCTTTCTCAGAGCAACGTCTTCTCGACATGTCGACGCAAACAAAACCCTTCCAGGCCTCAGCTACAACTACAGTGTTTGAGGGCCAGTCAAAATAGACGTTGTACACAGGCAGTCAATGAAGATCAGGCATTATGCAAATTTGTGACAAACCTACATAGGTTTGTGCAAAAAGACTGGAATAACTGATGACTTGTTTCAGGCAGTTCAGAATCCTCTCTTTGTTTTGAGAGACAAAAACTCCATTTATCATGCACTTTGATCTTTGAAACTTTGCAGACCTTTTACAATTCACAAACATAAAAGATAATTCACTGTAAAAAAAAAAATCATGATTTGTTATGACAACATTTTTTCTTTTGTCAAATCAACTTAAATAATTAATTTGGTTCAGATAACATAATATTTAGAGTTTCTGTTGATTAAACCAGTTGCCTTCATTGTCTTAACTCAAATTTTTAATTTCAGTGAACTCAAAATTTTAAGGCAACCAGGTAACTTACTTTTTTAAGTTAAACCAACAATTCTTTTTTACAGTGTATCCAAAAAAGCATAATTGGGGAACCTATACAAAGACTAATGACTAAACAAGGGATACCTGTGCACATGATTAAGATGATGAACCAATAGGCTTGTTCGAAATGAACTACACTAGCCTGCCACCGGCTGGCGAGATCTGCCGGTTGCAGGTGGGGGAGGAGTACAGAGACGGCCGTCAAGTCGGACACTTTGTGCTTTCCGTAATGTGTTGAATCAACGTCATTCATGGCAGAACACGTGATTTTTGCATTGATTGTAGCCGAAGAAGTGGATGCGATTGAAATAAGAATATACAATTACTAGATAGTGTAATCTTAATGTTTTTTGTGTTTTGTTTGAATATCAGATATTCAATATCAAGATTGGTTAAATACAGGAACTTGTCTAAGAAAAAACACGCAACACACATCACAGAATCTGACCAATGAAAATAAAGTGTGTGTTGTCATCAAGGCTTTCGCAACCGATTTTGAGCAACTGCAGCTTCTGACTTAGGCGACTGGTCTCATTTTGCTCTCGCGGTACTTTGATGGCACGTGATCATAAGGCGGCTGCAGCGACGATCAAATTCGGACAAATTTTCTAACCTGAATGCATTGCTTTTGTCATGAGGCAGCCGATCTTTGCAGCGCCGCATTAAGTCGAACAAGCCTAATGACAACATAGCACATGGCAAGGGGAACACATGGCAGGATCACATGACTAGAACATGACACAAACAAGGGAAGCACATGGCAAACAGGAACATGAAACATGACTAAACTTCAAAATAAGACATGAAACATGATCATGAAACAGAAACAAAACCAAAACTAATCGTGACAGTGCTACAGTAATGGTTTCTTTTAAGTGCTGTGGAGTACTATGTAAATATAAAAGTATATGAATATGGTAATCATTTAGTACCATGGTACAGTACAAAGTATCATGGCAATAACATCACTGTACCATGGTACAGCCACATACAGAACATTATTTTAAAGGCAATGCAGATCAAATCAAAGACCACAGGCCTGTTCGCACAACGGATGATAATTATAGCGATAGCTTAATTATAAAGTTTTAAAGGGGTGCTTGATTATGATTTCACTTTTTTAACTTTAGTTAGTGTGTAATGTTGCTGTTAGAGCATAAACAACATCTGTAAAGTTACGATGCTCAAAGTTCAAAGCAAAGCGAGATATTTTCTTTTAAAGAATTCTCTTTTTAAGGACTATAACAAACTGCTGGTAGGAATTACAATGAGCTTCTTCCCGGGTTAATGACATCACTAACCCTTAAATTTACATAAACCCTGTCCCCTAGAACATGCAACAAAGGGGTGAGGCCATGTTATTGCAATACAGTACATAACACAAATGCAATAGCATATCATAAAAGCAAGATGCCAACATAAGTTATAACCAAAAATAAAATAAACTATACCTGTTCTATCTTCATGCAGCATATATTCTCTGGCTCTGTAGGATCTTACAACAGTTCCCAAATGAGCTATTTATAGATTATCATGACAGAATATGCTAATGAATGACTTTAAAGCCCAGAACACACCAAGCTGACACCAACGAGCTGGTGGCGATGAAAGCAGACTGCGGGGTTGGCTCGTCTGGGTCCAAAGTTGCCCTGACACACCAAACCGACGGCACACCCGACGGCCAAGTAGCACGTCCGTTCTGCGCCTGCGTAAGAAGAAATGCCTTTCCGTACCAGCAAGTGGCAGTAGCTGAACAGCCAATCAGAATGATCAGACTGACCGACGAGCTCCGATGCCGAGGACCAACTTCAGCCGACGGTGCAGAACACACTGAGAAAGCTTAGTATTCTCAAAATATCCCACATCAGCTACATAAATTAAGCAACTAACCGTTCAGAAACATCCTGTTGCATTCTACATGTTGTCACTTCTTCTTGAGTCTCTCCATCATTGTCCGACTTCAGTTTGAACATAAAAGGCTGAACAGTTTCTGACATTTTCAGTGAGTCTTCGTGAGGTAATCAACGCTGCTAACACTATGTGCTAACATGAGCTCTTGAAACCCTGCCCTCTGCTTAGAAGCAACAGCTCATTTGCATTTAAAGGGACACACACAAAAACAAAGCGTTTTTGCTCACCCTCAAAAAGTGACAAATTTAACATGCTATAATAAAATTATCTGTGGGGTATTTTGAGCTAAAACTTCACATACACACTCTGGGGACATCAGAGACTTATTTTACATCTTGTAAAAATGGCATTATGCCACCCCTTTAATAATCATTCTAATTCTGCTGTATATGAGAATAGGGAAGTCCACACTGCAACTATCATGACAACGGCACAGTGGGACGATATTGTTGGAATGACTTTCAGAGCAATTTTTTCTGGCTGATGAAGGATAAAAACATTGACAGCCAATCAGAGTCCACTCGACTTTAAAGAGTTTGAGCATTTAAAGTGTCAGACAGAACATTATTGAGTTGGCGTGGATACCAATATACCGGTAATTATCATTCTTGGAGTGAACAGGCCTTACTGTTTTAAGCTGTATTAACTTCATAACTGTTTGAAGTACTCCATGAAAATAATTGTTACTGTGGGGTAAATATTACCCTGAGTGCATAGAATGCAAGCTATACAGCTATAATATTTTACCCCCTCTGTTTCATTTATTTTAAAAGGTATGTTGAAAAGGAGATTGATTTATAAGCAGAACAATTCCTTGGAACGTCATTGTTCTCATTTTAAAAGCCGATCTGTGCCAACCGAATTAAACTGAAATAACACATTCAAAGTTTAATTTGGCTCATGAAGCAAATTCACCAAAGTAATCATCAGTTAATGCCGGTTCAAATGTAAACACACTTTATTTGCAACATTGTTCATTACCAAGAAAAAATAAACCTATTTAAAGTAGGAATGTACATTTTTATTTTTCATTTAACATTTACGCAGCCAAGGGCAGACATTTGTTTTCATTTATTCCACCATTAGGATAATTTTACCATTATACATAAAAGGCTCCTGAGGTGTTTACAGCATAAAGCATGTTTTTCTTTTCAAAATGATTTTCAATGAATTAATGATCCTGATTATCCAAGATCAAACCCAAATGTGATTGACAGAGTTGATGTAGAGTCTAGCACAAACATATTCCCTCATAATTCTCTTTAAAACGAATTGCATAAACTAGAAGCGTATACGTTAGTTTACATGTGGATGTACATGTGCAACCATGCCTGTGTGTGTTCCCACTCCTATATGTATGTGAACTTTAACATCCGTGAATGAGTTCCAGGTGTGTGTATGTGTGGTTTGTGACACAGCCCACCTCAGCGCAGTGGTGATGTGCTCCATCTTGAGGGCTTGGCTCTTTTGCCTTGTTTCTCCAGCATATGTAAACAGGCAGTGTCAGGTCTCTGGTAATGACTGACCTCACCGTAGCTACAATGCAGATTGCTTTTCCTCTCTTGATGGTCCCCTCACTGAATGTATGCCAACTGCAGCCCTGCTTTACAAAAATGTCCCATGCAAAATCCCAGCTGCCTATGGCACTAGAAACCATTGTTTAATGTTGAATTTTGAAAAATAGCACAGTTGCATGTGGACTTTATTTAAAGAACCTCCCAGAGAACTGTAGTGTATGGAAGCCCATTTCCACCACATAAGAGAAAAAAAATCATGCTTTTTAAAAATCATAATTATGACATAAAATTAAAGTAAGACCATAATCATGAGATGAAGTCATAAGTCATAATTATGAGATGAAAAGTCAAAATTATGCCTTAAAAAACTCATAATTATGAGATAAGTCAAAACTATGATATAAAGTAAAAAAAAAAATGACTTAAGTAAAAATTATGACAAAAAGTCAAAGTAATTTTTATCTCATAATTTCATTTTTTTTCAAATTGAAATTATAAGATACAAAGTACTGACTTTTTGTAATATTTTTTACTATTTAAGTCATAATTTTTTGTTCACAATGTATGTTTGTATGACAGTATGTCAATTTCAACTTTTTATGACAATTTTGATTTAGAATGTCAAAATGTCATAATTTTGACTTTTTGTCATAATTTTGACATAAAAAGTAAAAACTGTCATAATTATGACTATAATTATGAATTAGTGCGCCATAATTTCAACATTTTATGTCATAATTTGACTTTTTAATCTCATAGTTATGACATAAAACTCAAAATAATGACTTTGTATGTCAATTTTGACTTTTTATGTCATAATTTTGACTTTTTATCTCATAATTATGACTGTCAGTTTTATCTTGCTATGTCATAATTATGACTTTTATCATTCTGACATAAAAAGTGAAAATTAATTAGTTAGTATAGATTTACCAAAGATTTTTTTTTTGTGTGTGTTTTAGAAATAGTAGTGTCACTATGTGATCAGCAATTGGACTTAATTAAGATTTCCTCTTTTGCCAATCTGTCACTGCCGGTCTTAATTTCTTAGCAAATGTGCTGTGATTAAAGGAGCTGTACCCCTATGTACCACAGCGATCGCCCCAGCTGTACCATTCCGGTGAATTCTCCAGCTATGAGGCAAAACCTCCAGTGTCAGAACCAGCCTGTGTCGACATTTACAGATTACTGTTGCCGCTAATGTATCTGTGCTTGCAGCCACAAGTCAAGTCATAATAATTAAAGACACGCTGCATCTCAAGCACACATTAATCATGTTTTATATGGACTTTGAAGCTGTAATGGGAAACAGCCACCCGTACGACTGCCTCTCCTCTTTTATTGTGCTTTGGACAAATTGTGGTGAGTGTATGCTGTATGGCCCATTTCTGACTGGCTTTTACAGGAAATGGCAATAAGAAAAGCACAAATAAACTGGAGTGAATCAGTGAGACAGTCGGCGGTTATGCTGTCTTGATTGACCCACCAGACAAAACAAAGCCTGATCTGTGTGAGTGCAATATGGCACAGCTATCTATAGATTGTCAAGATATTACATTTCAATTAATTCCTTTACCATCAGCTCAATTTAATTTGTTCACTAGGTTCATTATAACTAACTAATTACACAAAATTATCAAGATATTTATGGTAAATAAATAAGCTTAATTTAAGGTAAATTCAAATTCATTTTAGGTAAATTCAAATTCATAAATAAATACATTCAAATGTATAATATAATATAATATAATATAATATAATATAATATAGGTTTTTCCTCTACTTAACATGGAAACAATCACAGGGTTGAAAGATGTCTTTAAAATACCTCTGCAATACCTCTGATAACATAGCATCACTTTTTAAGTGTTATGCCTCTGTCACTGATGGATATGGTTGTCTGTCTAGAGAGTCCACAGACATCTACAGTGTGTGCAGAATTATTAGGCGTGTTGGTTTTCTGATCATATTTTTTTCCAGGCACATCTTACCAATTCCAAACCACATTAATCTTAATAACAACTATTAATTTTGTATTTAATCATTTATAAGTGACATATAATTGTTCATGAAGGCTAGAAATGAAAAACACCTTATATTCAGGTGTAAAATGAGCAAAAAAAAGAGATTTAAAGAGATTAAAGTAAAAATTATTAAATGCCCATGAGAAGGATGCAATACTAATGCAATACTAGAAATTGCGCAGTTAAGGCATGACCATTGGACAGCAAAACGCTCATTGGGTCAGCAGGGTCAGACAAACACATGTGGAGAAGAAAAGACACATGTTAACTGCAAAAGAATTAAGAATTAAGGTGAAGAATCTTGTGGGAAAGCCTTTAGTCTCCAGCGCCACCATTTTCCAGAACTGCAACCTACCTGGCATCTCCAGAAGTGCAAGGTGTCAGGATCTCAGAGACTTGGGTAAGGTAAAGAATCCTAAAAAATGAAGAATTTTCCAGAGGAACCTTTGCTCAGGGTGGTTCATGTGCCGGATTCCTCTAACGAGGGAGCAGACATGTTGTCACTTGGCAGACCTCCCCCGGGTGAATAGAGACTCCACCCCCGGGCGGTCAAAGCGAGATGGCGCACCTTCGATCAAGTGGATGTGGAACACTTTGCGACCAAACAGAACTCCCACTGCCAAACTTACTTTTCGATGAAAATGGATGCACTGGCTCTGAAGTGGCTGTTCCAGCACCTTTATGCTGTCCCTCCTGTAGCCCTGCTCCTGCAGGTCATCAGACTGATACGGGAAAAAGCTTGTGCTGTTCTTCTGGTGACACCAGGCTGGCAGAACTAGCCATGGTTTCCAGAATTAGTCCAGCTACTGTCAGCAGCTCCGTGGCCCATACTGCTGAGGAGAGACCTTCTCTCCCAAGCAGTAGGGATGATCTGGCACCCCCAACCGGAGTTGGAGGCCAAACATGCTCAGAAAATAGACCCCGCTGAATGCGATACCATGTCAGTTCTCACATTCCTGCTGGAGATGCTGTGGGCATGCCCCCTCCACACTCAAAGTGTATGTGGTGGCCATCGTGCCAAATCACACCCCGATAGCTGGCCAATCGATTGGGAAGCATGAATCAGTCGTTAAGTTCCTCAGGGGGGCTAGGAAGCTGAACCCTCCATGCCCATGCTCGGTCCCAGCTTGGGACCTTTCCACAGTCTATAAGGCACTTCGGGGCCATTCCTTTGAGCTGTTCGAGTCAACTGACCTCCGGTCCTTCTCACTTAGACTGCCCTCTTGCTGGCTTTAGTGCAGCCAAGAGAGTTGGAGACTTGCAGGCTTCGTCTGTGGATCCTTCCTGCCTTGAGTTTGGTCCTAATGACAGTAAGGTGGTCTTTAGGCCAAGGAAAGGCTACTTGCCGAAAGTGCTTTCCACTCCGTTTAGAACGCCAATGATAGCGCTGTCAGCCCTTCTGTTCATGGAGAACGAGCAGGCACCTCACCCACTCTGTCCTGTCAGGGCCTTTAGAGTGTATTTTGAGCACTCTGGCCAATTTGGAGCAATCAGAGCAGCTGTTCATCTGCTTCAGAGACTGCACTAAAGGGCTGCCAGTTTCTTTTCAGATGGATTGTGGATATGATAGCACTGGCTTATAAGTCCATGGACTTGTTGTGCCCCTTAGGAGTGAGGGCCCACTCTACCAGAGGTATGGTTTCCTCTTGGGTGTGGTCCAGCTGAGTCTCTATCGTGGACATCTGTGCGGCAGCTGGCTGGTCCTTGCCGTCCACTGTTGTCAGTCTGAGACACTTATGGACTATGTAGCAGGCTCCAACCACGGTCTGAGCCTCTTCCTATGCAGCTGGTCAAGGGGCCCTGAGTTGAGTCCCCCCTAGCTGTCGGCTCACAGAGCAGCTTCCATTCTGCGCTTGTTGCATGGCAGTGAACTGTTTTGAAAGGGAACATTTAAGGTTACTCACGTAACCCTGGTTCCCTGAGATAACGGGAATGAGCATTGCGTAGCTTGCCGTGCTACTGCGCTGCCAACAAGTCACGCTATGCCGCTCCTCAGTCGAAAGATTCTGACAAGATCTGGCATTTCTGTGGCCTTTATAGGCAGCCGACCCCACCCATTTTGGTGGGCTGAAATGCCATTTGTCTGTGCTCTTGCATAGACGTGAACCATTCAGGCTTCAGGCTTCTGAGAAAACAGGAGTTTTCCCCTTAAGCGTCAGCTATAACTGACACAATGCTTGTTCCCGTTATCTCAGGGAACCAGGGTTACATGAGTAACCTTAAACGTTCTCCCGTCTGCCATGCTTAAAGTTTTTGGCCCCCCATCTCTGGAACTTGAGTATCAAAATTATCCCTGAACTTCCCAGAGGTAAATACGACTTGAAAGGGCATTCATGTCCAATTTATAACTATGAAACTCTTATTTACGATAGCACATAGGCAGCATAGTGCATTTCAGTGAATTATTCATGGTATATATCGTAAAAATAAATCGGGAGAGCAGAACACAAATGTGCAGTATATGTTGTCTTTTTCCATGCTGTTACAGCACAATATACAAAGGGGAAAAAAAGAGAAAATAACGAGGAAAAGAAAGCAGCTACTGAAAAGAGCTCTTGTCTTGAATCTTCTTTTTATACCACATGACATTAAAATACCAAGCATTATGTTATTCTCCTGATGTCTTAAAATAGAACATGAATTACATTTTACAGCTCATTCAGTCAAACTGATAGATAAGGATTATTTGTAGTGCAACCTTATGATTCGAAATGATTTACTTCAGTCTTTTCGAGTGGAACTTTCCCAAACCAGTAGTGCCTCCCATAATCTAAAACTCAGTAGGCTTGTTAGGAAAAAGGTGAATAGTACACAGCGTCATGTAGTTACTGTCACATGTATGTTCTGTTTTGGTTTAGTTCTAGTTCCTGTACCTGTACCTGTTTCCTTTGTTCTCATTTTCCTGCCACTAGATGGTTTCCTTGGTAACTGATACTAAGTATCAGTTACCAAGTAGCTCTCCTGTAGCTCAGTGGTTAGAGCATGGCACTAGCAATGCCAAGGTCATTGGTTCGATCCCAGGGATTGCACATACTCAAGATACAAATGTATAGTATAATGCAATGTAAGTCGCTTTGGATAAAAGCGTCTGCCAAATGCGTAAATGTAAATGTAACTGATAAAGTTACGCACCTGTTTCAGTTTCTGTTGATTAGCCTCCCTTGTGTATTTAAGCCCTTAGTTCCTCTCAGTTCTTTGTTCAGTATTGTCTTAATTTTACGTGGTTGTGAGTTATTTCATGGATTATCTCCTGCATGTTCCCTTTTGGATTTTGTCCATTAAAGACGGTTTTGCTACTTCTTCTTTGTGCAATTCACTACAGCCACAGTGCTGACAGTTACCTTGCTTACAGGTTTTTTTTTAACAATGCCAGGACACATTTCTCAATACTTATTTATCATTGCTTTGGCACAAAATGCATTCAATGTCTGCACCTTTCACATGACATGAATTATTTTCTTACTTAGACATAACCACCATCAAAACTCTATATACCTACAGGCTAATTTGCATACTCTAATGTTTACATACTCTTTTCAAAACTGTTAAACTTAAGTTCAAAACATAATACAAAATTGAATAAAACGGCAATTTGCTACATTTCTACAGTTATACTATACTGAAATATATTTTCAGTATAGTATAACTGTAACGGCCAGTCACCTTACCCACTAGCGATCTGGAAGTTCCAAGACGCACCCTTTGTGACTACGAAGCAGCATAAGAGAAAACAGCCCGAGGGCCCTCCGAGAGGCGGGTTGGAAGATGGGCCCAGCAGGATGGATCAAGAGGTAATGACAGGAATGAATAACGATAATGAGAAAAGCCTCAGGAAGTGCAGTTGCGGATGGGAGAAGGTGACATCACGCAGGGGCCTACACATCCATCAGGGGAAGATGAAGTGCAGAAGGCAGACAGACCAGCGACCTTGCGCTGCTCAAGCAGGTCAGACAATAGGGACCCAAAGCCAGGATTGTAACCACAGTGCCGCAGGACCCAGTGGCGCTGGGATGTCTAAAGTAGTTGAAGGAAACCCCATGATGGAGAAGGCACCCAGCGAAGATAAGGACACCAGTCTGCCAAAGGTATATCCCACAAAGCCAATGACAAAGCAGCCAGGTCGGCGCAACAAGATCAAGTGGCCCAAGGCAAATGAGCGGGTGGCTTGGCAGAATCTCGACTCCGAACCCGGCGCCAGCTCCGCCGGAACTGGAGGAAAGCTGCACCTGAGGAGAAAGTTGGCCTTAAGGAGCTGTGGGATGAACTCAAACAAAGCCTCGCCAAACTACGAAGAGTGGAGAGGATCAGGAGGAGGAGGAGGAAAAGAGAGAAGGAAAGAGCTAGCTTCTTCAGAGATCCCTATAGGTTTGCTAGAGAGCTGCTGCACGAGAAGAGGAGCGGGAAGCTTGATATCAGTAAGGAGGAGCTGGAAAAGTACATCAAGAGCCAGTACAGTGACAACAGACGAGCGATACCGCTTGGCTCCCCAGGGTATGTACCATAGCCAGCCCTACCGACAGTGCCATTTGATATATCTCCACCTAAACTGCGAGAAGTGGTGGAGGTTATCAAGAAGGCAAGGTCAGCATCAGCCCCTGGGCCTAATGGACTTCCCTATAAGCTGTACAAGAATTGCCCCCAGGTGGTTAAAGTACTGTGGAAGCTCATGAAGACAGCTTGGAAGAAAGAGCAAGTCCCAGCTGAGTGGCAACAAGCTGTTGGTGTGTTCATTCCCAAAGAGCAGAACTCTCATACCATCAACCAATTCAGAAACATTGCCTTGTTGAACGTGGAGGGGAAGATTTTCTTCTCTATTCTGGCAAGGAGAATGAGTAACTTTCTAATGGGGAATGGATACATTGACACAAGCTGCCAGAAGGCTGGAATCCCAGGCTTCCCTGGATGCATCGAGCACTCCTCTGTGATTTGTGACCAAATCCAGCGTGCAAAGAGAGAGAAGAGCGACCTGCATGTGGTGTGGCTGGACCTTGCCAATGCATACGGCTCAGTGCCGCACAAGCTGATAGAATTTGCCATGGAATTCTTCTATGTCCCAGGTTGTGTGCAGAACATCATCTCTGGATACATCAGCAACCTGAACATGTGCTTCACTTTGGAGGGCTATACAACAGGATGGCAACAGCTGGAATGTGGGATTGCCATGGGGTGTGCCATCTCCCACATCCTATTTGTTTTAGCCTTCGAGGTAATCCTCAGAGGGGCCAGGCAGGTAGTCAGGGGCATCAAGCTACCTTCAGGCGAAAGGCTTCCACCATTGAGGAGCTACATGGATGATGTAACAAGCATCCTTCAGACTGCTCCATGCATGACCAGGCTCCTTAAGCGCTTTGACGAGCTGCTCAAATGGGCAAGAATGAAGAGCAAGGCTGGAAAATCAAGAAGTCTTTTACATTTACATTTAGTCATTTAGCAGACGCTTTTATCCAAAGCGACTTACAAATGAGAACAGTAGAATCAAATCAAACTCAACATGAGAACAACAGTATGTAAGTGCTGTGTGAAGTCACAGTTATGTCAGTAAAGTGCTTTTTTTTTTTTATTTATTTTTTTTTTTATTTTATAAAATACACAAATAGATGGAAGAAGAATAGAAATCAAAGTAAGTGCTACTATTACTGGGTCAAGTGCTGACGAAAAAGATATGTCTTTAGCATTTTTTTGAAAATGGCTAGAGACTCAGCTGCTCGGATAGAGCGCGGTAGGTCATTCCACCAGCCAGGAACAGACCCGGAGAAGGTCCGTGAGAGAGATTTTTTTCCCCTTTGTGATGGCACCACAAGGCGCCGTTCACTTGCAGAACGCAAGTTTCTGGAGGGCATGTAAGTCTGAAGTAGTGAGTTAAGGTATAGCGGTGCAGAGCCAGCGGTCGTTCTGTAGGCAAACATCAGAGCCTTGAATTGGATGCGAGCAGCTACTGGCAGCCAATGCAGAGTGATGAAGAGAGGAGTGACGTGCGCTCTCTTCGGTTCGTTGAAGACCAGTCTTGCTGCAGCATTCTGGATCAGTTGTAGAGGCTTGATAGTGCATGCTGGAAGGCCAGCCAAGAGAGCATTACAGTAGTCCAGTCTGGATAGAACAAGAATTAATTAGGAAAGGCGTGCCGCATGTCAGGACTACCTTTGTTGCTGGAGGGGAGCCCATTCCACGGCTGGATGAGAAACCACTGAGAAGCCTGGGTAGGCAGTACACCGCAGATTTATCTGACAGGCAGATGGGGAAGCTAGCCAGGCAACAACTCGTAGCGGGCTTGGCAAGAATTGAGCTAAGCCACCTGCCTGGGAAGCTCAAAGTGTGGTGCTACCAGCAAACACTATACCAATGCATGCTGTGGCCTCTAAAGGTTTGTGAAATTCCTATAACAGAGGTTAGCATGATGGACACCCTTGCAAACAACTACATTCGAAAGTGGTTGGGCTTGCCCCGCTGCTTCTCAGATGCAGGTCTCTTTGGACGGAACATTCTGGAGCTCCCTATCAAATCCATCAGCCTGGGGTACAAACAAGAGAAGGCACGCCTTGTACTGGAGCTAAAGGACTCAGCGGACCCACTTATAAGGAGTGCAAAAGTCCCCATCCGAACAGGCCGCAAATGGAAGGCACAAGCTGAGGTAGAGTATGCTATCTCCAGTCTGCAACATCGAGAACATTAGTCCAGACCAGTCGGGCTGGCCTAGGCTGGGGAGCACCACAGCAGCTCTGGTCTAAAGCCACCAGGAGACAGCAGAAGACTATGGTAGTAGATGAAGTTACCAGGCTGGAGCATGAGCGCTTCCACATAAAGGCGATATCCCAAGGCAATCAAGGAGCCTGGACACGATGGGACATGACGGTGAACAGGCGCATAACCTGGGCAGATATCTGGAGGATGCCACAATCCAGGCTCAGCTTCCTGTTGAAGGCAACCTATGACACCCTTCCATGCCCCCGTAACCTCACCCAGTGGTTTGGAGATGAGGTAGGCTGTCCCTTGTGTGGTAACAGCAAGGCAAGCATCCAGCACATCTTATCAGGGTGCAAAGTGGCGTTGACCCTGGGACGCTTTAGGTGGCGTCATGATCAAGTCCTGGCTAAGCTGGCGGAGGTCCTAGAGAGATGTAGGGTAGCAGCAAATCGCACACCAGCAGCAGTAAAGTCTTTCCAGGCAGGGTTTGTCAAATCTGGCAGCATGCTCCAACCTTCTACTCAGAAAAGGAACACATACTCACACCAGGTAAAGAGTGGCAGATGTCAGCAGACCTCAGGAAGCAGCTGGTCTTTCCAAGAGAGATCGTGACAACTACCCTCCGGCCAGATATCATCTTGTGGTCCACGGTGGAGAAAAGGGTTCTCCTCATTGAACTTACTATCCCCTGGGAAGAGGGCATGACAGCTGCCCACGAAAGGAAGCGTCTCAAGTACTCCGAGCTGGCAGCGGAGTGCCAAGAGGCAGGATGGAGAGCCAGGGTCTACCCAGTGGAGGTTGGGTGTAGAGGCTTCGTGGGCAGAACAGTAGTCCAACTGCTCCAGAGCATTGGAGTTGTGGGGTCTCAAACCTGCGGAAAAATATAAAGGAGTTGGGAGAGGAGGCAGAGAAAGCGAGCTACTGGCTGTGGCTCCGGAGGAAGCACAACGATTGGGGGCCAACACCCCTTTTAAGGCAGCTGCAGGGGGTGGCGGGGAGACGTCCCCTATATTCCACTGAAACATCAGTGATTGGCGGCCTCCAGCTGACAACCCTGCAGCTGACCGTAATGGCACTGGTGGAGGTGCGACAGGCAAGTAAGCCAAAGCAGGAATAACATCTCAGCTGTATAATGATTCGAATCAATGAAATACTAACAATTAGAGGTAGCTGAACACCTACACAGGTGTTTGTTTTTCAATTTCATTACCATTTATACAAAAGGAGACAACTTAGGAAAAAAACTGTACTGTAATGTAAACATGGACCATGATGTAACATATGCTGCAGTCAATTCTAAACAGCAGAGAGTGTCATTCTTGTTTTATAAGGAAACTTTACAAAAGAAAACATTATATAATGCTACCCGTGTTTTAGGTCATTGTTTTATGAGTGACAAAGTGTGTTTGTTGGTTAACAACCTTTAGTGTTATGGATGAATAAGTTGATTTGAGACATGTATGAAGTGTTTATGGTAGTTTTGGTGCATTTTGAATGTGAAATTGCTTTTACAAGTTGAAAGTTGGTTAGGAGAACTGTGTAAAGAGTTTTCATAAAATTACTGAGAAATGTGTCCTAGTAATTGTAAAAAACTGTAAGAATTTTGATTCTATAATCTTTTGATTATAGTTTCAGTTATGAACTAAAATGGTAATGTATTTATTATAGCGCCACCTAGTGCCAATGCATATGTGTGTTTGTGTGTTAGGGTGCCTGGGTAGTTTTGGAACCATCCCACTAATTTTGAGATCTTTGCGACTTTTAGACGACTTTTTAGACAATTTAGGACAGAAAAGGAATACTCATTTATTAAATAGTAAATAGTTTGATTGTGAGGAGAAAACCTCCAGCACCATTTGTATGCAGATGCAAGTTGTGTGTGTGTGTGTGTGACTTAAATGTCCACAAAGTCTCCAAATACTTTTTGGGGCCACTGTAAGCGTGTATGTATACATGAGAAAATCAAAAAGGGCCTGCAGCCTGCTGAGCAGTACTCATGTTTATTTGAAAGGCTACTACCGTAGAATAAATCTGCAGTCTGTCTGTCAGGGTGAGCTCACGTTCTCAGCGCAGATGTTCACTGAACAGCACACTGAGGAAATGCTGCGACTGCTTCTCTATTTTAATCCTCTTTATCTTTTCTCTTTTTTCTTCTCTCAAACCTGCCTCACTCCACTGGCTTGCACAATATTTTACTGGTAGTCAAAACAGAACTGAATTAGTTTATTATCTTTCAATTAGCTCTGAAACAGGCAATCTGCGTGATCTCTCAGCTTTTCTCGGTCTCTGTAGATTCAAGAGATTGAGAGGGTCAAAGTTCACATATCCTTCTGCTTTAGACAGACATACATGTACACATGAAGGACTAATGCATTTTTTAAATTTTTTTATTTTATTTGCATTGTTTTGTTTTACCTAGCATTATAGACCTTAGTAAAATAATGATATAATTCCTTTATTACAAAAAGTTATTATTTACAATAGAACAGTTATATTATGACAAAGATCATGTTCATGTCTCAGCTCATGGTTTAAAAATTCTCCATGATGGCAACAAAATCTCCGTTTGGATGAGGCAGTATTTCTCCAAAAGGCTTTTTTGGAACAACAGTGCCATCTTGTGTCTGTATTATTTTAGTGGTAGTGATTGAACTACTAACAGAAAACTGATCCGAGGCAAGCACACATTCCGATTTGTGTAGATATATACCATTACCACCATACAAAGTTTGTGGTCAGTAAGATTTTTAAAGAAATTAATACTTGTATTCAGCATGGATGTGTAAGAGTGATCAAAAGTGACAGTACAGGCATTTATAATGCTACAGATTTCTATTGCAAATAAGTGCTGTTCTTTTGATCTTTCTGTTTATCAAATAATTATGTATGCAGAGCTACCAAGTTTCCACAAAAACATTAAAAAACACAACTGTTTTCAACATTGATAATAATAAAAGAAAAGTTAATTGGGACAAACTTTTATGTTGGCCTGACAAAACCTTGTCTGAAAGTTTTATATGCTTCCTAGCATGTTTTATCATGTTGCCAACAAGTTTTATGTTGTTAGCATGTCTTAGCCTGTCTTAGCATTATTTTGCATGTTATAGTATATTGCTAGCATGGCCCATTGCAAGCATTTTAGCACGTTGCTAACATGAATTAGCATGTTACTAGCATGTCTTACCAATTGCTAAATGTTGCTAGCATTTTTTTAGCACATTACTAGTATTACTAGTCTTTCTTTCTTTCTTTCTAAAACTTTATTAGTAACCACAAACTTGGTCAAAGTCAGAGTGCATAGTATAACTTTGTGCTAGGCAATTATCACTTTTGGATTGCAAACTGAACAGATCTATTGGGAGAGGATGAAATGAACTGAATGCAAACATTGGCAGTAAAAAAGCTTATTCATCATATTAACAAGTTCAATGACACCTGTAAGGTTCAACATTTCATACCTGTAAAATCAGATATTATTCCTTAGCAGCTTTTTTAACATAGATCCTTCATACTTTATCATTTCCATCATAAATATCTATAAATATGCACCTTTTTTGTTAGTCAAGTTCATTAGATTATGATCAAGAGTATTATATTTGTAAAAAACGATCTAAACGTGTTGTTTTTGGATCTGGTTTCAGTTTCTCCATTCCATCTACCTCATCTTCCACAGGTTTATGAGGATGCAGGAGGCTGTAATAGAGTCCCAGAAAACCCAGTCCGAGTGAATTTGACAATAATATAAAAAATATGATGGGCAGGAAGTAGTCAGTCCTTTCAGACTCGGGTTTGAGCAGAAACAACAAAATAGGTGCAGCAAGATTGTGACACACAGTGAAAATATAATACAGAGTCATGTGAACTTTGGTGTTTTCTCCTTTGATGTTAAAGAAGGTAAAAACGAGGATAACTCCAACAATAGCTCGATAAAGATGTTCAAGGACTCGTGAAGTGCAGAATTCGGTCTTCTCCACAAATGCCCAGATGGTTGCCACCAGCCATATCAAGGCCATTGCTAGAGTACTAAAAGTGGAAAGCATGATGAAGAGGGTGAGGCTGAGGATTCGAGGGGTTATGGTAAATATTTTGTAGGACAAGTAGACAGCTGTTGGGATTCCAGATGGCATCTCATTAATGTGAGGTAGAGAGCGCCGTAAACAACGTCGATAATCCACCGTGGCCCAGGCTATGTTGACGAAAGACACGGCCATGCTAATGTCTAAAAAAGACATTTTATTTGATTACAAATCAGTCTGATTACATGGTCAACCACAAACTGTTAGTCTTTTACACTGATAAATAGGCACATACACTCTTAAAAATAAAGGATCCAAAAGAGGGTTTTCACAGTGATGCCATAAAAGAACTATTTTGGGTTCCCCAAAGAACAGTTCTTAAAAGTACCTTTTTTTTCCCCTTAGTGTGAACAGCATTTTAATAATCTAAATAATCTAAATTTTAAACAAATACATTTATCCACTATAAAGAACCTTTTGTGGAATGGAAAAGTTCCTTGAATGTAACTATGACATCTAAGGTTCTTCATGGAACCATACATGCCAATAAAGAACCTTTATTTTTAAGAGTGAAGTGGCCCCAAAAATTCAGAAGTGTATCAACTATTATTATCATTTATAATCTATTCAAGCTTGTGCTACCATTCAAACATTTGGGGATTTTGTAAGATTCTGTTTTTCAAAGAAGTCTTGATATTTCACAATATTGTGAAATATTGTTACAATTTAAAATAACTGTTTTCTATCATAATATATTTTAAAATGTAATTTAGTGATGACAAAGCTGAATTTTCGGCATCATTACTCCAGTCTTCAGTATCACATGATCCTTAAGAAATCATTATCTAATATGCTGATTTGTTGCTCAAGAAACTTTTCTTATTATTATCAATGTTAAAGGGTTAGTTCACCAAAAAATGAAAATTCTGTCATTAATTACTCACCCTCATGTCGTTCCACACCCGTAAGACCTTTGTTCATCTTCGGAACACAAATTAAGATATTTTTGATGAAATCCGATGGCTCAGTGAGGCCTCTATTGCCAGCAATGTCACTGAACCTCTCAAGATCCAGAAAGGTACTAAAGACATATTTAAAACAGTTCATGTGACTACAGTGGTTCAACCTTATTTTTATAAAGCGACGAGAATACTTTTTGTGCGCAAAAAAGAAAAAAAGAAAAAAGATTTAACAATATCTGGTGATAACTGATTTCAAAACACTGCTTCATGAAGCTTCGAAGCTGCCAAAGTCACATGTAATATTGAAATTTCGAAACACTTATGACGTAACGAAGCCTCGTTTACTGAAATCACGTGACTTTGGCGCTCCAAACCACTGATTTGAAACAAAATATACATAAAGCTTCATGAAGTGTTTTGAAATTGGCCATCACTAGATATTGTTGAAAAGTCGTTATTTTATGGGGGGTTATGGCACACAAAAAGTATTCTTGTCACTTTATAATAATAAGGTTGAACCACTGTAGTCACATGAACTGTTTTAAATATGTCTTTAGTAGCTTTCTGGATCTTGAGAGGTTCAGTGACATTGCTGGCAATGGAGGCCTCACTGAGCCATCGGATTTCATCAAAAATATCTTAATTTGTGTTCTGAAGATGAACGAAGGTCTTACGGGTATGGAACGACATGAGGGTGAGTAATAAATGACATTATATTCATTTTTGGGTGAACTAACCCTTTAAAAACAGTTATGCTGCTTAATATTTTTCTGAAAACCATGATACATTTTTTTTCAGGATTCATTTGATGTATATAACATCTAGCATTAATTTAATATATATAACATTTGTAACATTTTAAATGTCTTTACTGTCACTTTTGTTCAATGCTTCCTTTCTGAATAAAAGTATTAATTTCTTTAAAAAAAAAAAAAAATCTTACTGACCCCAAATTTTTGAACAGTAGTGTATGCTGCAGGCAGTGTTGGGGAAAGATACTTTTAAAAGTAATGCATTACAATATTGCGTTAGTCCCTAAAAAAGTGATTAATTGCATTACTTAGTTACTTTTTATGGAAATTAATGTGTTATGTTACTTTTGCTTTACTTTTTCTCAGCTGGGCTGGGCTCCCTGTGTTTTTTAATAACAAAAAAGTTCTATTTTTGACAAATATAAAGGCCCTTTCACACCAAAAGTGAAATGAATAAGCCTCTGGCTGAAAGAAATGGAAGTTCGTGCCTGTACACTAGAGGGCACAGCTCAAATAAACCTTCCAGCTGTGCTACAATTCTGGATTTCAAAAAAAGAGGAAAAACAAAAACATGAAACTAATGTTTCATGTTATGTGTATCTAAAGTCGTTTTTGCTTATTGAATGGGATTAATTTTTCAATAAATGGGGAGAAAAAGTAACTTGCCTTACCTATTTGAAAAAGTAACTAAATTTGCATTACTTGTTATCTGAAAAAAGTAATCTGATTACATAACTTGCATTACTTGTAATGTGTTACCCCCAACACTGACTGCGGATGTGCACGTAATGA
This sequence comes from Anabarilius grahami, assembly GCA_003731715.1. Classification (NCBI taxonomy): domain Eukaryota; kingdom Metazoa; phylum Chordata; class Actinopteri; order Cypriniformes; family Xenocyprididae; genus Anabarilius; species Anabarilius grahami. The sequence continues at coordinate 2,417,245 of RJVU01059636.1, read as the reverse complement.
TTGTATCTGTGCAGGACTTACATTGCAGATTAGATCGATGGTCGTGCTCCAGTATGATATAGACCTGCAGAATGAGTTGAGGAACGCTCTCCAAAAACGTCTCAAACATGCGGAGCATGCTGAGATCTGTAGCGAGGGCGAAAAGGCGTAACGGCTCCTCCTCTTGAGTCTTGCTTGAACACAGGGCTTTAAAACTCTTCTTCAGGAGTTGGTGATACCTTAGAGTAACAGACAGGCCAAAACATTAACTTCATTTGTAAATGTCTGAATCAGCGCAATAAAAAAAATACAGTTTTAACAAGTAAAGAAGCCCAAGTGTGGAGACATTACATGTTAATTTCCTTCCTTCTTATTTTTAAGAACTAGTTAATCCACAAATGAATCTTCAGTCATCTTTTTTTTTCTCACCCTCATGTCTCATGTTTACATACTTTACAAACCTGTATGACTTTGTTTTTCTTGTGAAAAACAAAAGTAGATCCATGCTGTTTGATTTGAGTCAAATGATAAATTAGCATGATGTTACCTTGTTAAAATGCCTATCTGCAGTACATGTATCCCGATCAGATGGCAAGTGGACAGGTCCTTGTCATTTTCCTCATCATCTTTGAACCAAGCATAGCTGAATATTTGTATGCATACAGATCCGATCAGAACAAACACTAGAGTCAGTGCAGCCCAGGTCACATGACCGCTTCTAAAATACTGCACAGATAACAACAGGTCTGATCCAATGTCTCCTACATAAAAAATAAATCCCAAAAGGGTGCATAGCCATCGAAAAATGGTAAATTCGCTTCCAGTAGATGTCATGATTGTGATTTATGGCATTTGATGAACGCTGATGGCAGACTGTGCTTGATAATGCTGAATATGTAGATAGAGATTTGGTTCCTGTTACTGAGAACAGCTGGTTAACTCATTCCCTTCATGCCTTTATCCAAAACTGATTACCTGTTTGGAATGACAGAGAGAACAGACAACATCAATACATTGTAGAATGATTTACAGATCATCTGAAATACTGCTGTGAATGAATGAACTGGCTTATTGAATAACTTTGATTTCGATTCAGTTCTCGAAATGTTACTTTATCTGAATGTGTTTCTACTATCTATTTATGATTTGGACTTTGTCCAGTACATGTCACTAATGAATACTGAACGATATCATTATGTAATGTGTACAAAATGTGCAGCACACTATAATAACTAGCACCATTTAATAATATAGACTTACATCATGTGATCAAAAGTACGTTTTCATACAGTGCCTGAAATGTCATTCATTTTTTATGTTCTCAAACTATTTCAAAATGGACTGGTAACACTTTACATAATGTTTCATTCATCGACATTAGTTCAATGCATTAGTTAACATGAACTTTGTATGAGCAATATATCTGTACAGCTTTTATTATTAACCTTAGTTAATGTTAGTTAAACAAATACAACTGTTCATTGTTTGTTCATGTTAGTTCACATTTCATTAACTGTTAACAGATACCATTTTGATGTTACAAAATGTATTAGTAAATGTTGAGATTAAGATTAATAAGTGCTTTAGAAGTATTTTTCATTGTTGGTCCATGTTAACTAATGTAGTTAACTAATGTTAAAAATGAAACCTTATTGTAAAGTGTTACCATTTTTATTTGCTTTATAATGCCTATGCAAAGCACTTTCAGTTTTCATTGTCTATGAAATGTGCTGTAAAGAATAGGCTTGTCTGGCCTGTCACCAGGTCTATGTGCTATTTACCTAATAAATACATATCAAATGTTGACATTTACTATTTTAAAGAAAACATCCTGAAAGTACATAAAATAAAGTACTGTTAACATGTTGTGAAACGCATACAGACGTTTGACGTAAACATCAGGACAAATGTATTTGCTAGCCTCGTTTTACAGCGGTTAACGATGTCAAGCCATAAACTGTCACTTTACAATGTTCCCAAATGTAATATTAAATCAGCACATTTACTCTCAGTAGCTGTAAACTGTAAGTCCCATTCAAAACTTACCGGAATTTCCATTCTGCTGCTTGCTAAGTCGCGGTGACGACGAGTCTCTGGTTTCTCAATTCTAGAGTGTATCATTTCTCATAATTCAGATGACGTAGTAAACCACACCCATCTGAACCAATCCTTCAGTTACTGTGTGATGTAATACACACCCAAATATGTCTTGAGTACAATGAGTCAGTACAGCAATTATTCATTCCCTGACACTTTAAATACAGAAGAAATGCCTGCCATTCTCATACTTATACTCTCAGTCTCACCCTTTCTATTCTTCTCAACTAGGAAATAACTGCACATTGTGGTCATTGCTTAGATCCTGATCTGAAACTACCATTTAACTATATCAAACCACATGTTTATAAAGTTCATATGGGTTTGGCTATTGTTAGTGTGGACAAAAATGAAACACAGGAAATGCCTGCTTTGGTATGCTGCTTTACACGTTTTACAGTAAGCAACAGACTTCCAAGTAACTGTACTTCATGTTGCAAACACATAAAGGTTCTTTCATCCTATTATTAAAAGCTAGTTTTCACCATTTGTACTTACTGAAGCTACTGATTGTTTTGCACTTTATTAGGAATATGGACCACAATACCATCAGCAATTATTGTTTGATCTCAGTTTTTGCTAACTAATGCTTATAAATTAAATAAACAATAAATATCAAAATAAAAATATATATTTTATATAATAAATAAAAAATATGAAAACAAAGAAAATATTAAGCTTACTTTAACAAAAGCTAAAGTAAAGAAACTGACGTTTAGCTAAATGTTTCATGTTCCCTCTTACAAAATAACATACAAGTATGACTTTTTAAACCAGCATTTTAATGTCTTTGCAATGTAAGCAAAGATATGTAAATACATGAATATATCATATGATATAATATTATATTGGACCCTTTTCAAACTTCCAGTTCTTAAGGCAGAAGTGGTTGCCCTGTCCAAATACCCACACTTGCGGTCTTTGCACTTGACAACTTGTCTACTTACATCACGTACTTCCTGTATTTGGCTCAAGTGTTCAAGTGGGTGTGAAGACTGCAAGTGTGTGTAGAACTTTTGATTACCCGATGGGACACACTTATACATTCACACTTATAACTTTCTGTTTTGCCTTTTATTTCAAAAGTCTTAGAGAAAATTGTGCTGAATCAACTTCAACACTTTATGACTAGTAATTCTATTTATGAGGTTTTTCAGTCTGGTTTTAAGTCTGCTCACAGCACTGAGTCCGCCCTTTTGAGAGTGTTAAATGACATCTACCTCTCCACTGACTCTGGGGACTCTGTGGTTCTTATTCTTTTAGATTTATCGGTTGCTTTTGATACCATAGACCACTCCTTACTATTATCTAGACTTGAGTCTTGGGTAGGTCTAAAAGCTAACGCTCTGAAATGGTTTCATTCATACTTATCTGACAGAAAATTTTTAGTGAAACTGGGTAATTTTTCTTCTTCTCCTGCTCCTCTGACCTGTGGCCTTCCACAAGGCTCTATTTTAGCTCCGTCTCTATTTTCTCTGTACATGCTCCCTCTGGGCTCTATCCTACGAAAACATGGAGTGTCTTTTCATTTTTACGCGGATGACACTCAAATCTATCTTCCAGTCAAGAAAAACAATTCCACCGCGATCAGCTCTCTTCTCCAATGTTTAGAGGAGGTTAAATTATGGCTAGCCCAAAACTTACTCTTCTTAAACGAGGACAAGACTGAGGTAATTGTATTTGGTCCCAATGAGAACTCTCAGTGTAAAAGCCCTGAGCTAGAAAGTTTATCCGCTTTTAGATCGTCACGGGTGCAGAACCTAGGTATTATTTTTGACCAGCATTTAAAATTTGACAGACATATCTCCTCTGTTATCGGATCCAGTTTTTATCAGCTTCGTTTACTGTCCAAAATTGAAAATTTTCTCACCCCGAAAACTCTCGAAATGGCTGTTCATGCATTTGTTACGTCACGTCTAGATTACTGTAATTCCTTATATTGCGGTATATCAAAATGTCAAATTGCGCGACTTCAGCTAGTCCAAAATGCTGCTGCCAGACTTCTTTTAAAGTGTCGTAAACATGAACACATTACTCCTATTCTTAGATCCCTTCACTGGTTGCCGATTTCTCAGAGAATAGATTTTAAAATTCTCCTCTTCATTTATAAATCCCTACATAACAAAGCTCCTGTTTATTTATCTGAACTCCTTCACTCCTATACTCCATCCAGAAGCCTCCGTTCTTGATCAGGCTTTGTTGGTCGTTCCACGCGCTAGACTAAAGCGTAGAGGTGAGCGTGCTTTTGCGGTGGCAGGGCCACGACTTTGGAACACCCTGCCTTTAGAGATTAGGCTGGCCCCTTCCTTGTCTATTTTTAAGTCCCTGCTAAAAACTTTTTTATTTTCCTTAGTATACTGATTACCGTGATATGTTAAACTTTTAAATAGGTGGTTTTATATTTTCCTCTGGTTTATTTTTGTGTATGTGTGATATTCTTGCTCTTCTGTAAAGCACTTTGGTCAGCCTGGGGGCTGTTGGAAATGTGCTATACAAATAAAATTGAACTTGAACTTGAACTTATAGTCTTGCAAAAAAATGCAAGCATTTACAGCTATATATATATATATATATATATGGGCCTCCGTGGATCGGACTTGTTTATTCAGCACATCCCACAGATGCTCGATTGGATTGTGATCTGGGGAATTTGGAGGTCAAGTCAACACCTCAGACTCGTTGTTGTGCTCCTCAAACCTTTCCTGAACTATTTTTGCTTTGTGGCAGGGCGCATTATCCTGCTGAAGACATCACAGCCACCAGGGAATACCGTTTTCCATGAAAGGGTGTACATGGTCTGCAACAATGCTTAGGTAGGTGGTACGTGTCAAAGTAACATCCACGTGGATGGCAGGACCCAAGGTTTCCCAGCAGAACATTGCCCAAAGCATCACACTGCTTCCGCCGGCTTGCCTTCTTCCCATAGTGCATCCTGGTGCCATGTGTTCCCCAGGCAAACGACGCACACGCACCCGGCCATCCATGTGATGTAAAAGAAAACGTGATTCATCAGACCAGGCCACCTTCTTCCATTGCTCTGTGGTCCAGTTCTGTTGCTCATGTGCCCACTGTCGGCACTTTCAGCGGTGGACAGGGGTCAGAATGGGCATCCTGACTGGTCTGCGGTTATGCAGCCCCATACGCAACAAACTGCGATGCACTGTGTATTCTGACACCTTTCTATCAGAACCAGCATTAACTTCTTGAGCAATTTGAGCTACAGTAGCTCATCTGTTGGATCGGACCACACGGGCAAGCCTTCGCTCCCCACGTGCATCAGTGAGCCTTGGCCGCTCATGACCCTGTCGCCGGTTCACCATTGTTCCTTCTTTGGACCACTTTTGATAGATACTGACCACTGCAGACCAGGAACACCCCACAAGAGCTGCAGTTTTGGAGATGCTCTGACCCAGTCATCTAGCCATCACAATTTGGCCCTTGTCAAACTCGCTCAAATATTTTTAGCTTGCCCATTTTTCCTGCTTCTAACACATCAACTTTGAGGACAAAATGTTCACTTGCTGCCTAATATATCCCACCCACTAACAGGTGCCGTGATGAAGAGATAATCAGTGTTATACACTTCATATATTACAGTGCACAGCATAAATGAGTACAACCCCTGGGAAACTTCTGAAAGTCAGCAATTACTCAATTACTTAGAAGACATGTTAGGGTTCTTTAGAGATATAATGTTCTAGCAAGTCTGCTTAATCAATTACCAAAAAAGCATGTCAAAATTATTCAGGAAAAGAAGATTTTCTTATCAAGGTGATCAAATGTTGTGTAGCAAAAATGAGTACACCCTCCTAAAAGTTACTAAATAAAATGAAATAAAAATGTTCTGGTGTAAGTTTAAGGCAATGTTTGATCAACAGGTAAGTATGTTGAACCAAAACATTTAAAGAGAAGTAATTTCTTGACAATTAAAAGTGTTATATAGCCCACTGAATCATTCTCAGACTTAATGCTGACAACAATGGAACCACTTGGGAGAGAACTGTCAGGAGACTTTTTTCTTAGCACAAAAGAGGACAGTGGTACAAGAGGATTACCAAATCATTGTTTTAAGTGTGAAAATATAGCAAAAGTAACACAGAAATTCAAAAACAATGGACTTGTGACAAGGCCCCTGAAATAATCAGGCCTTCATTTTAAGCTTTCATTTAGTGATGAGGGATTTTTTTGCTAGACAAAGAGCAGGAGAAATACCAAGCGAGTGTCTCAGAGCCAGCAAAAGCTATGAAAAGAGTGACTGTTTATCTCACAGAGTTAGATGCAGCCTGCAGAATTGACATGCATGGTTGTTGTTCTCACTGAAACTACCTACTGTAGCCAAAGCACAATAAAGTCAGTTAGCCATTTCCAAAGCCCATATTTACTAAATATAGATTCTGGGAATCAATACTCTGGTCTCATGAGACCAAATCAATCATTTTGGATCTAACAGCATCCAAAATGTTATGGTGTTGCTAGAGGAGGAGTTCAGTGAGAAGTGCCTGGTTCCCACAGTAAGGTTCAGTGGTAGTAAAGCTGAAAAGTGTGAGGGAGTTGTGCTTTATCAATTCTGTCATGAATTCCCACACCACTGTGTAATTTAATACACAAACTTGAAACAGAAGATGTTACCCTTTCCTCATTCCCTGCATTGTTGGGCATTTTTTCAACATGACAATGAGGATATGCATTCTCCCAAGGTGAAAAACCTTCTGTGGACATGTACATTTACATTTATGCATTTGGCAGACGCTTTTATCCAAAGCGACTTACATTGCATTATACTATACATTTGTATTGGAGTATGTGCAATCCCTGGGATCGAACCCATGACCTTGGCATTGCTAGTGCCATGCTCTAACCACTGAGCTACAGGAAAGCTTTTGCACTCAATCTTAACACTTTTGAGCGCCTGTGGGGGATTCTGTAGAGATGAGTTGAGCAACACTCCCCATTAAAGATCAGGGCATTTAAGGAGCTCATCATCCAGGAGTTAAACAGGACAGATGTGACAATTTGTCATGAACTTGTACACTCCGTGCCAAGAAGGGTCAGAGCAGTATATTCAAAATTATGGAGGGCATATAATACTAGAATATTATACATTAGTTGAATTAAATCTAGGGTGTACTCATTTCTGCAATCCTTCATTTAAACTAAATTGACTAATTTACTTATTTTATGGCTATTAATGACATATATTTCTCAGTTTGTATTATGTATATGTTTAATACATTTTAGTTTTGCCATCTTTCCATGAATTGTATTAGTGATCATAAAGAAAATACATCTTTTGTATTTGTTCATTTACATTTATGCATTTGGCAGACGCTTTTATCCAAAGCGATTTACATTGCATTATCCTATACATTTGTATCCGAGTATGTGCAATCCCTGGGATCGAACCCATGACCTTGGCATTGCTAGTGCCACGCTCTAACCACTGAGCTACAGGAAATGTTCAGAGGGGGTGTACTCATTTATGCTGTGCACTATATATATATATATGAAGTTTATGAAATGTTTATTAAATATATAAAAAAATGTTTATTAAATATATATATATCTTTATTTATTGTATTCACTACACAAAGGGGTATAGATCCTCTATCCACTAAGTCCCTTGACCTGATAATTAATAAACCTCTCCTTTACTCCAGTCCAACAGATGGCGCTACTGCATCTTTTGTCACTGTACAAAGTGCCTAAAATTAAAAAGAGGATGAAGAAGAAAGACAGAAGTAGGCGTTAAGACTGACGTGCCTGCCAGATAACAATAGTGAAGACGTGTTCCTCACTCACACTCACCAAAAGTTCTCTCAACATCCACCAAGATGGGAATCCGAAAAAAGAACAGCAAGAACCCACCGGTGCTCAGCCACGAGTTTGTGATCCAGAACCATGCGGATATTGTGTCTTGTGTTGCTATGGTGTTTCTGCTGGGTCTTATGTTTGAGGTAAGAATCTACTTTTATTTCATTCATTCACTGTTTCAGATTTAAGACCAGTTTAGGATCAAAGATGACAAATCAGCCTGATCAGTGTTCATCTTTAGTTTTTAACCTACAGCGGATCTTTCTTGTTCTGTCACAGTCTGAACTGATCTCGTCCTTTCACTTCCTTTAACTGCAGATAAAACTGTTACTTTTTGGTTTTACCTTAAATGTGCAGTATTTTTAAATCATTTAGCATTTCTGATGCATATAAATGAATCGTATACCGCAGAATTCACTCTCACGCGCACATGCTAATGCCTTATTCCATTGAAATAGTTGGAAATTTTGATTCAAAGAAACATGATGCATGAGACAGAGAGAGGAATTCCCTATGAAGCGATTTAAGGAACTTTAAAACCCGCGAGATGAAAAGCACGCGCGCGAATATGTTACATTTAAAGAAGTGTTGAACGGAATTAACAGAATTAATTAGTAAAAATGATTACGTAACATTGTAGCTGCACTGATACTTTTACGCGCAAATGAAGTGTTACGTGGCAATCGGAGAATGACTGAGCGCTGTCATCGGTGCACAGTAGCAGCAGGGTCACGATTTTTGCTACCAAAATACGTTTACTGATAGCAAATTAGTGATTTGACGCTCTCAGCCCTCGTTAGGAATGCGAGTTTGCAAAACCGTTAGATTTGGACGGTAGTTTGCTGAATATCAGCGACAGTACTGGTGCATTATGGGAAATGAAGTTTACCGTACTGAAACAGATTTGGTGCTCTTAATGGGCATTTCTAAACAGATGTGTGTAAATACCGATATCTTGAAGAACGTGTGTGTTTTATGAAAAAACAATTATAATATATGTGTTTTACAGCCATTTCATTCACTTAAAGAACAACAGGTTGGCCAAAATTATAATTCTGTGACTGACTTACCCTCATGTTGCTTTAAAAATGTATGGCCTGTTTTCTTCAACACTATTCACTTGTGTTGTAAACCTTATTTTCCGTACAATGAGAAGTGAATGGTAAAAGAAACTGACTGACTGCCATTCTGTAATGGGGTGAAATTTTCCCTTCTTTATTCGTGTATTAACTGCCTTTTTATGTTTCTTTCCATGTAGATTACATCAAAGGTAGCGGTTTTGTTCATAACTGTGCAATACAATGTCACAATTCCAGCAAATGGTAAGTATGTGGTAACTATTGGTCTGTTTGTATAGCTTGAGTATGACTAATTTTTGTCTATTTTGTATTATTTTCTGTCACATTTGTTTATGTTTGCTATTTCTGTTATACTAATTAAAACACCTCAAGGTTAATCAGGATGTTTTGTTCCAATAAGTTTTTGTCTAACAGCTCTACTAATGAGCTGATAATTGATGCCACTGATGCTTTATGTGGCTGTTCATAAAAGTTAGCTCAATAATAATTTTTTCCAACAAAGTCTGTCTGTTTTAAAATGATTATCTTCTTATATTTTGCATGAATATTGCTCAGTTCCAAAGGGTCAAACAATAATTTGTAAGATCAACTGCATTGGCTCTGTTGTTCATTATCTGAGATTGGCCAAACAAATCAGATATCAGTTGTCTATACTTGATTAAATCAAGACGCTAGCCATACTGAGTATGCATGCATGCTTACGTGCTTACATTTAGTTTGTATTGTGGATTTTTAGGGGGTCCAGAGGAAACAGCAGTGAATTACTTCCATTACGGCCTGAAAGATGTGGCCACCGTCTTCTTCTACATGTTAGTGGCTATTATCATGCACGCCATTATTCAGGAATATGTGCTGGATGTAAGTTTCCTGTTGAGAATGAATAAACGTACACTAGCTGAAATGTTAATGACATTTGTGAAATCTGTGTTTTAATTGTGTTTTGGTGCAACCCTGTTAATACTAATACATGTTTTGATTTGTTATGCCATTTACTTGAATCCACGACTGTTTAGAAAATCAACAGGAAGATGCACTTCTCCAAAACCAAGCACAGCAAGTTCAATGAGTCAGGGCAGCTTAGTGCGTTCTACCTCTTCTCCTGCCTGTGGGGAGCCAGCATTCTTGTCTCTGTAAGAGCTTCACTACTCTGTTTCATATAAATAAGAGCTTATGTGCAGGTTGGTGTTTATAACGGTGTCTGAAAGATTCATTTGACTTATTCTGCTTAATCTGAAGGAGAACCTCCTGTCCAACCCTGTCAGCCTGTGGGACGGCTACCCACACACTCTTATGCCGTAAGTACCGCTGTCTGTGCTTCTGAGAAATGCAGACGTATTTAAAAGGTTAGTCACCCAATTATGAAAATTCTATCATTTACTCAGCCTTGTGTTGTTCCTAACCCATAAGACTTTAGTTCATCTTCAGAACACAAATTAAGATATTTTAAATGAAGTCTGAGAATTTTCTGTTCCTCCATTGAAAGTCTATTCACCCAAAACTCTGACACTTTAAAACATTCATAAATAGATTGTAAAATAAATCCATATGAATCAAACAGTTTAATCCAAGTCTTCTAAAGAGACATGATCGATTTATATGATGAACATATTTAATTTATGCTTTTATTCACATTGGAACATTGATCAACAACATACATAGAGAACTCAATTTTTATAAACGGAAGCTCAAGCATACTTTCTTGTCACGCGGGAACCAATGAGGTTCATTCTCGTGTGTTACGCAACACATTTGAGCTTCCGCAAGAACCAATGAGGTAGGGCTTCTCGATTATAGCAAAAATCATAATCGTGATTATTTTGGTCCATATTGAAATCACAATTATTTAACACGATTTTTGGTCTTATTTCATGATATGAGTCATTTTAAATATCCGTGAAATTTCACAATTATCGATACTTCAGCAAAAACTAATACTAGGTTAACTAATGTAAGTAAAAGGTCCTTAAAACGGTTACAGAAGATAAGTAAACATTCAGCAATACAATAAGAACAAAGAAACTAATTACAAACAAAACCGACAAATAAATACAACAGAACAAAAATACAAATTAAGTAAACAATGCTTTAAGATTTTGCAGGAAGATGTACTAACAGTGGTATTCAGGTAAGTAATAGACAACATAAATTGAATAAAGTAATCAAATGTAAAATAACTCTGCTGTATACATTAAATATAGACTAATCCTTATTAAAACTACAAATTATTCATTCAAGAGCAGTGAGTGATTTTATCTTTATTTTTTGTTGTTTTATTAACATGACTGCAGCAGATTTATTAGGCTGCTGTCACTTTAAGAGCTGCATGGATCCAATATACTGTTACACATATACTGAGTTTTCTTTCTCAACTGTTTACATGCACTCAAGACATAACCGACTGTGTTTACGAGGTTCGGAGCGTATCTGAAGCCCACAGTGTACTTTGCTTATGCGCATTCTGCCCCGTCTCAGGGTGCACGCACAGAAAGCCGCCTGGGGAACAGTATATCTTTCACGGCTTAATGCGCTTTTAATAACACTGTTTAATATCAAGCACATCCCGCAGTTAGCAACAGTAGAATGCATTTTCCAACACTCACTTATTCAGCTGATTTGGATGTTAAGTTTGGCTTAGGAAAGGATGGTGCGCTGGGCGGAATGTGGCAGCGCCACGATAATCCTTTTACTTCGACTATCTTGTTTTCATAATTGTTGGACGCCAAAATCGAAAAATCAATTACAATTAATTGCACAGCGTTACAATGAGGTTTGTTCTCATGCGTCAAGCAAATACGGTTGAGCTTCCATTTACCATATTTGAGTGCTCTAAGCATGTTGCTGATCAATGTTTATTGTTCAAAAAATGTTTTAATCCTTTCATCATAAAGCGATCTCTTCAGAAGACTTGAATTAAAACGTTTGATTCATATGGATTTATTTTGCAATCTTTTTATGAACGTTTTGAATGGTCAGAGTTTTGGGTTAATAGACTTTCAATGGAGGGACAGAAATTTTTCAGATGTCATTACAAATTGCTTCATTTGTGTTTTGAAAATGAACAAAAATCTTACGGATTTGGAACGACATGAGAGGATGTAATTGATGACTGAATTTTCATTTTTGGGTGAACTGTCCCTTTAAAAGCGTAGCGTGTTTAAATTTGAAGTAATGGTATATGCAGATTAATGGTGGGAAAGTGATGGTTGTTTTTGAAATGACGGAGGTTCATATTCCATCTCACGTCACATCTGCCGATCCGCTGCATGAGCGCTCATAAGTTACATCTTCTTTGGTAAACTGATATGCTGAGCTGGTCTGCATTTAGAAGACTGTTCAAAAGCTATCTCAAGGTTCCTGATCAAATTATCTTGCATTAGTCTACCTCTAATTCTCTCTCCTGATTTTTGTAAACCTACTGTATGTAACACACAGATTGTAAATGCAATTACCATTGACATTTGAATTCCACAAGTCGTGGAGATGCTAAGGAAGTTCCTTGTCTTGTTTTTTAGGTTCCAGATGAAGTTCTACTACATCTGTCAGCTCGGCTACTGGCTTCATGCAATCCCCGAGCTCTACTTCCAGAAGGCCAAGAAAGTAAGCAAGCAAGCAAAGTCAACAGTTTTTCCAGTGTTGAGGATGCACAACATGCACTGAAACCATATTCATGCATCCTGTTATTGTGACGGGACCGATTTCCTTCTCCAGAGGTTTCTTTGTTTACCAAACTTTTACTTTATGGAAATTGACAGAAGACATGACAATGTTGTCTTGTTTTATTTTTCAGGAAGACATTCCTCGTCAGCTTGTTTATATAAGTCTGTACTTGGTCCAAATTGCAGGAGCCTACATTCTGAAGTAAGCAATTAAGTTGTCATGTTTATTAATCATAAACAGTTGTCAGGGCACACATTTTGTACTGCAACATTCAATGAAGTGTGATAGGGACCTGAGCGGTCACAACTGTTAGGTACTAAAACGGTAACAACTCTCCTCTTTAACTATTGAGGACAGTGTTTCAGTGTGCTTAAAGGGATAGTTCACCTAAAAATGAAAAATGATCCCATAATTTACTCACCGTCAAGCCATCCTAGGTGTAAATGACTATCTTTTTTCAAACAAAGATAATCAGAGATATATTTTAAAAAATCCTGGCTCTTCCAAGATTTGTAATGGAAGTGAATGGGGGGTGAGATTTTGAAGCCTAAAAAAAAAAATCCATCCCTCCATCCATCCATCCATCCATCCATCCCTCCATCCATCCATCCCAATGACGAACGCAGAAGTGCAGAGGATAGAACAAAACACCAGTCATGATTTAGAAGTCTAAAACGAGAAATTTTAAGAGAAATGTTGGAGGATTTCGATATAAGGGAAAAGGAGCTTTAGTTTGTTGCACAGCCCTATTTGTTTAAACTGCAAGAGGCGTCTAAGCTTACAATACTCCTACATACTACGTCATACATCACGTCAGGGGTTACTCTTGTGCCGCAAGTCGACTCGGCTGTCTGCCGGAAGCTAGTTATTAAGAATGTTTTAAATATGGATATTTTTCTTACAAATACCCATCGCTTTGCTTCAGAAGGCCTTTATTAACCCCCTTGAGCCCTATGGATTATTTTTATGATGGATGGATGCATTTTTTGGGGGCTTCAAAATCGCTCCCACCCATTCACTACCATTATAAGGCTTGGAAGATATGGCTTGAGGGTGAGTAAATCATGGGATAATTGTCATTTTTGGGTTAACTAACCCTTTAAGCAGCACTACAATAACCTTGTTCAAATTCACTCAAACATAATCCATCCTTCTTTTTTTTTTTAAATTAACTTTTGGCTCACCATGATTAATAAATAAATACACAAGATGATTAAGAGCAAGAGTTAAAACAAGTCAGTAAATACAATAAATAGGATGGATAAAACCAACATACATTTGCCCAAACATTTCCAAAAATAGCTAAAATGAGCGCTCCCCTACAGTTTGCACTGTATGCCCACTCAGCTAAAACAGGAAATATAAAAATAGCAAACCCCACGTAAATATTATAAACACATGAAGACTGGAGTAATAGCTGCTGACAATGTAGCTTTACGTCACAAGAATACATTTTAAATATATTAAAATTATATTGAATTAATTATATTTCACAACATTGCTGTTTTTACTGTGTTCTTGCTTAAATAAATACAGCCTTGGTAAGCATAAGAGACTTCTGTTAAACTGAGTTCTGTTGAACATCAAACATATTTGATTGGCTCTTATTGCACCTGGAGTAAAGTTGACATGACTGTCATTTACAGATGAAATAATTAAAAAAACCATGCATAGTGGCACTTTTCAAAGACTAATACTATAGTAGTTTTAGTCACGTTTAAACCATTAATGATGTGTTTCCAGTCTGAACCGGTTGGGCCTGGTGTTGCTGGTTCTGCATTACTTTGTTGAGCTCATCTTCCATGTATCCAGACTCATTTACTTCAGCAGTGAGGACAGGCAGACCGGGTGAGTGCCATTCATTTGACAGAGCAAGTCCAGTTAATAAACACTTTGAATGATTGGTCACACTTTATATTAGGTGTCCTTAACTACTATGTACTTGCATCAAAAAATAAGTAGAGTGTACTTATTGTGTTTATATTGTATTGCAAAACACTTTTGCTGCTATTGAGGTTGTATATGGGCAAGGGTAGGAACACGTTTGGTGGTATAGGTAGGTTTAAGGGGTAAGGGAAGGTCATTAGTGTAATTATAGATTTAAATACAGAATGTAATTACATGCAGGTATTTTTAAAACAAACATGTATGTACACAAAAAGTTCATTGTATCAAATGATTTATTTAAATTTTAGTACATAGACACCTAATATAAAGTGGGACTGAATGATTTTTACTGTGCGCAGGCAGATATGAAATTACAAATGAATATCAGCACAATTCTGCGTTTGAAAGGATGTTTGACCATTATGAAGTCTTTTGTGTATGTTAACAGGTTTACAGTGTGGGCAGTTCTGTTTGTGCTGGGCCGCTTGTTGACTCTTTCCCTGTCTGTTCTTACTGTGGGCTTTGGGCTGGCCGGAGCAGAGAAACAGGGTCTGAACCTCGCTGAAGGAAGCTTTAATGTCCTGTTTGTTCGGTAAGCAGGGTGATCTTCATCTTGCGTTATTCCTTACACTGTCTCAATGCAATGAAAGGAATACTTAAGATTAATCATGCAAATGTTTTAAAGCATTTTGGATTGCTCTTCAGCAACTGCTGTTTTGATTTAGTTTTTCGAGAAGCAATTTTTAGCACCTTACTATAATCCAAGTGCCTTACATGTGACATGATTGAATTTCTGTAGAGCTTTGAAGTAGAAAATTCTCTGAATTCAAATGGTTTACACTGCACAGGTTATGTTTTATGTGTAACACTTTTTTCAAATTTTATTTGGAGAGTGAGAGATGGCAACACAGTAATTTGGGCAAAAAACAAAACTTGGCAAAATTTGCTCTAGTGTTCCAAAATTTCCCCTGTTAGCCATCAAAAAAATTCTCGACTCGTAATATGAATATGTAATCACATTGTAAAAGCTCTTCTACTGGAAATGAGTGCCTTTTGGATGGACGTGATTTAGTCAAACACCAGATGATGGAAAAGTAATTACTACCTTTTGCTTTTATTATTGTTGGATTTGTTTGTAATGGCTCTCTGTTTCTCTCAGGGTGACTGTCCTGGCTGCAATATGCACCACTCAGGCTTTTATGATGTGGAAATTTATCAACTTCCAGCTGCGACGATGGAGAGAACATGCACAGACTCAGACCTTAAAAAAGAAACCGTCGTCTTCTAAGAGCAAATCAAAGAAAGGTTAGTTTTGCCCACTTAAGATCCGATTCTACTGTTCCAATTGGGGGTGGGCGATATGAGTCATTTTAGTGGCTGCAGTCACTTTATTTGACCAGTATACTGACATGTATGGCTGCCCCCTAATAGATGACTAACTGTTAGTCAACGAGAAGAGGCTTAGTCGACCAAAATTTTATTAGTCGCTTAGTCACAGGAAAAAAAATCAACAGGAAGTGGCAAAGTCATGCAGTCTGTGACAGACAGATCATTAACTGCTGTACCTTACTACTACTCACTGCCCTGATGGTTTAGAGAATTTAGAATTACTCAGTCACACTTGTCGTTTCATAAATGCCTCGTCTGTTTGGGCAGTCAGCAGAGGCTCGCGCTGCGGAGCCAGGTGAAAGTCTAAATCAGGCTTAACATGGAGGCGCCGGTGCGATCACTTGCACTTAAAATACTCAATTTTTGGTCATACAGATAAGAGTAATACATCTTTTGAATCTGTAAAGAGTCTACTTTTATTTGTGTGCACTCACAATAACAACACAACGTTGTCCTTTTGTAAAATAATGAAAGCGAACAGGGTGCACTTTCTGGCGTCTCTCTCTGTGAACTTGAGCGAGCCAAAAATTAAAGAAAAAGAAAAGAACCAAAACTCCATGTTAACTTGCCTCACAAACATGAAAAATATATATCCATATCTGGCTACTTTTAAATGAACCAATTCAAATGCTAAAAAACAAATATTCAGCATCAGCATCGTCAACTACATAATTGCAGCCGAAAATACAGCAAACACTAGTTTATCAATTAATTTTTAAAATGTTAAAGCAGTCTCTTTGCTGTTTTTCCCTGATGCTCTCATAATCATTACTTCTGCTGGTGTGCTGTGGCAAGCTATATGCATTTCTATGATTTATACGGTTTATTAATAAATGTGCGTTTAGTCGACTAATTGCTTAAAAAGGAATGACTAATAGTCGACCAGAAAAATCTTTAGTCAAGGGCAGCCCTACTGACATGCATCCGATTTTTCTCCCAACTGTTGTTCACTAAAGCGTTTACATAAATACTCGCCAAGATGGCATTTTTACATCATTCAAGTGCAATAAGCTATGAAAGATAACTGAATTTGGCACTGCATGTCTGAAAGGCGGTTTTCTGTGTGCGCTTCGGTGTCTGTCAGTCAGCGCGAGTACCGTGTTGCCCATCCCGTGCTTTTTTATTTTTTTTAATTCATGCATGTTTCTTTATTGTTCTCAACCAACAAACTTCCAAGGAGGCCTCATGATGACTTAAAATGATTTACAATAAGACAAAACAAGCATTAAAATAAACTAAAACAAGTAAAAATCAAGATATTTCTTAATATTTGGTTATTTTTATATTGACTATTGCACTATATGCAGGCTAGAGTGAAGGAGGGGGGGCCTTCAAAAATATTGTTGTGGACAGTCCGAGGGCCTTGAAGTCAAAAAGGATGAGATCCAATGCTCTAACATTTCAAAACTTTAGTAGTCCTGTGCTGCACAGATATATTTACAGACTGCAATATGTCGTGTACAGACATGTGTCGCCAGAGTATATATTGTCATACCACCCATCCCTTAAATTCTACATTTAATCAGTAAAGTACTTGAGGTTGTACTGTATTGTGAAAATAGGTTTGTATTTAAAGTATATTGCTTTTATTAAAGGGATAGTTCACCCAAAAATGAAAATTCTATCATTTACTCACCCGTTCCAAGACCAAAAAATGTTTTGAAACCTGAGAGGTTTCTGTTCCCTCATTGAAAGTCCAGATATCCACAACTTAAAAGATCCAAAAAGCTTATAAAGGCTCGAAAAAACAGAACCATATGAATCAAGTGGTTTAACCCAATTCTTGTGAAGAGATTTGATAGAGCACATCACACATGGTAAACACAAGCTCAAATGTGTGTGCGTGATGTTTGAGAACCAACGAGGTTTGTTCTAGCTCATGAGAAACATACATTTCCGTATTTACCATGTGCTATTTTTTTGTTTGTCGATCATTGTTTAGATTATCTGTTTTATATTATGTTCTAAATTAAACCGCTCGATTTATATTGATTTGTTTCCCGATGCCTTGATAGTTACCTGGACTTTTAGTGGAGGGAGAGAAACCTCTCAGGTTTCATTAAAAATATCTTCATTTGTGTTCAATAGATTAACAAATGTGTTATTGGTTTGGAATGACATGAGGGTGAGTAAATGACAGATTTTAAATTTTTGGGTGAACTATCCCTTTAAGCAAATTCATTAAGTGGCATTGTGTCCGCTTGAAGATGTAGTCACTGATATTAAGTATAACAGCACTTCAGGGATCTAAACTACAAAATTAACTGCTAATCACTTGCGTCAAACCTCTTCTCATTTGTGTCTGTCACAGCCAATGGTGTGAACGGATCTGTTGGTGCCAGCGGAGCAGATTCCCCCAGAGCGAGGAAGGAGAAGTCGTCATAAACCACCCACATTCCCAACTTCTGTACTGGCTGAAATCAGCCTGATTATTCCTCTCCATCCCACAGTTTGTCTGTTGCCCCTTTTCCCTTCTTGTTTATCTGAAATATGGCAACTTCCTCATCCTGCTCCTTGATCCTGTAGGATGTTGAATGCTGTATTTCACAAAGCCATCAAACTATTGTCTCTTTGCAAGAAGGGCTTAAGGAAAAAATGTGGCTTTGGAGGGGGTATTTTTATTCCTCCTACATTTGTTTCCTTTTTCTTAAGGTCCGTATGCTCTTTGCTTTATTTGCTTAATCCAAAACTATGATCCAGCCATACCTACAATGAAAACATGAAAGATGTGGGGAAAAAGTAACTTATTTTTACAAGTGCCTAACCATACATCATTTTGACCAATCAGAGAGGGATAATCCAGTATTTTAACTTGAGTTTGAAATCAGGGTTGTATTTAAAGTTCTCTGAAGGCTCACAGTTTTTTTCCCGATTCTCTCCTATGCATTTGGAACCATGTCTAATGTCTTTTCATTTGTGTTGTTGTATAAAAGCATTGTCTTTTTTTTTTTCGTTCATTAGAAAGAAATAGATCACAAGCAAACACATTCATTTGATGCCTTTTTTAAAACAAATGATTTCTATTTGTTGCACTGCACTGTATAATTGGTCAATCTAAGCGAATAGTTTAAAGCTCCACAAATTTTGTTTATTTAGCAGAGGAACATGTTCCAGCAATGTGCTTTTGATTCTACCTTTTAATCTTGAACTTTGTACAGCTGACTTTGCTGTTTGTTGTAGATGACACATGAAAATGTCAAATCACAAGTGTCATTCCAGTGCGATTGTGGTCAGAATCTAAGGAAAAGTTCTCAGACATAATTTTCATAGCAGATAGTTTCAGTTTAAGAACAATACGCTGAGAATGAAGTTAGGAACAAACATTGTTATCTCACATTTCTTATACCCAAGTACAACCAATTAGAAAGCCAACCAGTGAATACACAAATAAAAAATGTTGTTTTCACGGTTATTTGTTACTATTTCACTGCATTTGTTATGTATCAAAATATGACCTGTTGTTTCTCCATTTGTTTTACTGCATTGTAGAAAATAACCAAACATTTGAAAAATGAGATTTTCTTTTGTATAAATTAGTAAATTGAGAACCATGGTGCGAATTACAGCGGTTCGAAGGGCTGGAAATTCCTCAAAACAAAGTAAATCTTAACTTCGAGTTCAAGTTGGTCAGAAATCGCTAAATAGAACAGCAGTCGCGTTCTCCTGAGGTGGTAACCATAGCAACAGTTCGTTGTTCGAGCCTCACTGTGACATAGAAAAAACCTTATTTTATATATAGGCCTAATAATGTTATATAAAATATATTTTATATTAATATAAAAGTAATAATTCGCAGACTTAATACGTAATTCTCAAAAGAAATATATGTAAAAAGGCATAATGAAGATGGTCATTTTGCTTTAAGAGGTCAATCTCCTTCAAATGTTGGTAATGACCATGTAGTGGCGCTGTTCGCCACGATTTTTCTCAACGGACAACAGTGATATTTAATGTTTTTCAGATCACTCTGCGCGTATGTTGGAGACATTTTCCTACTGCATAAGTGTACAATATTAATCCACAATAACAAAATATTTATCAGTGTTTTCCAAAAACTGAACTGCAGTCTCTTATGGGACTTTTCGTTGCGACAAACCCGTGCTGTTTCACAATTGTTGGCAAGCGCGTGCCAATCTGAAACACTGAACAGCAGAATATTGCATAAGTCACTGTGCAGCTTTCCCTTTGAGAGAAGTTACTTTCGATGTAGACCTTTGATCGACACGGCTCGGAACTGTAGGATTCTTTTCGATTCGTCGATGCTTCATCTCGGTCGCTGACGTACATTCACATGGAAGTATTTTTATAGGCTATAGGAAATCAACCTGTCGCCGTGTGGGTTTTGATCGGATACCTGACACATTTCGGGGTTATTGTTGCTGACTAATCACGGTAAGCTTTGGCTTTCTGCCAGATCAACCAGTCCATGAGCTGGTTGCCTTTTGAGGCTTGCATTCTGCGCTGGATATGGGAGAAAAGTAGGAAATTTGTGTGAATTTGACAACTCGATACAGTTATGAACCATGCTGGACTGCTGGACTTTACGTTGGGAGAAGAAAAAAACGTATTCGGGATTGATTCCATTTTATTTCGCAGATATAATGGCCAAAATGTTCTTTAAAAGATGGCTATAGATGTGAATTCATAGATATAATCGAGGACATGTCTTGACTTGAGTATTATAAATGGGCTGCTATTACTAGGCTATATGTAGCCTATTTATAAAATAGGCTATATGTATCTTCAGTAATAGTGTGACTAATAAAATCAACATTGTTATACTTTACAGTACAGAAAATACTTGATTTAAGACACAAGTCTTGAGACTTGAAAACAATTATATCTACAAGATAAAAAATACTCATTATGGATAATACTGGATTTAAATTGGGCAATTTGCTATTCTCAGATCAAAACACTCAAGTTTTTCTCTTGTAGTTGTATTGTCAAGGCCATAACTGATGTTAGGCTACTTATTGCCGTGTTTTGTTTTGTTAAAAGTGTTTATTTAATAAGAAAATGTCTTGAAGTAAACCATAACAAGTAGGATATGATGTATGGAGGTCTGTTTCATTTCGGTCTGCTAATGTGATTTTTAATTAAGCTGTTATGACATTGATAATAGAGTGCAGATTGCTTTGGATTTGGACTAACAACAACACCGGCTCGTAACCCGACCACTCTGGCACACTTTTTTTCTCCCTCTAAAGGTGAAAGCAGCTTTTTAAACACTGCTTTGATTTCCTCCTCTAATGTTATGAAACATCTACTTGCAGTTTAGAAAATACAAAGGCACGGAAAATGCGATCCAACTGGTGAGCCGTGTCATTATGTTTGCTGTATCATCATTTTGCCCCGTTGCTCACTGCAAGGTTGCTATGCAGGCTAGAGTAAACGAGTAGATACTGGTGCCCGTAGTATGTGGGGGAGGTTTTGCTGGCGAGATAAACAAGCAGCCAGCCATCGTTAGGCATAAGGCAGCAGGAACATGGCGGCGGCAGTTAACTATAATGCTGTTTCACCAACCCGAAGGTCAGAGCTGGACATTAAGTACAGGATTTAAGAGGAAACAAAACACTGTAAGTCCGACATGTTTGCAAATGTTGTATGTTTGCCGGTGAATGGCGGTTTGGGGTGGCTTTGTAACGCGATTTTTACACAGTCGCTGCATGATCCAATCACAGTTCCGCGGCGGCGGTATCCTGCATTAGCTTGCTAAACCAGCTACACTCGCTATTTCAGCCTGGCCACTTTGCAGAGTTCGAGAGTTGTGTTTTGCTTCTTGTCGTTGTGTAAACAAATCGCTTTGAGCGACCTTGAAGCGGGTGCACTGCTGTTGTTGTTTTAACATTTCAATTGTGTCGCTGATTTACTTGATTCGCCCGCGCTGCTTGCATTTGAGCGATTAAGTTTAGCCAGCTCCCCCCTCTTATTTGCCTGGCTAGCTTTAGCCTGCGAGCCTCCATTTGACTATGCGAGGAAGGCAAGTCCATCCGTGGAACGCTATTCAGGGGCATTTTAACTTTAGCTGGCAGAACTGTTACATTGTAACGTGTTAATGGGGTTCCGTTGGAATGTTTGTGTCACATTGTAGCGAGTTGGACGTAACAGTTCTAAAGAACCGCCGCTGAAACCAACAATGTATCGTTCGCGGGCGCGTTTCTGTTGGAAGTAAACGCGCGTTGTTATTTGACAGTCACCGCGTTTTGTTTCTGCGAGGGCTGAGATTAGTGAGTCAGCTCTTTGCTGAACTACTGCACTCTACGGTTCGGTTTTCGGGTCTCGCCTGTTTAGAGAAAGGAAAAGTTGGGGCGCCAGTGGCTGGGAATGTTGCTAATTAGCATTTTCCTCGTGATTTGACTGAACTCCGCTATTTTCACGAGCGCTTATATATGGAAGAGAGGCTGAATTTGTCGTTCAGAGCTCGAGCAGATTTTTTAGTTTGGTCGACACAGAGTTCGTAGCCACCGTGACGATGTTTTACGCTGTGTGACGTCACGCCGCCGGGCAGTTTATTGGGTCGAACAAATGATCAAATTCAAGACCAAATGAGAACCCAGGATCGCTCGTCTTAAAAGGAAGAGTTGAGACTTAAATGCTAAGGTGCATCTAGGTCATGTTTGGATGCACCTTGGCATTTCAGTCGTAACTCATTTTAACACAGAAATAGCTGGTTCCTGCATATTTGGTTGGTCATGTTTGCCTACATGCCTTTCTCTTTCATAAACGCATGGTCTTAATTCGAATTAAATTTGAGGATTGCGAGTGGGAATTGTTGATTGTTTCTGGTTTTGATTCGATTCCTTTTTAAGCATTCCAGTTCATTAATGTCTCCATTAGCAATTTTGGAGAAACGAATGTTTGGAAACAAGAAGTCCTATTTTTGCTGCTTTTACTACCCTCAGATTTGATCAAATGTAATATAAAATTTAATATTCTATCAAAATGTTTACACAAATACTTTTTAAAAACGTTCCAGACTTTTTAGAAATGGCAAATCATTACTTGAACCTAACTAAATGCTGAAACATACTCATGTTTTTTATTTATTCACACTAATGAAGGGATTCATCTAGTAAATAAGTTGCTCTGTGTTTTGCAATTCAGTAACACTGTTGCAGTGCCACTAAAAGTAGTAAATAAAACACTGCATTTTAGTACAATGTTCTGTATGCTCTATGGAATGTCATGCCAGTTTTCTTTGAACCTGTTTCTGTATAAGAACAGGCTCTGAGTTCTCAACCTTATTGGGTTAACTTAACTCCATTGGTGGTTTATAAGAAATGATCTGCTTGAATGCCCAAGCTTGGAGCCTTTACACTGACAGCTGGTGTTCACCTCCTCAGATTTGCATCAGCGCTGCTAAGAGCTGCACTAGTGCGACTCAGCCTGTTGGACCAGTAGTTCAATTCATGCTAGCTTTGTTACCAACCTCTTACATCATGCTGACACATTCCACAGTAGGGCTCGTGTGGTGAGCAAATGCTCCCACAGCCTTAAAATAAGAGTAATATGGCAATTACTTTAATTAGTTCAATTTGAGAACAATGCAGGGTATTGTTTTGGACTTTTTATGGTGATTAATGCAAGCAGATTACCAGTGTTGTTATTCTTAAATAAAACTAAAACGATTAAAAATAGTTTTGAATTAAAATTAAGCTGAAATACTTAAATGTAAACTTAAAAATGTAAATGAATTGGATTAAAGGCACAATATGTAAGATTTTTAGATTAAAATAACCAAAAACCACTAGAACTGTTATATATTATTTTGTTGACTTTTGTACTTAAATTTTCCCAAACGTTTCCAAGAATGTTTAAATTCAGAGAAATCAACTATTTTAAAAAGGACACGGACTGTTATTTCGTCGCCTGACAATGATGTCATATCCGCGTTACCCTCGATTTCCAGTTTTACTTTCATAGAAACCATGGAAACACATGAGACGCTTTAATATATTAGCAGGTGAGCAACTGTTTGGATACTTTTATTGACAGAAAACTAATCATTATTAAATAGCTCAACACGGTTAGTCTTATTGTTTGAATTTTCTTGGTTTACCACAAGTACCATGCTTTTACCATGCTTCAGAGACAACATTAGTTTGTCAAGTGGCTAACATGGCATAATCAGAGAGAGCTTTTTCCATCATACAATATATTTTTAAATTAATTGCATGTCATTTAGCAAACACAAGTCATCCAGCTTTTATTAATATATTCTAATTTGGATCTAGATTACTGCAAAGTGCGACAAGTCTCTCATACAGCCACAGAGTGAACGCACAGAGCACCGTTAACATAACTTTCAAAACACTCAAATGTATTTGGTATGATTGTTTTAACCATGTTAAACTGCTCCGACTGCATAAGGACTCGAGGCCAGTGTACGTTTCGCGCAAGTGTCTTTCATTAGCATTCACTCCAGCCGCCTCGTTCCGCTCACACGGCTCTCCTGCTTCATACCACAGTTACGATAGTAAAACTTTAATACGTTAGCTCTTCCATGAATGATTTCTGCCTGAGTCCATCAGATTCCTTTCCATCGGCTTATGGAGGTGAAGAGGACAACTCCCCTGATTCACACGCTTATTCGTGGCGTCATCAAGCTACGCCTTTGTTTTAGATAAGCGACCTCTAGTGGTGAAAAATCACATATTGTGCCTTTAAATGTTGTCTTGGCAACTAACTGAAATGGTTGAATACCAAAATTACTGAAATAAAGCTAAACAGAAATATTTCTAAAAGCAAATCAAATGAGTCAAACTTAAACTAAGATTTAATTGAAAACTGAAAATATCAAAATGAAAGGTACTGATAATAAATACTATAATAGTGTATATAATTAATACTAAAATAACCCTGCAAACTACCAATAAAAAGGTCAAAAGTCTGTGGTTTGGCCTTTAGAAATTGTTATACACAATCTTTTTAGTATCAGTTAACAGATTTTTGTCAGAAAGCATGTACTTCCTTTGTAGTAAACACTTTCCTGACATTCTGTAGTAGTCGCCTGATTACTTAGGGAATGTTTTCAGTCAGCCAAGACTGTCAAAACGCTATGATGTGGTAAGATGTATTCCCACACAAACTGCGGTGTGTGGGTGTGACTATATACCGACAGGACTCACCGATGAGCATGCGTGCACTCTGATGCTGTCTAGGTCTCTGTAGCTCAGCGGCGTTCACGCATGGCTATCTAAATCTGGCATATCCACCAGTGGATGCCATGGTCACATGACCTCCTGGCTGCCTGCGGTTGGGTGGAAAGAGGAGTGTTAGTTCACATGCAACCCAGCCAGCAGTCCAGAACCATGATTTCATCCTGGATCAGCTGACCTTTGACTCGCACTATTGATTGAGGTATTCCATCACAGTGAATCACTGTCTGATTGTTGAACTTTGATCTTCCTGCAAAGTGCGTTCGCCACAGTCGCAGGGCTTCAGCTGGGCAGCCCGGTCGCCACGCATGCTCAGCAGAAGGTTGAAAGGAAGAGAAATTTGTCACAAGGCTGTTTGATTTTCACGCCACAGTGACAAGATGCAGTCTGTCAGTTAGAGGGATGATCATATGAGCCACTATCAAATCAAATCAGTGTCAAATGGCATCAGATTGACATGCGGGGGAAACACAAGCACTAAAATTATTGGCTGGAAAAAAATCACTAAGATGCAAACGCAAGACCCTAATTTTTAAATGCGCAACATGGTAAGGGTTTTTTACCAGGTCACAGTAGCTCCATCTGTAAGGATTACTGTAACCAAATTAAGCTGAATTAAGCCTAATTAGAAGAAAGCTGAAAAATGATGACCTTGTCCAGCTTGATTAGGTTAGACCGCAGCTGAATGCGAACATGCCCGCTCTCTCTACCTTTCATTCAGTTCTGCGCGCTGGGCCTTTTTTCAGTCGTGTCTCAAATTACACTGGGAGCAAAGGGCAGGGAGGAAACCAGGTCTGCCTAAATGACATTGCTGCTCACATTCAACAGTAATGTGCTTTTCTCAAGAGCGGTGTTTAGAAAGCATCAGCTGGAGTTTGTCAAAAAAGCTGTAGTTAGAACTAATGAGAAGGGATTTGAGCTGGAAATTAGCTCTGTATGATATTAGTACTAGGGCTGTCCACTAGGCTATTCCATTAAATGCCAATTCATTGCAAATTCAAATTAGAATTTATTGTTTTAAATTAAATTGACAGTTTTTTGGGGTTTTTTATGTACATTTTTGCTGGTCTAAAACATTGTGTCTTCTCCACATGCAAAAAATAATAATTTTAGTATTTGTTTTTTTTACTCGTGAAATGATACTGAATGTAAGTTTAGAGTGTGTTGCCAGGGTAACAGTGGGTAGATGGGCCTGAGGCCTCACAGTGACGGATGAGCTGAGTTATAATGGCTGGGTTCATTCCACTCACCGCTTCCTCTCACAGACATACTGTCCTTGCACAGAGTCTGACCCAGGATTGCTACACACATCTCTCTCAACTCCCCACTTCTGCCTAATGAGACTGCTGTGTGTGCCCATGATGGCTCTCAGACTGTTCAAAATGGGCTGTCTTTCTGTTGCACATTGATTTAGTCTGGATAGCTTAGAGTATTATAAAATGTAGTCCATCTGAATATTGAAAATGTCTCCGATTGTGTTTCTTTGTAACAATTATTTTTGCCAATTTGTTGAATGTGAGCAGCAGTTTCTGCTGCACATTTTAGGCCCTGATATATTCACAGCTTCGCTTAGGGTTAAAAAGAATTTGAAATACATTTGCAGAGGTATACTATTAGCGAACATCTCAACGCCGCCCACACGGCATGGGAGGGGTGTTTAGATGAATATGTAAATATGTGCTGTGCACTTTCCTCTCAATAAGAAAACAAACACAATAAAAATGACAGTGGTGAGAAAACAACATTTAAGAAAGCATCAGATCATAAAGGGGCTTTTGCACCAGAGGAATGTTTTCATAGTTCCTATAACTATTGTTAACTATCGGAAGCAACAACTTTTTGGAATGTTCGCGCCGTAGGAACTAGGAATGTTATAGTTTTAATTATAGGAATGCCTTTTTGGGGGACTAAATGAGCTCCTACGTCAGAGTAGGGTTTAACCCAGCACAATAGGAACTACCAGTGATGTAAATGTACGTTGATTGGCCGAACGAATGTGAAGCATGTGAAACACCGGCACCCACCATTTTTAAAAGGCTATGTAAACACACAGTTTATAGCCTATATATTTACACCATGAACTAACTCCATGAACATGGAAAACGGCGATAGATGGAACCTTTACGCCGAGGAAATCCAACGCAAATTTGAAGAGACCAAGTGAAACATGATTATATATTTCTGCTCAACAACACAGCAAAAACTATGATACTTTTTCGTATACCACTTACTTTGTTTAACAGTTCTATCTTTTAATGTATAAGATAGGACTGTTAAACAGATATTAAACTAATCAAGACGGAGAATGGGAGCGCTGTGTGCTCAGGCTCTGGCGTTCTCAGCCCCATCAAAATCCGTTCCGTCGTTACTAACATGGTTCAACGATTTGGTGTTTCCCGAAACCATAGTTCAAACGAACATTCGCAAACTGCATCGCAAACTCTCGAGCTGTGGCTAGAAGCATATTTTCTTGTTTTTAAGACGTGGACTTAATTAATCGTTATCTTGAGAAAAATAAGAAAGCTGACATTAAGTACAATGTTTATCTTTTATTTTGAATATATACAAATGTCATTTACATATTTTAGTTTGTCAAGAGATTTAAAGCACCGTTTTTGAAGAGTGCGCATGTGCGGATGTGCTCTAGTACGTAAGAACGAGACTATGATTGAATCTGTAAATAAAGCAAAATAACTGAGAAAAATGAGAATTAGTCCTCAGATGCCATGTCCGTAATTTATAGCAAAAAATGTTAGCATTAATTCGATCTCAAACTGATTAATTTAAAGAAGTTATTACTCACCACCTGCGTGACGTCATTCATCATTGTGGCTGAACGACAGGTTTGCGACAATACGATTTCGGGAAACAGTCATGACTAGCTTGTTGATTTGTTCAACGATGCATCGTACTATGGTTGTGAAGCAGCGAGTTACGTTGTTGTATGGGAAACGCACCCCTGAGCGGCAGGATGTAAGTGATAGCTTACATCACTTCAGAGTTCATACTGGCGGTGCGAATGCGACCAAGAAAATGGCCCTAGGGGAACATTTAGATCTCGGGGGACCACCCTGGGGTGCGTTTCCCAAAGCAAACTATGGTCGCAAGTTCCGTCGTTACAATAGAGTTCAATGGGACTTAGGACGATAGTTGACTAACAATGCTTTCGGAAAAGCACCCCTTGTGGCTAGTTGTTATAACTGATGGGCCATTTACACGATACTGTTTTCAACTAAAAACAGAAAACTTTTGGCAGCCTGAAAATGCAAACCTTTGAAATTGGGTTTCCGAGTGCAAGTTTTTGGAAACAATACCATTTATTGTCTCTGTGTAAACTACAAAAAATGCAAATTTGTGAAAACGGTGATGTCATGCTCATGCATATTACGTGTTGAGGCATGTAATGTTTCTTTACAAAGTGACATTGCCAACTACTGGCCTGGCATGCGTAACACAGCGTTTTCAGTTGTTTTCATGGATCCTTGTGAGCAGGAATCATTTTGACAATGTTGTCATTTGTACACAAAAAAGCAAACATACCCTGAGTTCCTATAACTACGCGGTGTGAAAGCCCCATAGTGATGTGGATATGTTTGCACTTCAAGTCACGTCACGTTTATTTATATAACACTTTATGCAATAGATTGCTTTAAAGCAATCAGCTTTACAGTATTCAACATGAAAATACTGTGTCAGAGTTGCTGAATTACAACTTCAGTTTTACCAGTGCTGCCTGAACAAAGATTTTTCTAGTTAATTGGTAGTCCTTAATTTAAGCCACTTGTCCACTAGTTGCACATTTATGATAGTGTTTTCTGTGTCATTGTCAGCTGCAAAGATTTTGTTGATGAAGTTGACATGTCATCTCCACAATATAGTAGATGCACCTATAGAGAGAAATGCACAATAAGTTAAACATGTTATGTAGAAAAGTGTGGTACTTGTAAAGTGACTAACGTAACATTATTTACATGGCCGCTCGCTCTACCAACCAGCAGGTGCAAACCTTTCCGTAAAGTTCAGTTTGGCAAGCTGTTTCAAACTCCTGAAACTAACTCCAAAAGAACTTTGTTTTGGCCTGATTTTGTTTAAAATGACGTCACACCAGTTTGTTCTTTGATTTCGCTTGAAGTATATTGGTGCCTTTGAGGTGTCTTACTAATCTGACACAACCAGTTTAGTTCAAAGATCACTCAACTTCCAAGCAGAAGAGTTTTTTTGTTCTAAATAAGACAAAATGTGCAGTGTTTGAGCTGTAAGAGTGGATTGAGATGCACTTCGCTAGACCTCAGCTGCGATTACATTCCCTTTTTAATCGAAGAAAGGTTTAAGGGCAGGCAAAAGGTGTGTTACTGATCCCGGTGCCGATTGCGTCGCTCTGCACTTCCAAGTCAGACGCTTTTTCTCCACTCAAGTACGTATTGATTTGACTTTGGCTTGTGACATTATGTTATTGCCACAGATATTTACTGTGAAGGTGGCCTTACTCAAACTGGCCCACTACATAGATAATGGAGGTCATGTAGGCTCAGAATAGGGTTTAAAAGTCCTCAAAAGAAATGTGATGCTTGACATTTCATAAAAGCACTTACATTAATTATTTTGTTAAAATGTGTATTGTTTGACCTGTAAAGCCATAAATAATAATGTTTACAGTCATTGTGAAAATGGATATAGCTTTACAGTTAGTCCTTTTTCACACTAAATTCATGTTAATGCATATATTGTGTTTGTTTTGTGGCTATACTATTGAAACAGTGAGTATTTAACTTTAAATTGTGCCCATTCACTTTCATTAAAGTGCCTCACTGTAAAATCTATGGGTTTTTTTTAAAGAAAAGGAGGGAACTGAGTGATTACAACGAACTAGATAATGCACAGCAATTGTAGACTTCATCAAGTTTGCCATGTGCCTTTTTCCAGCTCCACTTGTTAGATTTTGACCCATTCAGATTCAGTTTATTTTGGGCGGAAGGGCTTTTTGCCACAAGAACATAAATTGATCATGTGGAGGCTACCCACAAGTAGTTCACCCACTTTGAATCTCCTCATAGAGGCTCAGCATGGTATCGCCGAGAACTCTGTGATGGAATGCTGCAGGGTTTTCCACGTTATCACCGGGTCTGACTGGTTGCGCACTGCTGGGTGCCCGTAACCCAATTAATGAACCTGATAAATGAAAGTTAGCTGAAAGATCAGCGCCTCCTTACCCACACCCTCAGTTAAGCAGAGCTCAAGGTCTTAGCGTCATCAGTGGATATCGACATGCTGGGAGTGCATGACTGTAGGTATGTGGAGAGGATGGTGTTCTTTTCACCGCTGTCTGGAGGTCTCTGCACGCTGGAGCCCAGCGTGTGCCTGGCAGCAGACCCAGAGTGTAATCCTTGGCATCGAGTGTGGCCTGGCAACAGTTCAGAAAGCCACAGTTAGAGTGGTGGGGGGGCCCTACTTTAAGAAATGCCAAGTCGAAGGAAGGAAACAATGATCACAGGGCAGGTTAACCCAGGGTGGCCACAAGTTGAGCTTGAGGTTAACACTGCCAAGAGACGCGGTGCGGCTTCGCTTTCGCTTCATTAAAGAGATGTATGCGAGGCTTTCCTGTCCACATTGTAATGTCGGGTCAAGCAGTGGCCAACTGCACATTACTGTACTGTGCAAAAGGACCACAGAGGCCCCCGCACAGATTTTAAGCGCTTCGAGATTGCTTCCTGTTCACTCTCGGAGACCCTCGACTGAACTTGTCAATCTGTGTTACAGACCACATTGAGATCTGGTTCTTATTTGTATCTAGTTTTATTAAAAAAATTTTTTTTTAAAAATCAAACAATGATTTTCATGACGTTTGGTAACTGTTATGATGCGGACAGTGTACTTTAATAGAATATTCAAACTAAGCATCAGAGCCATTTTCATGA
>RJVU01059636.1:2356347-2386218 GCA_003731715.1 Anabarilius grahami | reverse complement strand
AATATATATAATATATATATATATATATATATATATATAATTTTTAATACCATTCAAATGTTTGGGATCAGTAAGATGTTTATTACAGTAAAATACAGTAAAAATAAACACTAATATTGTGAACTATTATTACAATTTAACATAACATTAAAACTGTTTTCTATTTTTCTGTTTTTAAAATTAAATGTATTCCTTTGATGGCAAAGCTGAATTTTTTTAGCAGCCATTAATCCAGACTTCAGTGTCACATGATCCTTCAGAAATTGTTCTAATATGCTGAATTTGTACTAAAGAAACTTTTCTTATTATCAATGTTAAAATCAGTTGTGCTGCTTAATATTTAAGTTTAAGTAAATATTAAATTTTTGTTGTTGTTGAAATTGCATTACTTTGTTGAAATTGAAATCTTTTGTGACATTATAAATGTCTTTACTGTCTTTTGATCAATTTAATGCATCCTTGCTGAATAAAAGTGTTAATTTCTTTAAAAAAAAAAAAAACTTAACTTAAAACGGTATTGTGTATATTAATATTTTTATGGAAACATGTTTAAAAAAGCTTCTCTTTTTATTTGAGTGTTTCTTTGGTTCTGAAGTCTCTCCATCACACTGTTACTGCCCTGAAAGATTCAGTTAGTTAATTCAGTAACATTCAAACCAGTAACTTCCGTAAAAGAACTGGTTCAAAAGACTGATTTGTGAATATGCTGTATGTGTAACTAAATAGAAAGATCTACCTGTTTTATCTTATCAAATTCAATTCATACTACAAACTTGCATTCACATTTTGATTCAACCGTTACGTCACCCACCCCTAGTGATGATAATCATATTATTTTCTATCTCATCTTATTTTCTATTAACAATACGTTTTCAAGTGTAGTATTAATTGTTTGGATAAATGGGTAAACCTATTTGTATATAAATAGTATAAAATTTATATACAAATAGCTAAATCTCATAAATTGGCAGGTTTCTGAAGGTTTTCCAAATGTCCCCATTGAATAAAAAAACCAGAGTCATTAGATAAAACCTGAATTGCATCCAGATTTAATTTATTATCCTTTAAAGGATTATTTCACTTTCAAATGAAAATTACCCCAAGCTTTACTCACCCTCAAGCTATCCTAGGTGTATATGACTTTCTTCTTTCTGATGAACACAATCGGAGAAATATTAATAAATATCCTGACGCATCCGAGCTTTATAATGGCAGTGAGCGATACCAATGAGTATGAAGCTGAAGAAAGTGCCTCCATCCACATTCATCCATCATGAATGTACATTACACGGCTCTGTTAAAGTGTAAACTGGCGTCGCGTCATTTAAGCTTTTTCCGTAAGTTGAATAGGGTAGGCGTAGGACGTAGCATAAGCTTTTTTAACTGCGAGAGTTTTACACTTTCTTCATACATCGAATACGGAAGGCGGTCTGGTGTAAGCTAGATATTTTACTTAACTTGTTAAATATGGATTTTCTTTTTTTACACAAATGCATTGCTTTGCTTCAGAAGGCCTTTATTAAACCCCCGGAGCTGTGTGGAATACACATTTATGATGGATGGATGTGGATGGAGGCACTTTCTTCAGCTTCATACTTGTTTGGTAACGCTTACTGCCATTATAAACTCGGATGCGTCAGGATATTTATTAATATTTCTCCGATTGTGTTCATCAGAAAGAAGAAAGTCATATACACCTAGGATGGCTTGAAGGTGAGTAAAGCTTGGGGTAATTTTCATTTGAAAGTGAACTAATCCTTTAATGCTTGTTCTGCAAATCTGTCATTAAGCATTGATATGCTTCAGTCTGCTTCATCTAAACATCTCCAAATCGAAAAGAGATAAAGGCCTATTTTATCTATTCTGCATCTGCAGAACCGTTTGGATTCTTTTGGTTTCTTCAAAGGCTTGTCATTAAATGATGAGGACTCTAATGCAGTCATCAACCGCTGACAAATACCTCAATAAATGCCATTCTTTTGGTTCCAGCACTGAACCACCGGTGATGAAAGAACCGTTGTTCTCTTGTATACAAACACCCTCAGGTTGAGTTTTTCTTTGTTGAAAGAAGGTTCCAGCAGATTCTCCAGATGGCACAGGCCTCTTTCTCCCGCAGAGCCTTTCCTGCTGTAAAATCGACTGGGTCTACTATCTATTGGCCAGCTCCGCAAACTGGGCCACAGATCTAATTGCTCTTTCATGCAGCGCGAATTCAGGGGGGAAAAGACTTCTGCGGATGCTAGCCTACAGCATGCAGGAATGAACATGGTGGCAAAGATACAGCTTCTGCTTGCAAAACAAAAATGCAGCACTAGCAGAAGAACTCATCTTTACAAAAAAGAGACAAAATGTATCGCTTGCTAAAGACCTGACACGGCTGTCCGGAAAGTGCAAGCCAGTGACCGTGCACGGCTTGCAAAAGACAAGTCATCGACAGCAAAACGAAAAAATCTGGACTATGCTTGCAATGCACTGCAGTGTTAGCAGTTGATATCCTACTTTGGACAATTGAGATGTACTCGTCCATTTTCCTTTCCTTGATCACCAGTGTAATTCATAGCCGGCAGTAAACTGAAGAACAGTTTTATGTTTAAACCAATACCTGGTGCTCTTATTAGGAAACACCCTTAGCTGAATCAATTGCTCCTTCTAATTAGCGTATCAGAAGCACTAAAGTTATCCATAATTCTCTTGTCAAGCAAGATTGCTTTGGCGTTAGACAGAAGACTTGGCAGCTGCTATCACTGGAGGTTGCTAAGCAGCTTGATTCACTCGCCAGCCAGCTCATCTGTCGTCAAAATACATTGCATTGGCTGTCATTTGCCTGCTACTAAACATGCGCACACCTTCGTGCCTTGATGCTATTTCCGTACACGTACGGGCAAAGAAAACAGAGAAGTCCTTAATCTGATTGAGCGTTGGCTCTCTTGAAGGCAAATTTTTGTAGGCAATTGACAAAGCTAATGGTCCTGATGTAGGTGAGATTACGTTACGTTGGCTGATTTTAGCTTTGGGCCGTCTGTATGCTGAAGTTTCCTCCTGCACTAGAGATAACTGCTGGTCATAGGTTAAAGAAAGAGACTGTAAGCAGCCCTTAAAGCCTCTATAATCAGTCTGCGTCTGTCTGTTACAGATATCTGTGGCTTTGGCACCTGGAATTATGGGTTGTCAAAACAAATCCTCTCATGTTACACCTGAGGAGACGATTACACGTACACACCCACGTACCGTGCAGGCAGTGGAGGGAATGATTATCTTTGCATCTTAAACAGTTAGTGATTGGTATTGCGGAGATTTAATTTATGCAGAGCATATTTTATTTAGGGTGCAAATTGCCATTTGCAACACTTTTTACTTTAGAGATTCACAATACTTGTTCTCTAGTATGTACACTGTAAAAAGTATGTGAAAATTGGGTTCAATGTACTGTTAATATGAAGGAATTTTCCGTGTACTTTTTCTCCATATTTTGAATTATTACGCATTGCATTATGTTGTGTTTTAGGTTTAAAAGTAATGTTCGTAAACTTAACAGAAAATTTCCTGGCAGAAAGTTACCCCAGTACCTTTTATGTTTTTCTTACAATGTAGCTATTCATGTAGATGGTAAAATCTTTTGTGTAAATCAATTAAAATAAAAAAAATCATTTAAATGCTACAAGTGAATTTAGGCATCACAACATTATAACATTGAGGTTATGTTTACATGACAATGATGTACTAAAAACTGAAAAGTTTTTCCTTTGCTTTTTTCACGTACAGATGACAATGTTGATCCCCATTCACAGGGATCCATAAAAATGCACAAAATGCTAAAAATACAAAAATGTTGTAATATGCATGCCAGGCCAGTTGGGTGGCAATGTCACTTTGTAAGAAAACACTACACGCCTATAGACTGAACATATAATATGCATGACGTCACTGTTTTCACAAATTCACATTTTTGTCATTAACATGGAGAATATAATGGTATTGTTTTAAAAAATTTGGACTTTGAGTTTGCATTTTCAGGTGTAATTGAACGTTTTTAGTTGAAAACAGTGTATTGTAAATGGCCCCTAAGTCTGAAAAAATCATTTCAATTGCCTTCATCTAACACTCTCTTATTAATCTATAAAACACTATTTAATTTAACACTATTAAATGTAATATTTGGTAAATCTCAAAATGAATTTCCATTTTTCATACTTTATATTATTGCTAAAGATTGCATTTAACAGTGTTATTAAATTATTAGTGTTTTAAAGATTAACTTTAAATGAGTGTTTGATGAAGACAAAGATAATCTAAATGTAAAAATTGAGGAAATGAACCAACGAGCAATTAAATATCCGATACTGGCTGATTCAGATTTGATAAAATGTCTAATATCTGCTGATATCCAATATAGTAGCGCTATATTGCATATCCCTATTTTACTCCCAGAATGTTAATTGCAGGCCTTTATTTTTTCCATGGATTGTGAAAATTTCTGCGCTATTTTAATTTCATGTTCACGTTTAAAATATATGCAAGTTCCTTTCAATCCTTAAGTCTTCTAGTTGTCTTGTGATGTTTGGGAGACAAAACAGTTTGGCAAAAGAAGAGGAATTTTATAATTTGGTTAGAATGAATCAGCTATTGATAAGATTGTTTTATCACATTAATTTTATTGACTTCACAGAGTAACTTGTAGAGTTGCCTGTTTAAATCTATCATAATTTATAAAATCTTTTTCAGGACCTGGTGCTGATGTTTATTTGACTCTCAAGTTCTTTCATTTCAAACTGTCATCTGCAACAATGCATGCTTAGTCTTTACAGCCCAGTAAGTTGCTCTGTTTATTTTTGTTTCTAAAGTAATTTTACAGTAAACGGCCTGGAGTTACAATCATGACATTATGGTTTATTTTGAAAGCCTTAAGTTTGAGTGGCCAAAGCACTAATTTTGGATAATCATGGTATTTGACAACCGGAAGCTGTAATGCAATTTTTCAGCCTTGATGTCAACTGACAGAGCGAAGTCTGCTGCGTGTGCTGTGTCCACAGAGACAGTTTTCCACTGCTGCCTTTTACTTTTTCCCTGTCCCGTCCAATTACGTGCCCTCCTGGAGAATCAGCAGTATTCTAGTTGTGTAATGCAGGATTTGCCTTATTGCAACTGAGAATGTTTATTTAATTGGGCAGAAAAGTCTTCATTCTAAGACATCAGTGCATCAGGTCCATGGTATTTCCCAAATTTTAGCTGGTTAGCATGATCCTGTTTGGCCCTCCTGAAAGACTCTGTAACTTTAATCTCTCTACTGACATCCATTCAAGAGTAGAGTTTTTTTGCAAATTATATATACTATAGCAATATTTTTTAGATTATGTTTGGCAATGTTTCACAAAATACTATTTCAGAAATTTCACATTTCATTCAATGTGTTACTTGCCTTTTTTTGTAATTATTTGTGAGACTTAGTAGCAATTTCTGAGTGAAAGTTGTTTCTACACCAATTTTTGTTCAGTGTATGTGTGTATACAGTAAAACAAATTTTTGATATTTTTGATATATTTTTACTAGTGAGTGCAGGACACTATAGTTCATTTATGTAATTGAGGATAGCAAAATAGAGTAAACTGTGACATATTATACCCAAAAATTCTTCATACAGTGGACTACCAGTAAAATTTATAAAAATTTGGAACCAAAAATTATTCAGACACTTCGAACTGACCATGTTCTGCTTAAGTGTTATCTGACATAATTAAGATTATTTTTTTCTGACACAGTTTAACTCTGTTATCGTCATATTTTATTTTTTTAAACTATAGTGAATAAACTGTTAATGTTCAAGAAATGTTCAAGGTGTCTGAATAAATTTTGGTTTGACTGTATATTGCGAAAAATTGTGTCTAGAATAGCATGCTGAGTGGTTAGCTTTTAAAACGTATGCTAATAAAAAAAATAAAAAATTTTTTAAGTTTCACAATCTTTAGATTTGGTAATTTTTTCTATTACAAGTAACAATTTAAAAGACAGCGATGACACAATTCAAGACGTCATTAAAATGAATGAGAATGCTAACAGATAGCTTTTAGGTATTATAGATCTCCCTAGTCTCGCCACCCACTTCTGAGTCACTGAAATGTTAAATAAAGCAGTTAGATTTACAGTACTCACAATTTAGAAAAACACAAAGCCGCCTTAGTGAGTCTGGCCATTGTGGAGATGGCTCATTTCCAAAAGAAGGGTAAGCGTGGGCTTCCAGCTGGAGAGAAGAGAGAATGATAATCGCATGTGGAATTGGAGCTGACAACACATTCACTAAACGGAAACCGATCATTGATATCTGAGGTTTTTCTAGAGGCAGAGCAGGAAGAGTGCCAGGCTAGATTCCTCTAGAAAATGAAAGCGATGGGCCTAATGTCCCGACAGTATCATGTCACTTGAATCATTAGGAAAATTAGGTACTATGAAAAAACATTAGGGATGAATGATATATTTAATACGCTAATTTCTCCAATTTCACATTAAAGTTCTGCACAAAAAAGGCAAACATTAATGCGGAAAACCACTTATTTTCCACCTCTTCCTGAAAACGATCCATTTTTAAAGGGCGGCTCCTTTAAGGCGTATCAGTAAGCGGCCACTGTTATGATTGTTTCGAAAACATTATACATATAAAACTGTCATTTACAGACAAAGCATTATAAAATCATTTGCTTATGGTTTGTGATGCAGTGATTTGCTTTTGCATCCCTAATGTAATCGTAACTAAATCTTAAAAAAAAAAAATCAGTTTTTCATACTGTACGTTATACAATCTTAAAGCCTAAATTCAATACAGTTATTTTCTCGCAGAAGAAATAACCGATTCTGAACTTCTGCAACGAGTCATCAGTAATTCCTGTCTGTCTTCCATAACATTCATACGTAACAATGTAACAAATTTGCATAATGCCAGCCTATGGTCTTTTTTTTTGCTGCCCTCGAAAAACATCTACTTTGACCCGGCCTCAAACACTGTAGTTGGTTCATGTTGTGTACTTGTCACGAAAACACTGTTTTCTGCATTGCAAAGGTAAATTCTCTTTGTATACACTTCCAAAGAATGAGGATGTTAAAATTACCACAGCGATGCAACAGCAGTATAACCTTTTGTTGTGTTCCTGTCATTTTTCTGATGATTGTTTCTCAAATCTCAGAGGTCAGTGCAGGATTTGCAAAACTCTTATCCATTAAAGATAGGACAGTACCCAGTTTATTTGGACCAACTTGCTCTTCTGGATCACAACCTGTAAGTGTGATTAATTATTGATCTATATATTTTCTGCCTAGTGTTCAAAATACATAGCTTTGTGTTTTATATTTTGTACACCGTGCAGCTGTAGTAATACATAATAATACAGTTCCCACATGTGCATCTCAAATAAATTTGAAATAAACACTTCGGCTTGTTGATGGACATGCACTTGTTAATGCTGATGTAGAGGAATTACAGCTGCAAGTTGCAACATCTCATAATGTACGACAAACTGAGTAAAAACTTACCATTGAGAAATGTCCTGCTAAAGTCGTCCTTGTGATGGAGGTTCGGGTTGAATAACTAGTTCTTCCAATGTTTCATCATCATACTCTCGCTCGAATTGATATGTTAAAATTGACGCCATTGTTACTGTCTTTACAGTAAGTGCAGTCGCTGAGGATTTAGGAAGCCTCCGGAGCTGAAATTCAGTTATGGTGATGGGCGTTTAATTTCTGACTCGTGCTGTAAACCGTCGATCAATCACAACAGACTGGGCCATCTGACCAATCAGAGCGGAGTAGCTTTCGGAAAGGCTGGGCTTAGAGAGACTGAATCTTCGAATGAGTCGTTTTCAGACTCTGAGAAATTAGGTGATGTGCAATGTATGAGGAAATGAAAGTGTTTTTTTTTGTTTGTTTTTTTACCATTGATGCATGTAAACTTGTTGTAGGGGACCTCCAAATCAAAATTAGGAACCTTTTAATGCCTCGTTACTACCGAGCGGTATGGTTCAGTACAGTACAGTACGGTACACAATTATTTCCGTTTCCATTGTCAGAAGTTGTGAATGGTACCGTACCACTTTTTTGGGACCCTTCCCTAACGTTGGGGTACCTATCACAATAGTACCAATAGTACCTATACCAGAAGGGTGTAGCTACACTCACTGCAGAACGTTGATTGTTTGACAGAGAATCATCACTTGGCACATGCTACAAGGGGAAGGACAGCACAATACCGTTGCAACACAATGTGTATTTTTCAGCTGTTTTTCCATGCAGCCTTCAGCCTTTGCTCAAACAAAGCTGCTGTATGTCCTCCATTGTTGTTTACTGTCACTTTCTTCTTCACGCGAGAATGATGTCGATTGCTACTTTCCGGCATAAACCCCGCCTATCAGGTAAGGGTACTGCTGGTGGTGGGAACGCAAGCCGGATCAAGGTTTACCATCCCAAATCGTGCTGTACTGTACTGAACTGAACTGTACCGCTCAGTGAAAACGAGCCATAAAATAACATAATAGTGGCATTTTAATGCAGCTACTTCAGTGAAAGTGACTTTTATTTTATTTAATGCTTTGAATTTTACGCTTTTAAGCCCCAAAGTAGTTTTATTGATTTTCCCATTTGTAAGGAGTTATTATTTCTGTTTGCTTTCTCTTTACTGCTCAAGAGATTTATCATGGGTTCACATGTGTGAATATGGTCACATGCTGCTACTTCATTCAACATCCATAAAAGGGAATGCACATAATTACAAATATATTATTGAAATGAGGTGTTTTTAGAGTTTCGGTCCTGTTTGAGGGAGATGATATCATTGGTGAAAATCACCATGCTATGGAATTTACTGATTATTATGAATATATCTTGGAACATTTACATCCAGATTGGTGGTACTGAGCT
Organism: Anabarilius grahami; assembly: GCA_003731715.1. Taxonomy (NCBI): domain Eukaryota; kingdom Metazoa; phylum Chordata; class Actinopteri; order Cypriniformes; family Xenocyprididae; genus Anabarilius; species Anabarilius grahami. The sequence continues at coordinate 2,377,320 of RJVU01059636.1, read as the reverse complement.
GCAGTGTTTACTGGTAGATTAATGTCTTTAGCTCAGAATATAACACTCCATTCATGTATAAAAGTTAAGATAAGGAACGTATGTCTACAGAGCAAGAAAATTTGAAGCTTTTTAGCATTGTTTAGTGGCTAATAATTAGTGACGCTTAACTATTGCTCATCTTGGGGTCAATCTAGCATGTGGCAGTGAGTTTTGCACATGCATGCAACATACATTTTAAGAAATGTAAAAGTCTAGTCAAGTATGGATAACTGCATTGGCTCCAGTGGCCTGTACAGTGTGGCGATGTAATTTACTTAGTTGTGGCATTAAATCTTTGTCTGACTAATACAATCACGAAGTTGATGGATTGCCAGTGAAAATGTTGACATGAAAGGTTAAATTTGTATTTGGCCTCCACATCTGGCCCATTGTGGTCAGTTTTGAGTGAGTAAAAGAATCTGCACGGTCAATCTAATCTTTAGCCCTTGAGTGCTACGATTAGCTTGCTGCCTTCCCCTGACATAAGCCTTTAGTGACATCCCCACTGAGATGACTTGCACCTGCTTCAGGCCAGGAGGAAACAGAGAGGATCATGGGGGAGAGAGCAGGATCACTTACCCTCAGACATGGGGTTTAGACAATCCCGCTCACATCTAGTCTAAGAGCCGTTAAGTGAACTTGACTGAATACGAGAGGCTTCTCAAAAGTATGAGGAGCTGTAGGGTTATAAAATAAGATCTGAACTTCTGGACTCCTTTTTGAGTTGTATTATTTTGTAAATATCATACTTTTTTATTTAAGGTCCAGGTGTCACATTCAATTAATTTTTTGGTGCCAAAAGGGATTTGTTTTTGATTGTTTTCCCCCTTCTCTGTAACCCTTAGAATCAAATTGGCATTTTTTTCTTTTTTTTTTGTTACTGTGGCTTTAAGACTTCTATGTAAATTAGGTCTTCTTGTGAAATGAGTAACAGCTTGTGGACTGTGGGTTTGCACTTGAGTTCAGTTTAGTATGAACTGTTCCATCCTTCAATGACAGTCCCTTTATAAAGCCTGCATTAATTTGTGACAAATTTGCTAATTGAATAAACATTAAATTTAAATTTAATAAAAAAAAAAGGTTAAACAATTCAGATGTTAAGATCTGAAACACCAATCTACTATTATAGTTTTTATTTATATTTTGAATCAGCTTTTATATTTCACTTTTCAATTTTAATTTTATCTTAAATTTTAGTGATTTTGCTATGCTGTTGTAATTTTTATGCATTTTTCATGTTTCTATATAGTTTAAATTTTAATTTTTTTTTATTTTTAGTAATTTTAGTTCTTCAGAATAAACTTATTTATTTGTCAACATTTCTAATTTTTATTAGTTTTTTTTTTTATCTAACATTCATATTTTATTTAATTTCAGCTTTATTTTAATTACATAAAATAATTTTTTATCATTTTAGTCATGGATCGGATAATTTTTCAGATCAGCAAAAATAAATAAATAAATAAAGTAATAATAAACTTATTAAAGACAAACTGAACAGTCAGTAATAAAATGAAAAAATTACAAGCATAAATAAATACAACAGAACAAAGTTACAAATAGGGTAAACAGTATTATTCAGGTACAGAAAAGTAATAATTAGGCTAAATGTAAAGTAACTGCATAGTGTTCACTGTATAAATTAAATATAGATTACATTTTAATAAGCTGTCTTTTGTTTGATTAACATTAATGACATAGACAGCAGCAGGTATTTAGGCTGTTGTCACTTTAAGACCTAATGCACGGATCCAATCAACTGTTTACGTTCACTTAAGACAAAACAGTATGTGTTTGACAAAATTGCTGAGATTTTTATGAGAATACTTGATGATCTTGGCAAGTATTTTGAGATCATTTTCGAGATGTATGTGTCTAAGCGCGAGGAGATGCGAAACAGGACTCAATTCTGTTTGCACGCTGTCTGAAACATGGCTCTCTGTGTGCAGCATTTGAGAGTGTGCACAGGAAACGGCATGTGAGTACTGAGTTGAGTTCTCTTTCGCATCTTCTTGCACTTTAATGGTTTAAAATTTCTTAAATGTTTTAATTGGCAAGACTTAGAAACACGTGCAAATTATAAACCTTCACTCTATGATTGTTAAACTTTGCAACTAAACAGTGAATCACATGTTTGATGAACCGAGGGGCCTGGTCTGTATGGATCAACTATGATCCGTTACACCCCTAACAGTTTTAGTTCAGCAACACTGAACTTCATGGTGTTTTAAAAGGATATGCAGAGCTGTAGGCATTCTACGTGGCACTCGTGTTGTGTTTTTAACAGCAAAAAACTTTATGTGTGAATGGCCCATACTCTGTTTTGCAGTAATGATACTTTGACAGTTCTTGCTAATTACCTGGCTCTATGATACATCATCTCTCTTAGGGCTGGCGCAATAAATAGATGCATCGCAATTCGTGGATCAATTCTGAGATTTTCCGAATGCATCACAATTCTCTCTCGAATTGATTCTGAGCTTAGTTTTTAACAGCAGATGGCACTCTAGGCTAGTTTTTAACCACACGCTCAAATGCTCAGGAAGAAGAGCGCTGAAGAGCATGTGCATTTGACTGCATTGTTGACCATTTGACTGAGTCTGAGAATGTACTTGCACCTCAGAATGCTTGTATGACGTGAGATTAATGTAAACAGCCCACTGTAAACACGCTTTTAATTCATTTCAACCTTTTCAAACTTTATGAATCATTATTATATAGAAGGTTTAAGTGGTATTTGCAAGGAATTGGAAGGAAGCAGAGTATGGCTGTTTCTAAAGGCAGGAACACACCAAACCGACGCCGACGAACTAGTGGCGACAAAAGCAGACTTCGGCCAAGTAGCACGTCCGTTCTGCGCCTGCGTAAGATGAAATGCCTTTCCGTACCAGCAGGTGGCAGTAGCTGAACAGCCAATCAGAATGATCAGATGGCCCGACGAGCTCCAACGGCGATTCAACATGTCGAATCGGCCGAAAAAAAGCAGACGAGGACCAACTTCAGCCGACGGTGCGGAACACACTGAGAAAACTTAGTCGGCCGACGAACAAAAACTGCCCGACGGCCGACCGTCGGCTTGGTGTGTTCCTGCCTTAAAGCACACAATGCCATCTGCTGTTAAAAACTAAGCTCAGAATCAATTCGAGAGAGAATCGCAATGCATTCAACAAATCTCACAATCGATCCAGAAACATTCTGTGATGCATCGGTTTGTCCCATCAATTTATTTATCTCTCCTGTATCCAAAATATTCCCAAACCACGGATGTTTTTTGTTTTTGTTTTTTTGCACGAAGTCCTTATCTTGCCCTGGATTCAACTTCATACTTTCTATGCTCTCTTCCACGTCATAATGGTAAACGCGCTCTGTTCTGTTCTGTTCTCATGCTAGATTTAGATGGACTTTATTCAGATTGCACACTGAGGGGGCTGGCAGAAAAATTGTGCTTTCTGCAGTTTAGAAATCGTGCATATTCATTTCGCAATTGTATTACAATTTCGATTCATCTCACAGCCTTGGTTTAGATGACTCTTTACTCAGGTCCAATGGGAAATGTGTATTTTAAGTGAAATTATGAGAGAGAATAAGTGTTCAGTTAATCATTTCTATGGTGCTGTAGTATTAAGCCTCATAGTGGTCAGTGGGTGAGAGGATGGGGAATATGGTCTGTGGTGTTACACACACAACCGTAACACTGACATGAACTTTTGACCCAGACTGCAGATGGAGAGAGATAGTGGGTCTAGGGGAAGAGAATGCAGGCTGTCCCGCTCTATCGCAGCATGTTCGTTAGGAATAAATCCATGGTGTGTGGTCTGCTGTGTGTCCACACTGTCAGATCTTCCTGGCACTTTGGTGTGGAGTGGTTATTGAATAGTAAGGAGCAGCTATTATTGAACCTGGTTTAGTAGTTTATCTGTAAATATTGACCATAGCATCGGATATATCTCAACTGAAATCAAACGATCACAAAAAGCTTGTGACTTTCTGGTATTTAAAAGACATTACCACAAAAACAAAAAGGCTCTTTTGGTGTCTATCTGACAGTTGAATGAGCCTGGTGACTGATTTACCATGGTTGAGGGACACCGTAACTACAGTGACCAATCGGGTTAAGATCTCCTGTGGGCTAGAACAAACATGTGACACAAGAAACTGAGGGGAAATTCCTCCAGCCTTAGAAATAGATTATTTAACTTCCCCCTGACCAATGAAAAGATAAATGAAGCCTTTCAGAACGCATCCTCTTTATACACTTATGATTTAATAGTGATTTGTATATGCTAGATACATTTTAATGTACTTTTTTACACAGACCACATGATCCCTCTGTTTCCCATTTAGAATTGTTAAAGCCACTTTCAGCCTTGTGTAACTATCTAGTTTTTTTTAATAATTATTATTTATAGAAACACCTGCCCAAAGCGTTCTTATTATTTAATGTACCCATCAGAAACACAGCACTAGGTCTTTTGTTCTCCCTTTGTGTTGTTGTCACTGTGTGCATGGAGTTGTAGCAGGTCAGCTGCTGTGGAGCTACATGTAGCAATATCTGGTCAGCACATGACATCATGTGACATGTGCCCTCCCCTCAGGTATTTGTTCACAAGCTCCCAGGAGAGCTTCTGCATAAGTCAACAACCCCTTTAAAGGCATTTGCTCACAATGGGAGAATTCTGGCTGTTTCTACATGCGCTTTCAACTTTGTTGAATGATACTTACTGCAGCAAGTCATTTTTTTTTTCTTCTCAGAGGCTAATTCTGGGATCGTGGAGATGATTTAAACCCTTTTTTCCACTAATTACTTGCTGAACATAATTAAAAAGGCGTACTTCATGTTACTATCTAATAAGCTTGAAACGATTCCCTTGTGGAAGCCGAGGCCCTGAAGACGTGTGTAACACTATTAAATCTTTACCAACCTGATGATGATTGTCATTTTTTCCCTTCTCTTCCTGTTATTTTTTTTTTATCCAATTTTTCCCTCTTCTAATGATGTTGAGCTAATTTTCCGTCCCTTAATAGTCTTCAAAAAAGTTTGTGATGATTGCTTTATACCATTTTGGGGATTCTGGCGCCATAACTGCTAACCCTTGCCATTTGGGTTTCTGAAAGTGTTAGATTTCCATGTGCCGATTAGGTCTAGTACGTCCTAGACACTAGATATGCTTATGTTTTTCACAGATATGCTTGTTGTATTTGAACTGGAGTATTTGTGAATGCTAATTTTTGTCTGTCTGACTCTGTAGTATCTCTAAATTGTATTGTGGTGGTTTGATTGCTTGACCTGAAAATGAGTTCAGTAAAACCCATAATATTTTATATTAATTTGTGAACCAGAGCTAGTATGAACCAAACCCCAGACAAGGGTTTCTAGCAGATGTTAGTTTGATTGACTAATGTGCACCGTAGTATGGTGACATTTGTTATGGGATTGAGAAAATTTACACTATCACTAAAAAGTTTGGGGTCAATATTTATATTTTTTTACTTTTATTCTGAAAGGATGCATTAAATTGATCAAAAGTGACAGTAAAAGACTTTTATAATGTTACAAAATATAAATTTTTCCAATAAAAGCTGTTCTTTTGCCCTTTCTATTCATCAAGGAATCCAATATTGTTTCCACAAGAAATGTTTCTTGAGCAACAAATCTGCATATTAGTATGATATCTGAAGGATCATGTGACTGATGGCAAAGCTAAATTTTCAGCAGCCGATACTCCAGTCTTGACAGGAATAAATTACCTTTAAAATATATATTAAAATAGAAAAGAAGTAAAAATATTTCACAGTATTACTACTGTTTTTACCGTATTTTTGATCAAATAAATGCAGCCTTGGTGTGCATAAGAGACTTTTTTTTTACTGTTTAAAAATGTCATACTGAACTCACATTTTTTTAACTGTGTGTATATATATATATATATATAAACTTTCTAATTTCTATAATATCTAATGGTACATTTTTCATAATTTTTTCTCTTGAGCTTGCTTGACGTGTGCTGATTCAACTGTCTCTAATGTCTCCGCTTGATGCTCAACTTTAATGAACTTTTTAATGGACAAACAAGCTCAAGAATATTGTGGGATCAATTAGATCTTTCCCCTTGTTATTATTGGGAAGGTCAGGACAATGACCAAATAAAACTTTTATCCAACTCTTCAAGTTTGTAGAGATGGATTGCTCTTGTATGGTAGTTCACTTAAGCTAATTGCCTAAAAAACATGACTGCTCCGTATGGTCTCATTGTGTTTTTCTTACTATAGCAGAACCATCTCTCTTCAGCAATTCCGAGTCTGTCATAAAAACATTGTTCGAAAGAATGTTAATTTGAAAGGAGCACATATGGCGAACCGCTATCAACCACTTGTGTAGAGTATTTTATTTTGGAGGTGAACTATTCACTTGGTATTTCAGTGTATCCCCATTATCTGTTCCTATTTCTTTTTGGACAGTTTATAAGAAAGGACATCTCCATATGGGTCCCGACGACAGCACCCAATTGTTGACCTCTGTGTGTCTTTTCAATAACTCCCCGGCATGGTTGGTCCTCTCAGAGCCGGTGCCGGCAAGGTGTCGTTATTAAGAATAGCCACACTCTTCTTGACAGGTCTGGTAATACTCAGCTGTCTCTTCGGTTTGCTGATAGCTCTCTGATAGAGGACAGCTCAAGTGCCATACTCACAGCTGACAGGGCACTGCTCCTACAAGACAGACAGTGATGTGATGTCATAGAATCTGATATCATTATACAAACCGTAATGTTTACTTCTACCAAGATCAATTGATGGTGTGGCCTCAATACATGAAGGTTATTTGCTCCAAAGATAACATTTATATACAGTAGTGGCCAAAATCTTCATTCTTCACCCTTTATACAAATATTATAAAAAAATTGTTAAAGATTTTATAATCCTATTACGTAGTTGTGCTTTTGAGTCAGTTGTTTTACTTGTAATAACGCAATAAAACATGCCAAATTGTTGGACATAATTTTTGGTATGGCTGTACGATATTGAAGAAAAATATGATATGTGATACGATAATGCTTTAAAGGGTTAGTTCACCCAAAATTGAAAATAATTTCATTAATTACTCACCCTCATGTCGTTCTACACCTGTAAGACCTTAGTTCATCTTCATATTTTTGATGAAATCCGATGGCTCAGTGAGGCCTCTATTGCCAGCAATGCCACCGAACTTCTCAAGATCCAGAAAGGTACTAAAGACATATTTAAAACAGTTCATGTGAATACAGTGGTTCTACCTTAATATTAAGCAACGAGAATACTTTTTGTGTGCCAAAAAAAACAAAATAGATATTTTTTCAGCAATATCTAGTGATGGGCGATTTCAAAACACTGCTTCGAATCTTTTGTTTCGAATCAGCGGTTCGGATCGCGTGTCAAACTGCTAAAATCACATGACTTTGGTGCTCCATATCACTGATTCGACACAAAAGATTCATAAAGCTTCGAAGCTTCATAATGCAGTGTTTTGAAATCGCCCATCACTAAATATTGTTGAAAAGTCGTTATTTAGTTTTTTTTTGTACTCAAAAATATTCTCGTCGCTTTATAATATTAAGATTAAACATGAACTGTTTTAAATACGTCTTTAGTACCTTTCTGGATCTTGAGAGGTTCAGGGACATTGCTGGCATTANTGTGTGCCAAAAAAAACAAAATAGATATTTTTTCAGCAATATCTAGTGATGGGCGATTTCAAAACACTGCTTCGAATCTTTTGTTTCGAATCAGCGGTTCGGATCGCGTGTCAAACTGCTAAAATCACATGACTTTGGTGCTCCATATCACTGATTCGAAACAAAAGATTCATAAAGCTTCGAAGCTTCATAATGCAGTGTTTTGAAATCGCCCATCACTAAATATTGTTGAAAAGTCGTTATTTAGTTTTTTTTTTTGTACTCAAAAATATTCTCGTCGCTTTATAATAAGATTAAACATGAACTGTTTTAAATACGTCTTTAGTACCTTTCTGGATCTTGAGAGGTTCAGGGACATTGCTGGCATTAGACGCCTCACTGAGCAATCAGATTTCATCAAAAATATCTTAATTTGTGTTTCGAAGATGAACGAAAGTCTTAAGGGTGTAGAACCACATGAAGGTGAGTAATAAATGACATTTTCATTTTTGGGTGAACTAGCCCTTTAAGTGTGTAAAATACATTTAAATTGTATTTAAATATATTTAAAAAATGAAAATGATATAACCAACATATGTTTCACGTTCTTTTTGTAAGAAGAAAGCATCCCTACAACTTTTCAGACTTTTCATAATCTTTTGAAGTACTAAAATCATTCTGTTATTGTAAGCCATCACGGTATGTACGTTTGCAATATTTTGATAATTTTGATATATCGTGTAGCCCTAATTTTTGGCCAGGCTGTTATGCAAAGAAAATATGAACGTGCAAAAACGAGAGAACCAACTAAATATTAATAACTGATTACAGTGACTGTAGTCAATGCATGCATGCAAGACCTTTTTTGTTTTTCTGTGCATTTTTTTTTTGCGTAGTAAAATAAAACCTATAGCTGTAGTTTGCCTTTTTTGCCAAATAATTTTGTCAGATAAATAGCTTAACCAAGTTTAGTGTTTTGTTCTTCCCTCATATCTAAAATTTTCCTCATATTTTAATTGTTAAATCAAACTTGTAGAGTCATTAAAAACAAATCCCCAAACCATTCCCCTTCAGACATCACCCTAAAATCAAAATATTTTATTTTACCTACAGGAAACATTGTCTATTCTTCTTAAGACCAAACAATAGATTATTTTGCATTGTAAACACTGGCAAAAGCCACCCCTCTCAAGTCTCATTATTTTTTTTATTTTATTTTATTTTAGTAGAGTTAAAATACTGTAATTTGGGACTTTGATTTTATTTATTTTTGGGCGTAATGTGACCTGGACATGTTTTCTGATATTTACCTGATTGTTCTATTTAATTGTTATCCATTGGTCAAGTTGTTGGTAAGTTTTGGAGCTGTTAAGTGAAATCCCACTTCTGTTAAAAGATCAGGGGGCATATAGTTATTTACTGATGATCTCAAAATGTTGTTGTTGTTGTTTTTGTTGTTTTAAATAACCAGCAATTCTTTCTTTGAAACAAACAAAACTAATTGCACTAGTTTGCACTAAAACAATCAATATCAATAAGCTTTTGATGTGCTCTTTAAAAAAGAATTGTTGGTTTAACTTAAAGTAAGTTACCTGGTTGCTTTAAACTTGAGTTCTTTGAAATTAAAAATTTGAGTTAATACAATGAAGGCAATTGGTTTAATCAACAGAAACTCAAAATATTATGTTATCTGAACCACAGATAATTTGATTTGACAAAAGAAAAAATGTTAAATCATGAAAATAATTTTTTACAGTGTGTACTGTATTGCATTGCTTGTTTCTTTTTTCCAAAGTCTGTGTTGAGCCTTAGTTGAGATCTTAACTGGATTGTTCTGCTTTCTTCCATAGATTGAGAGAAGTGAATAATGCCCAAAGATTTCCACTGGTCCCACTGCTGCAGAAATGCCCTGAGGCTTAGTCTGGACTGAAGCCAAGGTGAGCTTAGCAACCTGTGATGAACATAGCGACTTTCTCTCACACTTTCCCCTGTCCAATTGTTGGTTAATACAATCATGACATTGAAGGTCTAATGTGTGTTTATGAAACTACATGGTGAGGAGATGAAGAAAAAACTGATATACTGTGAAACAAATGAAAGTGTGAGTTGGTGTGGTTTGTGTGGGTGGTGTGATGTCATTTCCTCTCTGTATTTGGTTTGAGCAACAAAAAAAAGGAACCTTGTTTTCTCTCTTGTTTGCATCCTTGAGATAACTTCCATTTATTCCTCTAAATCAGCTTTGAGACCACGATTCCCAGCCAACCCTGAAAATTAAACCCTGAAATTAAAAAGTTGATGTTTGTATTAGTAACACTTTGTAATCACTTTCATGAAAAACTACAATTTATATATATATAAATAATATTATTTTAGACAAATATATAAATATGTTGTTTTATTTTTACACATATTTTAAAAATTTGGTGAACTGAGGTAAATTGGGACAATTTTTGCCATTGCCATTTGTCCCAATTGTCTTGATTTAACTCTATTTACTTTTTATATTATTAACATTGATTCATAGATTTAATCAGTTTGATTCTACATTCTACAACAAGTAAGTGACACTCAGAATAGCAGCAGCGAGTGAGCATGTGTTTGGCTGCATGTGGACGCCACAGTCGCCACCTGCTCTGCTTGAACCATTGCTCTTTGCCGTCATGTGACTGAAGAGCAGGGTATTGTCTTGGTTTAAAAGAGAGTGCTCGCTTTGAGCAGACTGTCAGAGAGGAGGAATTTTCGAGTGTGGATCATTCACTGTGTATGGAGTGTGGTGGGAGGGGTTGTTGGGGGCTGGATTTTCCTGTACGGGGAGGGCAAGGGAAGGCTGGGGGTGGGGCAACTGTAGCCGCTCAGATGGGATTTGCATTAGTAGTTTGTCAGCTGTCATTAGGAGCAGATGACAGTGAGGATAAGCTGTTTGCACACGGCTCTCTCTCCTCCCCTCCTCCATGAACTGACAGTAGCATACACCTTCGAAAAACCTAAGGCAAAGTGCCTTGTTTTAATGCAGGCGAGTAGGGCATGAAATTTCAGCTGACGGTTAATTGTCATCCAATTAATTTAGATTAACAGTTTAATTGTCTGTTTAGTTCTGTGTTGTCACTTATATTATGAGATTAATATGCATTCTACTTAAGTCCTTTTTTCTTTGAATTACATAATACAATTAAGTCTTTGAAAATGAGTATATTTTTTTATTTTTATAGGCTATTATGTATTCTGTAAATATATTCTTCATTCGCATACACTATTTCTGTGTCGTTAACTTCGTGTGAGAACATGTAACAGCCATAAATATTAGCAATTACATGAAACTGTTTATTACAAACCACCGCAGACTGTACATGTTCCTTTTTAGGGCACTCCAGAAGTGTCTATAATTCACACGCTTCTCAAGATGTGCACTGAGCGCGATTTGCAACTCAGGTAACTCACTACAGCACCAAAAAGTGAAATAAAAATGTACAGTTTATGGCATTTCTATATTTGGTTAAAATTCCCTTGATTTTGGCTGACAATGTGTAATATGCACAATCATTGTATTCAGATGATTATGTAACAATCTGTATGTGAATTCCAGCCCATGTGTCAGGTTATGCTGAGTGTTGCTGATGCATGCGGTGTCAACTCCTCAGCCCTGTCCATATGCTTTAAAGACACTCTAGATATATTAATGCATGTCAACCACGGCATCCACTTATCTATAGCCCTTCAAGGAGCGTATCCTGTATTCATCTAGCTTACTTATAAATGGACCATTAGCAATTAACTATACATCACCTAAACTACTTGAATGTTGTTTAGGCAATGTCCTTAAATCCCAAAAATACATATTTGAGCTGTCTATCTGGGAAAAAAAATGTATACAGTTAGTTAAATGTATAACTGTGGACTGTAGGCATGTAGCCCATAGTACATTTTTGTGTTACTGTGATAAGAATAAACTTCTTTTACTGAATGAGGTAATAGAATTAGCGTAAAATGTTTCAAACTTTCCAACTTGTAGAGATTAAAAGAGTTGTTGGAAGCTTAATGGTGGTAATGCTGAAGTCATGTGACTGTTGTGTAATTTGTGTATAACCTATGGTTAGCTTTTTACTTATGGCAATTGTATTTAGATTTCAGAATTCATAAAAGTTGTTCATTTGTAAATATTATCACGATAAACAAAATGTGTAAGAATAATAAACTTTTGTTGGTCACGGAGATTATTTTCTGCAAAAATCCAAAAGCAAATGGAAAAATCTATTGGCTTTTTGTCGAAGAAACGGGGTGATGCCAACTTTTGGGTTTGGCCTGCAAAAATACTTTATTCCTGCAACAGTCTATTAGCTAAACGTCTATTTCCTAAACGTAAAGATTCACAAAGCTTTTCATAACTGCTTTGGTCTGGTGGTAGACCTTTGCATTTACAAAAACCTCTAAGGGTGTTTTCAAACCTATGGATCGTTTGTTTTGTTGCGAAACAGGGACTTAATTTGTTACTATGTTGCATTTTCTTCTTGGTTCGGTTAGCTTTCACAAGGCAACTTTTAAAAGCGTACCAAAATGTGTTTATGCAAATCACATGCAAGTAAAACTGTCCTCTTTACTGGTCAGAGTTTCCCCTGCGTCATCCTTCAAGATTATTTGACAAGTTCAATACTGTGGCTTTATTTGTAACTGTCGAGACACGCAAACACTATATGAATGTAGCCATCATTCCAGCTGTTAAATTATATACTACATTCATATTAATGCTGCGGTAAATTCAAACACGTTCTCTCTGGATCTTCCAGCACTGTCTAGGCTGTGTCAAGACACATGCAAACACTATATACGAATGTTATAATGCAGCTAGAGCAGGAATCAAGGCTTCGTCGGAACAGCATTCTCGCATGGAGAAGCACAATTACACAACATTTTAAGATGAAGAGGCGCTCTTTGGTTTTCAACTGCAGTAACTAATGTGCTCTCTCACAGAATCAAACACTGCTGCATTTTATATAACACATTTCTTGTTATGAATTATGATATCGTTTGGTCCGTTGGGTCGGATTGCTTCCACATCTCAAGTGAACCGCCCCAGAGTTGGTTTGCAATCGGAGCTATAGTTTTGGTGCAGATCTGAGCGCGATTGCCGTGTTCACATATGCCTAAACGAACTGAACCAAGGCAGAAAACGCACCAGGTTCCGAAACAAACACAGAGTCGTGAAAGCACCCTAAAACAGCAGTTCTCAACTCTGGCCCTCAAGGTCCACTTTCCTGCAGAGTTTAGCTCCAGCCCTAATCAAACACACCTTAACGAGCTAATCAATGTCTTCATGATTACTAGAAAGTTACAGACAGGTTGCTCGATGTTGGGCTTAAACTCTGCAGGCAAGTGGATCTCGAGGAACAGAGTTGAGAACTTCTGGTCTAAAACCTACAGTTAGCTTTTTAAGAACACTTCTTGCCCAACTAATGTTGGAAATGTGGTGTAGGTTAAATTGTTGTATTACAACATCAATGTGAGGTAGCTCTTTAAAATACACTCGTTCCATAAACACTTTCTTTTTGGGACATAAGTTAAGAATACTTTAACAAAAACCAGAGGTGCTATTTATGCTTGTCGACGTTCTAATCTACCGAGCTTGGTTTGTCAGCTGCAGAATGTGGACCCTCCCACTGAGCATGCACTGGCGAAGTTTATTGATTTTTTTCTCACTGCATCTGTGCCTCTTGTAACCCAAAACCCATCAATACACATCAGACATTTAACCCCCTCTCCGTTACACTTTCAGTTATGGGAATACAGTTAACCCTGCATTTCGAAATGTACCGACAGGCTCAATGCTAGAGCAAACAGTACACTTCTGATGGACAGATAAGAGAAATCCATTCGTCTCTCTTCGTTTCCAGCCTTGAGCGTCCTGTGCCCATGAGCTGCTCCAGATCTGCCATTTGCCTCTTAATGTGTTTATTATACAGTGCTCTCCCCGTGGCAACTTGAAGTGGCTGTCAGTTTAAAAGATTCATGAATGTGATCGGCTTCGGTAAATGGACGTTGGCTTTTTGGGCCTGCTTGATGCTGGTACTTTAAGACCATTACGTTCTCAGTAATTGTAGGGCTTATGAGTGGCAGGAACATCTCTCTTTCCCTCTCTCAGTCAAGCCATCTGGGACAGTGGCTGGAGACCAGGCCTGCGGCTCTGGGGAGGAGAGAATGTCGATCTCCCCTCCTCCTCTCTCGCTCTCAATCTCAGTCATAAGCTCGTTGCCATCCCCACCCCCTCTTCTCATCCGCCGCTTGTTTTTTGCTTTTCCTTGGTAGACTGTTTTCAAGTCTTTCGCATATTCTCCATCAGCACTGATTGGTTTCATTTCCTTCACTTCCTTTCTCTGCCCGTTCTCGCTAGCTGACATTTTGTCTTCGGGCTCATTATCGTCAACTGAAGAGGCTGTAAACACAGAATCTCCTGCAAATCTCCCTCAGACACTCGCTGCTAATAAAGGCCCATCTGTTCTGCATAACCACGATCCCCATCGGCCTTAGGGATCTCTCTGCACTGTAATCAGTAATGTTGGGTAATAGCTGTGGGTTGCTCGCAACAGCTCCACACACTCTTGTGTATTTTGGCTTCGCGAACCCCCCACCACCCACCCAGATATTTAACACATTTCACCTTCGAGCTGGATTTGGGCTCTGTGCCATCAGATGAGCACGAAGGTTGGATTTACGTGGCGAGGTTTAACATATGATTATAATGCAATTCCCTTCGGCTTGAATTGCGCTCCGGTCCATATAGGAGGGTCAAGCAAGGACATTGTTCTTGATGGCAAGGCTAGTCATTATACAAACCCTTCAAAGACCCCTGAACCGATGCAGGAGCAATGCCCTCGTCATGTTCGAGGCCCCTACAAGCACAGGGTGTGTCCCCAGTCCTGATCCCTCAGAGCTTTTCAAGCCACAAGATTACAGGGATGGCACATGAAGCTTTGGTGCAAGCTGCCTCTTTGTCTACTCCAGGAGAATGATGGATTGAGCCTCCCTCCTCTGCTGCTCTCTTGAGATTTCTATTGGGCTTTGTTTGGCAAGTTCAACTCTCTGTCTTTTGGTAGGCACAGTGTTAACCTGCTCTAAGCCTCTTCACAGTATCTGTCCCACAGTTGGCTCCGGAGGCTCAAGACTATAGAGTATCTTCTGCATGTTAAGTTGACAGTTTAACAAGTACATTAAAATGCTATTCATTCATGCATACAATGCCTTGAAAAAAAAGGGGGGAGGGGGGGATAACAAGTTGATACAGCTGTCCATATATAATAAGTATCATAATTATAAGCAGTTTAGCATTGTCTTTTCTTATAATTTCTTAGAATAAAAAGTTCTTTTTTTTTTTTTTCAAATATATTTATTTATAAATGTTATATTTGTAATATGTATACGTTTTATATTATGACATATTGTATATTTGAAAAAACTGTCAAATCAAAGAAGCAATTTGAACCTTTTATGACAAGGCACAATGAGTTCAGGTAAAATGTCATGTGGTGCAGCTTCAAATTTTTTTTTTATAAATTAATAGTTTATGATATTTATAAAAATACTTTTTTACTTTGACAAATTTATTTAAAAAATTTTCTTTGTAAAATAACACGTTCACATATTCAAGTTGTAAGGAAAATATGTTAATACTTTTAACTTGGTTACACCACATGACATTTTTTAGAGTAGTTAAATTTAAACTTTTGTGAGGTTTTTTTTCAAAACCTCACAAAACCAATATGAATTCATAGATTACATTTACAAGTACTTGGCACGTGTGTTGTAAAGGATTATATTTCTTTACCTTGTCTTGATCACTTATTTGTCATTGGCCCATAAAATCTCAAGGTTGGCCGTTTGAATTCAAAGCTTCAGTTCAGTTATAGAATCTTCAAATTTACACTGGAGAATCGCAGCTTCTCAGATCTGAACACGCAGATTTCATACTGATGATCTGTGGAGTGTGGTGCTTGCTTCCTGCTAAAACCGTAAGGTCTGGAGATTTTTGGTTCATCCTTTCAATTCCAGGCGATCCCAGTGTTGTCTCTGCATTTTGAAAACCCAGACTGTCAGTCTCCTGTCAGGCAGGAACTGTCTCTTCCAGTGATATCCAACCCGTCAGCGGATGCACACTGCACACCAAGGGCTTCTCTGACAACTTCATCAGCGGGGCAAAGTCAACTGATTCTTTGAGTCTTTACTTGTGTGGGTGTATGTACGCATGTTTTTCCTAGCTTCTAGAAGACAGTTCTTCTCAGTTTTGTGGTGATGTAAATCCAAACAGATTAACTTCACTGCACAAAGATGGTATATACAGGAATTTATGTGTAGGTATACCTACATAGATGCAACATTACCCTGACAGAGCCACAGAATGTCCTGGTAAATGTGATCAATCCTCTTGTGAGCTATTTGGAAAAGTGCTGCTGTCATAGCCTCTGCCAACAGTTTGTTTGTCCACACTATTGATGTGCTGTCCAGGAAGGTACTGGGTCTAATAAAGCAACACAGGACACTTATTAATCTTTTGTCATATTCGTCTGCTTCTGCTGTCTATTGTCACATCGTAGGCGGTCAAATATTGTTGATTATAGTTTTAACATGGCATCCATGTTTGCTTTACTTTCAGGCAAAGTTTCCCTCACAATCGATTTAACTTTACAGTTGGACCACTCTATGCTAAACAATGATTTAAATATTTTTTATTTGTAAGATATTTATACTATATTCTATAATATACAGTAATTTTTTTTATCACAATCTGGAGCGCTGCATTGGCATTTGTTTTTTTGTTTTGTTTTTTTAGCTGGGACAGTCCAGGCGTTCAGCTGTGTATGATTTGGCTTCCATTATTGTCCATTATTTGACTATAAACAAGACTACACCAGGCCCAGCCAGTCATAATTGGTTGATCTCCTGAACACCAGGCCCCAACAAGTGGCCATTAAATCTGTTACTAGGAGGTTTCAGGATGTCATATTTTGTAATGTTTTGACTTGTAATGAAGTATCAAATAGTCACCTCTCTGTGTCTAATGATATGTTCACACCAACAAGGAGCGTCTGTGCTTACACAAGATCATGAGGGATAAGTGTTAGTCTGTTTGTCCTCAAAAACAAAAATTAGGCTTCAAGATAATTAGTCTGTTTGTGAACTACTAAGTGCAGAATAGTTGCAGCATTATTTGCCATCACACCTGTTGTCCGACATACCTATTTAGCGTATTACATATAGCAAATCCCCATGGCTCCACCATAGTGTTTTTAGGCTGAGCTATGTTCATCTTAATTTCAGTATCTTGTTGTATCCTAGTTTTGCTAGCTTTTAGCTGAATTACCAGTGCTGAATGGAGGATGTAAAGAGTGAGGACCATGCATCTTGCAAGCAGACACAGCAGCTAATAAAGCCATTGGAAGGGACAAATTAGTTAAAGGCAGGGTAGGTGATTTGCTTCAGAAACATTTTTTGTTATGCTGGTTGAAGTCTCTTCAGATCCTGAAAGCGATCACTTAGTTAAGTGATCTAAATGTACAGTAGTCAACATTTGAAGTGGATGAAAAAAAAAATTCATCAAAGTTGTCCTAAGAAGAAGGTTTTAGGACAACTTTAATGAAAGGTTTCGATCCACTTCAAATGTTGACTACTGTATTCATCTATATATCATCTGTGGAAGGCATTGGACCATAAAATGTTCGTCCAATCATATCCCTCGGTCCAAGGGATACGATAGGATGACCTACCTGCCTGTCAACGTATGTTTTTAACATAGCCTCGTGCACCCTGTTTGTGCAGAAAATCATACGTCATCAGCGTGTTTCATGCTATGCAGAGTTAAGACAGACGGCAGTCACGAGCACCACAATCAAAACAGCAAGCCACGTTTTACAGTTCCTCTGAACCAAAACAATGAGCTGTGTGAATCATACCATAACTACCTTATTTTGGAAGAGATAGAAACCCGTGACGTTATAACTTGGAGCGGTTCGTGACTCGAATTTATGCGTTTCAATGCCAACACTATCAACGGCGAAATGAACCTGCAGCAGTCAGGTGGTACAGGTCAGTGCTCTTTAAGATGTTTACGTTCATTATTATTGTAATGTTATGTGTTTTTGAAACATGAGGTAGTTTAACGCTCTCTCTCGTGACGCTTTTGTTTGCTCTCTGCTGTACATGTGTTGTGGAAGAGGCGTGGCTTTGGAGATGCTCTTAAAGGATTAGTCCACTTTTAAATAAACTTTTCCGGATAATTTACTCACCCCCATGTCATCCAAGATGTCCATGTCTTTCTTTCTTCAGTCGAAAAGAAATTAAGGTTTTTGATGAAAACATTCCAGGATTATTCTCCTTATAGTAGACTTCAATGGGCACCAAACAGTTGAAGGTCAAAATTAGTTTCACTGCAGCTTCAAATTGTTCTACATGATCCCAGATGAGAAATAAGGGTCTTATCTAGTGAAACCATTGCTCATTTTCTGAAAAAAAATTTAAAATTAAAATTATATAAGTTTTAACCATAAGCTCATCTTGAACTAGCTCTCCTCTTCTTCTTCTCTATTTGAATTCCAGCAGTGTAGACACTGCTAAGTGTATTACTGCCCTCCACAGGTCAAAGTTTTGAACTAATTTTTATATGCAATATGCTAGTTCAATAGTATATAACAATTAGTTCAAACTTTGACCTGTGGAGGGCAGTAATACACTTAGCAGTGTCTATACTGCTGGAATTCTAATAGAGGAGAAGAAGAAGAGAGCTAGCTCAAGATGAGCATTTATGGCTAAAACTTATATAATTTTCAATGTTTTCAGAAAATGAGCAATGGTTTCACTAGATAAGACCCTTATTTCTCATCTGGCATCGTGTA
The DNA here is from genome assembly GCA_003731715.1 of Anabarilius grahami. NCBI lineage: Eukaryota > Metazoa > Chordata > Actinopteri > Cypriniformes > Xenocyprididae > Anabarilius > Anabarilius grahami. Next base: position 2,358,776 of record RJVU01059636.1, on the reverse strand, counting down.
GAACAATTTGAAGCTGCAGTGAAACTAATTTTGACCTTCAACCATTTGGTGCCCATTGAAGTCTACTATAAGGAGAAAAATCCAGGAATGTTTTCATCAAAAACATTAATTTCTTTTCGACTGAAGAAAGAAAGACATGGACATCTTGGATGACATAGGGGTGAGTAAATTATCAGGAAAAGTTTATTTAAAAGTGGACTAATCCTTTAAGGGAGGGTGGAATCTTATGTTTTCAAAGCTAGCTCGCTATTGCTAGCCTCTCCGAAAATGACCTACCCTACCTTTTAAGGTTCTCTTTAGAAGTGACATTTCCACACATATACATCGTATTACAGCCATAGACAACAACGTTGGCATAATACCCAGCTTTAAACTCAGAATGCCAATGGGTTAAGCTGTTTAATAGCATTAAGAATGCATAATAACTTTCATCTTTTTGCACTACACTAATTTTTTTCTGCTGCTTAGCTGACTTTAATTTTGACTATTTGCATAAAGCTATGTGCAATTTTGCAGTAGATTGCTGAATGTGGTATCCATTATAAATTACCTTTCCCAAAGCATAAACCATGTCACCTTTCCTAGTTTATTTAAATTATATGTTTTAAACAGACTTAATCATTTGATCATTTTAAGTTTGGTCACATTGAGAAATTGGTCACATTGACCCACAACATAAGATAATAGGTTAAAGCTCACCCTGCTGAAAAGACCAGCTGGTTATTACTGCTGTGGTGCTGATCTAACTGATAACCTAACATAGCCGTTCTCAACTTTGCTGGTGAAGCTTGCAGTCCCTCGTGGCCTTTTTGATGAAGTCTTGCTGGTTAAGCTAGGTAAGAAGCCCGGTTGAGAACTGGAAACACATGCTGGTGCCGCAAAAAAGCTTTTTACTGTTGTTGTTGCCTTCAGGGACTGAAACGATCGACTGCGATTCTTTTCTTTTTGGATGAGTAAACCCTCCCGAACATGAGTCTTTAGATGTTCATTTGGTGTCAGTGATCAAACATGGTATTTTTAGTTCTGTTGAATCACAAACAAACAAAACTCCCTATAACCCTCCAACTGTCCCAGATAGAGAGTCTCTTCTCAGTTGTGTTGATGGCAGCAAGGCTTTCCAGTAGGGAGTCATCCCTGCGGACTTTAAATGGTATCGCTGGAGGAGAGAACAGGAGGCTGTCAGCGCTCTGTATGCTGGAGAGATGAGGTTCTCTGCGCTGCCTGTTTCTCTTTTCCTCCTCCTTTGTTGAGTGTTACAGGCTGGCACATCTGTTTATGGCAAGAAACAATAGACAGGGTAAAGAGATGGAGGGTTTATCTCTCTTTCCTCAGAAAAGAGGAATTTGAGTGCACTTGAGATAGTGTAAGCAATGTTATATTTTCAATAACAAAATACCTTTCTGGTAATGTCTAGATAAGAAAATGCATAGAAAGGTGTAAGAATTTGAACTCTCTTGTTGGCTGATTTGTTATGCTTGTATAGACAAGCCAAGTCCCCTAACACTTATCATCTGCATCTTTAACATACGCTAATGGGAGTGAATGATTGAGAAATGTGTCAGTGTTCCTCATTATCTCTCTCTGCCTCCGCAGTGTTGTTGATTAGTGGAGGTCTGACATGGCTCATGTTGAGCGTAGAGCAGCAGCAGGCTGTTCAGAGTCTGCCTGGCTGACTGGCCCTCTCCTTCCCTACTGCTGTAAATAATTAATGCTCCATGTCAGTGCCTCCCCGGCCCTGTCGTGGGCTATGCCCTGTTCACTGCGCCAGCTGCGACCTGCTTTAAGCGCAGGGGCTTCCAGAAGCTGGTCATGCTACATTCATGTTGAACTGTTTGTGTGGCTCTACTTAACTAGGTTAAAGTAACTGATTGTGGCCGCCTTTATGAGTCATTCATTAATATTAAACAAGCCGAGCTCGTTTCATGATTTGACCCATGTTTGCATAGTAACAGATGAGTTTTTTGTTAGACTGTTGATTGATTTTATTTTACCTTTTGTTTCTTCTACAGTGTACATAGTGGTTGCAGTTAGGTAGACATTTTATATTTTCACCATTTAACATTACATAGGAGAGAGATGTGCTTGTTTTTGAAAGCTCATTGAATTAGTAGCGTTTGCTAACTAACCAATATCGCTGAGGTTTTCTTCATAACTTCAAGATTATTAAAATAGACTTTGAAAAAGCATTGCAAGAACTTTCCATGACATTTAATCTTTAATTTTAGGGTTGCACTATATATTGGTCCCTGTTGTTATTGTTAATAAAATCATTAAATAAAGCTGAAATAAAATATAAATATTAAATGTAATAATGTTAACAAATTCTAAATGTTGCCTTGGCAACTAACTAAAATAAATTATCTGAAGTACGAAAATTATTAGAACTAATAATAAAAATTAAGCTAAATAGAAATACAAAAAAAAAAAAA
>RJVU01059636.1:2320857-2354574 GCA_003731715.1 Anabarilius grahami | reverse complement strand
GTGTGTGTGTGTGTGTGTGTGTGTGTGTGTGTGTGTGTGTGTGTGTGTGTTTTTGTTGCATTTTTGTTTTAATTTCTTTTTGTTTTTGTTTAGTTTTAATTTCATTTTGGGTCACTGCTCAAAAATGGTTTGCTGGTCGGTTTTGATCCCAGGCAACAGGGCAAATGCAACTAACCATATAATTTCATACAACTAGGACAGCAAAATCAATTGGCATATCAACATTTAAAAGAAAACACTTCTGTTATATTTTGTTGTTGATGTCAAAGGCCGTAAGTCCAAACTAGTGTTGTCACTTTTTTGGTTTTGTTTAGTTTTTATATTACTTTGTGTCATTTAATTTTTACTTGGTTTTAGTTTAGTTTTAGTTCACTTTTATTTTTTCTTGTTTTGTTTTAGTTTTTAAAGGGATACCCAAAAATGAAAGTTCTGTCATTATTCACTCAAGCTCATGTCTTTCCACACCTGTAAAACCTTTGTTTATCTTTGGAACACAAATGAAGAACTTTTTATGAAATCTGAGAGCTTTCTGTCCCTCCATAGACAGCTACGCGACTGAAACTTTCATGCTTCAAAAAGTTCATAAAGAGATCGTAAAACTAATCCATACGGTTTAGCCCAAATTTTTATACAATGAACAGACTGAATTTAGGCTTTTATTCACATATAAACATTGATCAGCGAACATAAACAGAAGCTCAACCGAACCTGCTTGATGCGCGAGAACAAACCTCAGTGGTTCTTGCGGAAGCTCAAATGTGCTGCGTAACACATGAGAATGAACCTCATTGGTTCTCGCAGGTCAAGCAAACATGCCTGAGCTTCCGTTTACCACAACTGATGTGTGAGTTGATGAATGTTTATATGTGATCGTTTCTCTTCAGAAAATTTGCATTAAAGGGTTAGTTAACCCAAAAATTCTATCATTAATTACTCACCCTCATGTTGTTTCACACCCTTAAGACCTTTTCGTTCATCTTCGGAAGACAAATTAAGATATTTTTCATAAAATCCGATGGCTCACTGAGGCCTGCATTGCCAGCAAGACACTTTCAATGCCCAGAAAGCTATTAAAAATGTATTTAAAACAGGTTATGTGACTACAGTGGTTCAACCTTAATGTTATGAAGTGACGAGAATACTTTTTGTGTGCCAAAAAAACTAAATAACGACTTTATGCCAATATCTAGTGATGGACGATTTCAAAACACTGCTTCATGAAGCTTTACAAATCTTTTGTTTTGAATCAGGGATTCGGAGCGCCAAAGTCACATGATTTCAGTAAACAAGGCTTCGTTATGTCATTAGTGTTTTGAAATTTCAATGGTTCACCACTGGGGGGCGTGACTTTGGCAGTTTGATACATGCTCCGAACCACTGATTCGAAACAAAAGATTTGTAAAGCTTTGAAGCTTCATGAAGCAGTGTTTTGAAACCGCCCATCACTAGATATTCTTGAAATAAAGTCGTTATTTTGTTTTTTTGGCGCACAAAAAGTATTCTTGTCACTTCATAACATTAAGGTTGAACCACTGTAGTCACATGAACTGTTTTAAATATGTCTTTAGTAGCTTTGTGGGCATTGAAAGTGTTAATTGTGTTGCTGGCAATGGAGGCCTCACTGAGCCTTCGGATTTGATCAAAAATATCTTAATTTGTTTTCCAAAGATGAACGAAAGTCTTACGGGTGTGTAACGACATGAGGGTGAGTAATTAATTATATAATTTTCATTTTTGGGTGAACTAACCCTTTATGAAGCTTTTTGAAATTTTTTAAGCGTCAAAGTGTCAGTTCCATAGACTGTCAATGAAGGGACAGAAAGCTCTCAGATTTCATCAAAAATATCTTAATTTGTGTTCTGAAGATGAACGAAAGTCTTACGGGTTTGGAACGACATGAAGGGGAGTAATTAATGACAGAATTAATTCATTTTATTTTTGGGTGCACTATCCCTTTAAATTTGTTTTAAATTAGTTTAAAATTTATTTTATTATTATAATTTTTTTAATTCCAATGTTGCTAATTTGCCATTTATGAAAGAGAGATCAAAGGTTGCAAGTATGATAGTAAATTAAATTCTTTGATTAGTGATTCTAAACTAATTAAAGTTTTGACAGCAGTCTACAGTATCAGTAGTAGAGCACTGACTCCGTTAAGTACATCTATCAAAAAGCTGCTTGATGTTGCTTCTATTGTATCAGATATTTGGTGGTATTAATCTTTTGCACTTTGGTCCCCTCCATCTGTGTTAAAGCCTCTTCAGCCAATCGGATTGTGTCGGTTAGTGTGGAAAGCTGATAGCATTTCAAAGCCGCCTCTGTAATCACAAGCTACCATGTCTAACTCTCGACCCTGCTCATTACGGTGATTGTCCATGGTTTCAGTCCGAAACACCTACCTTTCTGCGTGAAGGCCCCTGCAGCCTTTGAGAAGCTGCTATTAACAATTGATTGAATTACACGTCACACGACTGAGAGAGCTAGTTTATATATATATATATATATATATATTAGTTAGGCTGTAGAGGTTGAAGTGGCTCTGTTGTCTTGGTATGGAGAAAGACTGCACCTGACAGCTGGACACATGTTTGTTTCATATGGTTTTGCGTAAGGAACTCATTCGATACCAACTTCAGTGAAATGATTGATACCACAGTACTTGGTACAGTGATACTCTACATTATAGTCTATTTTAGACTCCGTAACAGTGCTTTTGACATCTGTAATGCTAACAACTGCTAACAGTGACATTGCCTGAATAAATTCACGATTCCAGTGGTGTCTGCTGCCCAAGGGGGCATGGAAAATCTTCTAGGCTGTGTCACAAGAAGCCATTTGTCATTAAGATGGACAGAAGGGCCCCATGATTGACAGAAGACCTTACGTAATGTTACGATTCAGATGTCCCGCTGATGAATGTCTCTCAGACTCGAAGGTTAACGCCGTGTGAATGAATCTTTCTCTGTTTTTTCTCTAGTTAGCTGGTGTCCAGTGTCTGTAGTGTTGGCCTCGTCCCCCAGAGCCGTTTGATTGGCCTCTCTGTCTTTAGGTTTAAGTAGGGCACTGCAATCCAGCAGGGATTCAATACCAGTGTTCCATTCACTCCTGCTCCGACTCCCCCAGCCGGCCTACAGTGAGGCTGCAAATTACGCAAGGCAATGTGTGTGCGTCAGTTTGGCCTGAACGCAGCCCAGTGTGTTTGGCCTCGTGTGCTGGCCCGAGTGTCTCTCCGCCTGCTTCCCGAACACTGCAGATGAAGCCCTGAGAGAGATCGGAGAGGGGATGGATGGTGTTTTCATTAACTTCCGCTGCCTGGTGTTTTAAATTAGCACCAAATTCACAACAGGTCTCGTCAACACTCTGAAGTGCCTGTTTTTTTTTGTTGATGTAATATATTGGTTTTTACTTTTCAATTGTTGTTTATTTTTTTTCTGACTCCTGTGTTTGGCTTTAGAAGTGGAAATCTAGTAAATGATCTAACAATGCTTTTGAGTAGATAATGCTTAAATTGCAACAGACCATTACCATAATTCCACCTTTTTAAAATAGGTCTGCCATTTTCAATTATGACAATTAGCCCACATAATGCTATTTATATAATGTTTTTATTGGAACACTGAATGCAATTTTCAACAAATTTACCCCAGAGGCTGCAAACGTTTGAAAACGTTTTCCATTACATTAACGACTCTATTTATGAGAAGAATTTCAGCACAGAGCCTGTAATGTATTCTAAATGTTGCATGCACAGTTTTCATCAAAAGTGACAATAGAGATATTTAAAGTTACAAAAGATTTCTATTTCAAATAAATGCTGTCCTTTTGCACTTTCTATTCATCAAAGAATCCTGAAAAAAAGTTTAAGCGGTGCAATTGTTTTCAACATTTATAATAATAAAAAAATTTGTGCTGTCAAACAATTCCCCCCAAAAAGTTAGTTTTTACATAATATGTGCGTGCTGTGTATAATTATGTATATATAAATACACACACATGCATGTATATATTTTTAAGATTTTTTTTATATTATATAACGTGTNCTTCCCCATCTGTAAATTTTTAAGCTTATGGTGCTCAAACATTTATGGGTCAATGACATGATGGGTCTTTTTTTTTTTTTTGGGTCCGAAGGCCTTAATAATAATAAAAAAAACAAAGTTATGACATCCAAAGTATGAAAGGTAGTACAACTAGATCTCTTTTATTGAATCCAAAAGGTTTTAATTATATTTTTAATTATATATTATAAGCTAATTAGCTAGCTAGCTAGATCTCAGCCTGTTAGCATTTTTTGAAAATATCGTCATTCGGTATAACCAAGTGTCATTCGATAAAACTTTGGTGACTTTTTTGGTGACAAATTTTGTCCATCTTGTAAAAAATGACAAAAGCAGTGTTAATTGATTTATAAAAACCACATAATCTCATTGTTAACACTTAATACAACTTCAAAATAAATTATCTTAATTATATTTTAAAACTTTATTAGTCACTGACCCATATACATGTAAATATTTCTTAAATATATACATGTATGTGTGTATATACATAATAATTATACACAGCACACACATATATTGTGTACAAACAAACTTTTATTTTGGATGCGATTAATCGCTAATTGTTTGACAGCACTATAAAAAATTGTTTATTGATCGCTAAATAACAATTTGCAATATTAGTTTTTACTGTATTTTTGATCAAATATGTGCAACCTTGGTGAGCATAAGAGACTTGTTTTTCAAATACATAATATCATTGTTTATATGTATAATCAGTTATGGAAAGTAAGATTAGATTTTTTTTTTTTTTTTTTTTTAAGTCCCATACGCGCCTTTTAATGTTGCACACTATTATTAAAAAGCCTCGTTCAATAATTTATATGAGATCATTTTCCCCTAGTGATAGGACACATTTCTCTCTCTCTCTTTCGCTCATCATATCGAGAACAGTACTAGATGATGAAATGTACTAGTTCTCTCTCTCTCGTGGGAATTCCCAGTTTTTGTGAAACGTGGTTCAATAAGGCACACAAATGTGAATGGAAAGTGAAACTACAGTACATATTGTAGCACATGTTGGAAAGATAAATGGCTGTGTCTGTATTTGTTGGGGCTTGTTAAATGAAAATTTGCATGCTCAACAGTCTTTTTGTGCTGTACAGTATACAGCACATTGTGTTCTTTCACTCTCTGACCCCTAGCTCTCTCTTTACTTTTTACCGCTCTCAAACTCATATACTTTCGTGTTACTTCCACTTTTCTTCCATTGCTCTGCCCTCTCTTTTCTCTCGCTCGGTCTCAGGGGATGCTCATTGTCGCACAATATAATTGAATCCCTTTTCCGTTCCATTTTCTCTCATTTTCATTTTCACAGGCATCCTTACGCCTCCCAGCATCAACCCACATCTTCGGTATATGACCTCTGAACACAACCCCTAAGCCTTCTCGCGTATAATTATCTCTAATTAGTAATTAAATTTTTTTTAGTCCATTGTAAAGAGCCATCAAAGACTGTATTAATTGATAAGAAATTTATTTTAGAGATTTTTGAAATGCAAGCTGCCAAGGTGAGTGTTTTCAGGCACTCACAGCCAAAGCAAAGGAAAAAAAAAATCTCCAAAAATTCTTATAAATCCCTTATAGAGTAATTTTAACCACAAGTACCTAAATGACTGATTGATTCCACATGAATCTCTCTCAGAAGAGTTGTTTGGCTTGTTTGCAAATCGTCAGGTGCTCAATTTTATGACGTTATTATGCTTAACTGCAAGTGTTTGAACTGTTAAACAGATCTATATCCACTGGCTTTCTCGAAACACATTAGAAATAGTTGGCACAGTGTGTTGTTATTTAACCTGTTCAGGTTGACATATTTCATTGGTCCACCCCTTTAAATGTTGCAATGAAGCTTAAACATAAGCTAAGTGTGTTAATTTGTCATACCTACAGATGATGTGTCCTTTGGGCATTTTCTGAATCTCTTATGTTGACATTCTCTCCAATAGGTGATATGCATTGAAGATGAGTGCTGTCGGGGAAAACTCGTCGGACCCTGCCAGGTCAGAGGGTCAGAAGCGTAAGGAATGCCCATCAGACCTCCTGGGCCCAAGGTACCTCACACATCATGCAAACTGAACAGCAGGTTACAGTGAACTCTGAAACTGCATGCTTTGCAGTATACACATTTTTAGTTTGTATGTATAACAGAGTGAATTTCTCAGTGTCTACACTATGAACCGCTGAACTGCAATAATCTTGAGCAGGCCTCCCACAGGTGGAGCTCAGCCTAGATAATACACGTTTCTATATAAAGCCCTTTTCCACTGAGTCAGGAAACATCAGTCTATATAATTCATTCATAGGAAGGAGCTATACATGCCCTCTTTATTGACAACATTTTCTGTGCAAACTGCTGAAGATGCAGAGCAGCAAATTGAAATTGCAACATGTTAAAGTTTGCACAGGAGCTCTGGAAACTTGTATGTTTTAGTGTGAAACACAATGCAGAAAAGAGGGTCTTGCTGCAATGATTGTTTAGATTTAACAATCATTGCAGGGTTGTCTAAAGGCTATTCACACCTTAAACATGGACAAATGTGACGTGGCACCTTAAATGCAATGTATCATCCAAAGACACCCAATGAAAGAATGTGTGAAATTTCAACAAATAATCAGGCTAAATATCTGTCTCAAAATATTGCGATTTTCTTTATTTATTGTTGAACATGTTTGCTTTGATGGCAAGATGGTAGATCACTAAAATTTATGCCAAATTTTTCCATATTTTTTATTTCTGTTAGTCTTTGAAACTTACAAAATGATATTTTCCATTGCAGTCTTAAACAGTACATTTCTTAAAGTCCCCCTGTGGTGAAAATAATTTTTTTTAATGGTGTTCATATGTCTATGTGGTGTTTTTAATATGCTTTAAGACAAACCATGTGCAAATTCATAAGTCAACACCATTGCTAAGTATTTTCTCTTTAAATCTGCAGTAAACCAAAGACCGTCTCAAACCGTTTATGGCGTCACAAACTACCTTGTAACCAATCACGTCAATGTGCCGGCAGGCTTTAGCATATCATTAACTATGAGCGCAAGTGCGTCTCAAAAGAAGGTTATCCCAGTATATTTTTCTGTTGAGATGAAAAACCGGGTAGATTTAGCAATATGGCGGGTGTATGATGTATATTACAATGTTATGATGAACCATATGCCTTTCTCCAATGACGTCCTGAGTTGTTCAAAGCATTTCTAAGGATACTGAAACAAGGCAGCTGTCTGACTCTGACATGGGAAACAGGAACATGGTTTGTGTAACATTAGCACCACATTATTAGCTGTTTGATAACATAGTCAAGCAAAACGCTAATCATATTAATGACCATTATATGTCTGACATTGTAAAAAGCGATACCATTGTGCAGTGTTTACCTCAGTAAGTTGACCAAGTGGATGTCGTCTGAGCTCGTGCAAGTGAGTGGAGGCGGGGCTAATTATCGTATTCATAGATCCGTGTATATTAAATGAGGCAAGGGTGCAGTGTTACATTCAGGCTATTTTAAGGCATTAAGATTTTTTTTTCAAGGGAAAAACATTTAGATATGTAATTTTGGTGATCAAAGATGACTTTAAGGGATACAATTATTGTTGACAGGTTGACTTTTAAGCATGTACAGGTCTCATTGGCAAGTTGTAGTTTTGCTTTTTAGTCAAATATTTTTGTGTTTCTCTTCACAGTCCCAAACGAAGCACTGATAAACGTAACCGGGAACATGAAAATAAATACATAGAGGAGCTTGCAGAGCTGATTTTCGCAAACTTCAATGACATCGACAACTTCAATGTCAAGCCTGACAAATGTGCAATCCTAAAGGAAACCGTGAAACAGATTCGTCAAATTAAAGAGCAAGGTAAGAATCTTCTTTGAACTTGTATAATTACTTGTCTTTCCAATTAATCTACAATCAAAATACGTGACAAATGCCCACGACAGTTAAACCCAAAATAAACCCTCCTGAGTATGAACTCTGAGGTATGACAGTGAAAACATAATCTCTACATAGTGCTACATTCACTGAGGTTTAGCATATTCAGACCTTTGCGTTAAGATAGAAGTTATTAGGAGCTAGCACAGACTTCAGAAGACTTCAGACGTGTGTAGGCATTTTCAGGTTGTTTGTGAATATGTTTGGCCTGTCATTAGATCTTGAGAAAGAGCTTTGTCAAATCAGCCATAGAATTCAGATTGACTTTCATCAGGTGCCTAGACAGATTAGCATCATGCTAACCACAAACAGAAACCAAACACAAGATTTAATTAGAAGTCACAGTTTCTTTTCTTTTCTAGTTTTGTGTAATTTTGCAGTTGTCTTATGTTACCAGGGATTTTTGTCTCTGAACTCGTTTGTGCTTCTTGTGCAGTGATTTGTATTCAGATGCTTATTAGCATGTTGTGATTGTTAGCATGTTATGCTTTTAGTTAGTTGAAAAGTTATACAGATTAATGTATATCTATACATCTCATCCTGTTTCCCTGTGATAGGAAATATCTTGAATTAATTTTCTTAAAATTCTCTTATGGCACAAAATATTAAATATAGACTGCTATAGATTTATATAAAACATAAGATTGTTTTACTCTGCCAGTGTGTGTTTTTGCTAAAATTAACATCTGTTGTTTTCAACCGACGAGACTCGTGCTACATCCAAAATTACATACTGTATAGTAGGTACTGCATTTGTTTGGAAACTTACTTCATGACTATTAAAAAAAAGTATGTTCTATATAGTATGAATGTGTGCAGTATGAATGACATTCAGATGTACTGTCTACATCAGCCATGTTGTCACTGTCATGTGACTTGCTCCTCATGTGTGGCCTAATGGGATTAAGTGTCAATCAAATGCACACTTTTTAGAATCTCTGCAGTAGTACTAGATCATCCGGGTGCTTTTCACCTATGTTTTTTACATTTTTTTGTATTTTATCATACTACTCTGTTGGCATAGCGCATAGGCCTAATATACAGTAGGGAAGTATTTGATTTTGGTCGCAGCGTAGGTGTTAGTTTGACGTGTGTATCTGCATTGATTCTGACTGGGCAGTGATGAAGATTGTTTGTGACGTACTGAGCTCTAGATTATGTAATGCTGAGCAATGGTCGGCGTCTGCTGTGTTGTCTTTTACCCCTCCTTCACCTCTCCTCTCCTCCGCTACGCTCAATGCCGCACGGGCACAGCATCACACACTGCTCTAACACTGTTTGTACAGTCTCAAACTGCCTCCAAAGACACAAATGGGCCTGTTTTGCCTGTAAACAAGGCCTCAAGTGTAGAGCACAGCAGTCAGCTTGTAAAGGAAGCACAAAATCATTGACACTCACAGGAAGCCCTTTAAAGCAGAAGCAGCTTTCTGCTGAAAATATCGTTTTAAAGGCTCACGATTCTATGTTCTTCACGTTTTATTCAAGCCCATAACTACAAATGTCTTTTTGAAGAGATGTTTTACTTTCATTTAGAGGTAGTGTAGGGATTTTAGTATGTGCTGGGTGAAATATATATGATATGACTAATTCAAGTTACACAAGTATTACAAAGGGAATTTTATGAATTATTGTTTTAGTGCTTGTGAAACTGATAATGATCAACACTAACATTTAAATGGATAGTTCACCTAAAAATAAAAATCATTTCCTCACACCCAAACCTGCATGACTTTCTTTCTTACACAAACTGCACAGAAACTGACAGCCTCAAGCTGTGGTCACATTAGCAAAATTTTGTGGGCAAAAATTGTCTGATGTCATTTGTCAGTAATGTTGCAACCGTTGCAAAATCTGCATGGAGAACTATTTTGCTCTCACACAGAATTCCTAATTGCGTAAATTCCTTTTGAAATTCATACCGATCACAAAAATTAGCTAAACAATGGTAAATGTGAATGCACCTTCAGTCACTATTTGCTTTCATTGATTTTTTTCTCTTCTTTTCCTCCACACAGTGAAAGTAAATAGTCACTAAACTGTCAGTTGACTAAAATCTGTTCCACAGAAGAAAACGTTGTGAATGTTGCCTATGCAAAAAATTGCCATCATGATGTGAAGGTGTTGTGATTAGTTGCCAGGGTGTTGCAATGTGGTTGTTACAGTGTTCTGAGTAGGGTTTTTTTTGTGCATTGCTATGCAGTTGATAGTCGAGTTGTCAAAAGTACCGACTTCGGTATCTGTCGGTACTGAAATTTTAAAAATGTGTCCACTGTTGAGCGGATTTGTAAACACCTCTGATTGGCCTTTGTGTTCACGCACTCATCAGATATGTCTGTGATTGGCTACAATGATCACAATGCTCCCTTGTGTATCTGTGTAATGGCTCAGTGAAGAGCGTCATTGATGACTATTACAGCGTTGATCATTGAAGCCAATCACAGACGATGAGCCATGAACACAATGGCCAATCAGAGGTGTTTACGAATCCGCTCAACAGCCCTCAAAGCGTCACATTTTTTAAATTTCTGTACCGACTAGGTACCAATGTTGGTACTTTTGACAACTTTAGTTGATAGGGTGTTATGGGTGGTTGCTTACATTTGCTTATAGGTCCAAATATTAGCAAACTTTTTCTCAGTAAGTTGTGATCTGAGGTATAATTCACGTAGTTCAAATGGTGCAAGATGAGTATGCTCAATTATAATATGCTATTAAGAAAAAATAAATTTTTCTGGTTAAAATTGTGATTTGCGATTTACAATGTGATTTATAAAACGTGGAAACAATATTTAAACAATACCATGTTTGTTTTGATTGTTTGTAGGGCTGCACAATTTGGCCCAAAATGTTGTGCTAATATATTATTCTGACTAAAAATAATTATTATCATTATTATTTATTATCATTATTGTTAAATAAAAATATTAAACCAAATAAGAAATATTAATATTGTAATAACTTTAATTATTAAAAATAAAAAAATTGAGTATTTAAAGATAAATATAACTGTAATAATTCGAAAATTATAATATTTTTATTTTACAGGAAACTTGTTTGAAAAACTGCGGGCTTACATGTTAACATGCAAGCAACCCATGACTATAAATAATTAGAAAGGTCTAAGGATTTATTATAAAGTATTATGTTATTATGATAAAAATCTGTGACAATAATTTCTTCATTTTTGTCAGGAGGTACGCAAAATCAAAAATGGAGTCCATGTATTTAATATGAAATATGCCTCTTATGCATCCACTGTGGGGAGAAAAAGCAACTCCTGTACACTAGAAAACATTGATTATGTTTCCCTCAAAGTTCTTTAGAGAGAAGTATTATTTTTCCTATTTTTATTTAAAATAGGATGGAGTGAGTATTACTTGGCGCTAAACACGTCTGTTTCATACTGGACGGCAGAGGGCGCTCTTGAGCAGATACTCCAAATATGCCTCGCAGAAGTAATATAACGAACGTCGTTCCAGGAAATCCCCTATGGGCACCATACTATCGCTGTAACTGAATAAAAAGATAGAAACGTTTTTGTTGATTAAACATGAATATAATAAACACACGACTATGACAATCAGGGCTTGACATTAACACCCGCCAACCCGCCAAATGCGGGTAGATTTCAGCTGTGGCGGGTAAGACAGCCACTCCCACTAGCCACTTTGGCGGGTTGAATATAATTTCAGTTTACAGCCAAATGATCGTCGTAGCACAAAATTACAGTCCAATCACACAATTCGTTATATACGTGCAGTTAGTGAAGGAGGGATAGGCGGAATTGCGCTGAATGACACACAACAGAAGCTCTCTCTCTGTCGCGCGCGCGATCAGTTCTCTTCGCGCCTGAATAGTCAAATACACATGCACACCATAGACTGTGGTGCACACAGATGTCTAAATGTCCATCGTGTTGAGTATCTCACGTGAATACAGTCGGTTATGGCTTAAGTGGACGTAAACAGGTGGGTAATAACTGGATATGTGTCAGTTACGTCCATGCATGCAGCAGCCAAATTAGGCTAATTAATAAAAAGCCCAAAATAGGCCTACCTGTCTGTCATTAATGTTAAGCAAACAACAAAAGATGTTAAATAAATGTAGGCTATATGTTAAATAAACCTACTGTATCTGAAAAAAGATTATTTTCAATTTACTATTGTTTTTGTAATTTGCTTCTGTTCTTTTATATAGCCTAACACAAATAACTTGTCAAATTTATCATATTAGCCCATATTGTCCACCTCTTGCCCACCTCTACATACCTGCTGATATACAATGTAGTCTTGATTTGGGTGGTCAATCTGCATTTAAAAGTTTGAAAGGGTTTTAAATCTTCTAAATCAAGTAAAATGACTCAAAATAAAGTAATTTAAGCATAACAAAGTCAACTTTAATCATATAAAATGTAATTTACCAACATCAAAATTGTGGCCAGTTAAAATGCTGAGTGGCTAGTAACTTTGGAAAACCACTAGCCACAGTGGCTGGTGAGCAAAAAAGTTAATGTCAAGCCCCGATGACAATATATGGTTTATCTGTGTTCTTCTTGCCTTCTCGGGTATTTCCATAATAATAAAGTATATTTATAATGCAGTGCTAATCAAAATGCTATTTCAAACACTCAACTGACATTATAAAGTGAATTTGGAGTAAAAACACTTTAAAAGTCGTCTTTTGTTGGAGAAGAAGTTCATAAACGCTTCTCATGTTTGGAAAGTTTGTATGTTTGACGCATGTTGCTGTTTCAAATGCAGTGTCATTTACTACTGATCACAAAGCCGCTCTTCACTAACACGCTTTGTACCTATTTATATAATTAAAATTCGAAAAATTAGCAGCGATTTCAGTTTAATTTTGATTAATCTTGCAGCCCTACTATTAAGCTAGCTATGCTAACAAGCACGGCTAATAAATTGTGGCAGTGTACAGTTTTCTTCCTGTTTTTACAGTAAGCACAATTTGTTGGACATTTGCCTGAAAAGGGTGTTTTTTATTTTATAGGTCATCTGCTAGACATTTAAAACCCAAAACTGGAGTTTCAAAACTGGATTATTCTTAATTATACCAGTTTAATTTGTTCATTAGTGAATCAGCACTTATAAATTTAGAGACTGAACAACACCCAATAGATGACGTGATATGGAATCCTCCCATGGAGAGTCATCATGACCTAGTATCCATGATCAGGATGTGCACTGATTGGTCGAGAGCAGAGTCATGGGCGGGGCTTTGAATTGTGACTGATAGGTCAGATCCTAAAGGCTTCAAGAAACTCCATCTGCTGCTGAAGTGAGGGTCTGACCTGATTCACAGCTTTTCTGAAGATAAAACTGCCTTTTTTTCCTGTTTGATGGGGATTGGCTGACAGAAAGGAAACCGTTTTGCAGCTGTGTTTGAAATGAGAGAGGGAATGAGTTATCACCGGACCTCTGGTGCAGCTGTGCTGGTTTACCAGTCCCTGCTGGGCACCACAAAGACCTGCTGACACGCAACACGCTCACATCCACTCATCATCAGGAGTGTACGCATGCGTATCTCTCCCAGACACACATGCACATATACGGGAAGAGCAGCGTGTGGAGCATCCCAGAACGGTCTGAGGGGGAGGCTGATGGATGGCCCTCTCTCTTTGCCATATGGCTACCCATCATGCCAGCACAGTTTGCCTCTCTATCGTGTCCTCTGCGAGCCCAATGCATTCACTGATGATCCCGAAGACTACTCCCTTTAATGGATGGGTACAGACAGGAAGTTAGATTGGTCTAGGGAATTGTGGGATTGAGGATGTTTCACTGACGGCAGGAATTGTTAATGTTATTTTAGGATTGTTTATATATATTATTATAGCATTTATTAATATTGTAATTCTATTTTCAGTTTTTATTTTAATTTTAGTTGAAGTTGTATAATTTTTTTAAAATATTTCTGTTTAGCTTTATTTTTCAGTTTTAGTAATTTTATTACTTCAATTTATTTTATTTCAGTTAGTTGCTAAACATTAATCTTGCACACAAAAAAAACAAACATTATATAACATTTTAGCATACTCTCCCTTTCGAGTGCCATGGGCAAGGCATGCTGGGAAATAGAAATCCCAGCCCAGTTTCAGTTAAACTTAAGTTAGTCTAAATTAAAAGAAATGAGTTCATACAACTCAAAACAATGAAACAGTTCAGTTTACTGGAAATATGTCAGTGCTGTGAACTTCTAAATACTCATAAGAGTTAATTTGACTGAACTACACTGCGTTCCAAATTATTATGCAATTGACATATCAGTAAGATTTCAGTACAATAAACATTCAGATTTTTGTTTTTCTAAGAAAATGTTTGTTTGTTTGATACCAGTTATCTAAAAAGACATGGATAAATAATCTCAGAAAAAATTATTTGCCAGATCTATGGAAACCCTACTTAGAGGTTGTTCCACATTATTAAGCAAGTCACAGTTCTCATGAAGTATGGGGAGGAAGAAAGATCTTTCTGAAGATGAAAAGCATGAAATGGTGCAATGTTGTGCAAAAGGCATGAAAACAACTAATATTGTATGAAACTGAATGGAGATTATCGAATTATCATAAGATTTGTAAAAGTGATTTAGAGCACAGCAGAACTCGGTCAGATAAAGGCTTATTAATGAAAGTTCCCATCAAAAAAATGTATTGTATTAAAAGGGCAGCTATAAAAAAAGCCAGCGTTGAGCAGCAAACAGGTATTTGAAGCTGCTGGTGTCTCTGGAGTCTTGAGAACCTCACCATGCAGGCTGGCAGTTGTGTGTAAAGATGCATTTTAGACACCGCTAATCAAACCTAACAAAGAGAAACATTTACAGTGGGTGTAGAAATATATTTACAAACAATTTTTATTGCTGTGGTGTTTTTTTTGCAGCATGGGATAGTGCATAGTGCATTGTACTATGCAATATCCTCCTTTTTATACCATAGCTGAAAATGGACAGTTATGAACTCCACATATCTTGCAAAAGTCATTTTAATACTCTCCATCTCACTTCCCAGTATTCCAGCCCAAATCATCACCCGCCAGCTCCTTGCTGATGTCGCAGTCTTGTTGGAACGTGGTGGCCATTCACCAACCATCCAGAAATCCATCCATTTAGACCATCCATTGTAGTACGGCATTAGTCAGTGAATAAAACTATTTAAAAATGAGTCTTCATGTATTTCTAAACCCACTGTAAATGTTTCTCTTTGTGAGGTTTGGTTTGGAGTGGCTGAAATGCATCTTTACGCACAACTGCCAGCCTGCATGGAGAGCTTCTTGAGACTCCAGAGGCACCAGCAGCTTCAAATACCTGTTTGCTGCTCAACACTGGCTTTTTTTATAGCTGCCCTTTTAATACAAATAATGTTTTTGACAGGAACTTTCCTCAATAAGCCTTTATCTGACCGAGTTCTGCTGTGCTCTAAATCACTCACAAATCTTACGATAATTCAATAATCTCCATTCAGTTTCACACAATATTAGTTGTTTTCGTGCCTTTTGCACAAGATTGCGCCATTTCATGCTTTTCATCTTCAAAAAGATCTTTCTTCCTCCCCATATTGCATGAGAACTGTGACTTGCTTAACTCTCTGAGGTCTGAAAACGCACCAGTGCGTTTTGCAGGTTTTTTTTCACATTGCAGTAAAACAGACTTAAAATACTCCGTCATTTTTTGTCATAGAGACATAAGTAATATATCAATTGAAACTATAGAATGTCTTCTTTTATTTGTATACACTCAGAGTAAAAACAAAATGTTGTGCTTTTTGTAAAATAAAGAAAACTAACATGATGCGTGATCTCTCGTCTCCCTCTGAACGAACTCCAATCTGATAGTTCTCAGAAAATGAACTGTAACTTAGTGAATTCTAATGACAAAAAATTACACTTATGTCTAAAAAAACGTTGAAATGTCAGGTTTTAAATCGTGTAAGTCAAATCGAAAACAAACATTCAGTGTTTATGTAATCTGTATGAAAAGGGAGTCATGTCAGAAGTCCGTGATTCAGCTCATTACCCACTAATGTGGCCACGCCCACGGAGCCAGCGCTATTCAGACGCAAATTCAGTCAATACATGCAGACATAGTTTCAATCGTGTATTTATTATCTTGAAAAGTGTTTATCTGGATGTAAAAGCCATGGTTAACCATCTCTAGAAGACATGCAGTTAGTTCCTGTTTACTTTTCTTCTATAGATGAATTTTAGATGAGTTTTTGTTTCTTTAGCGCCCTCCGGCTGCAGTATTAATTGAAAACACCATTCATGGAATAGCCTCTTCTTCTTTAGATGAATTTGTGGACTAAAAATGCAAAGAGAGCGCCCTCCGACTGCAAGTATGAATTGAAAACACCAGCGCTCATAGTAATGACATTGAATATTAAATAAATATAACTCCTCTGTATAGAAAATTGACATAAACATATGAGAATCCAATATTTCTCCAAATGTGCATGCTTTTAAACTAAAAGCCTATATTCAGACTCTATGCATCACAGAAATACATCATATTTTAAAGTATAATATAAAACCATTACTTTATATTGTAATAATATTTTTCTGTATGTTTCATATACCATGATGAGCTTGAGACATCACAAAAGGTTTTTTTCACAGCCTACCTGACTGAAATGCCTCATTAATATGCAAGTCATTTCAGCTCATTATTATTCAATTCTTTTGTCTTCTCAGGTGAGAATGAGCCATTATTCATCATTATTCACGATGATTCACGCCTCCATGCATACTGTGTTCCTTGGCAAAAAGTGTCTTACAAAAACTAAATCAATATATTGTTATAAATGAAAGAGTAGTCAGCATAATTTTTACATAATTCTGAAGCAAAAACTCTTGTCTACAACCTCCAATACCCTAAAGTATTGTGTAAACAGATTTGCTATCCTTTTTTTGGCCTTATTTCAGTGACTTAAGTTTTTTGTTTTTTCAATAACCACGCATAAATGTGTTTCCTTCAAAAACACAAACATGTACATACATGTTCCTCACATATTATTGTAGCCTAGTTTGTGCTGAATACAGTGTAATGACACTTGTGTCATTTATATGTTTATGAACAACTGAAAAAAGCACAAATGTCAGGGCATGTCAAAACTTCTCCAGGCCCCAAATCAGCCTCAGACTCCAGAGGGTTAATAATGTGGAACAACCTCTAAGTAGGGTTTCCATAGATCTGGCAAATTATTTTGTCTGAGATTGATACCAGTTATCTAAAAAGACATGGATAAATAAACGAACAAACATTTTCTTAGAAAAACTAAAATCTGAAATCTTACTGATTTGTCTCTTGCATAATAATTTGGAACGCAGTGTAATTTGTTCAATTTAAGTTTGTCCTATTCAAACTATTTTGAGCGATACTGTTTACAGTGCATGGCTTTTAATAGTGAAACTTTTGTTTTGTAATCAGGCTCTCAAAAATTTTATAATAATTTCGAATTTAGATTTATCAGCCAATAGATCAGTTATCGGCTTTCAAATATAAAGAATGATCAGTTATCATTATCGGCCAAAATTTTCATATCGATGCATCCCTGGCAAAAAATTTAAATGTATTATTATTTTTATTATTATTTGTGGTGAAATATGTCCCAGACATGTTCTTTCTGAGATTCACAAATTTTCCTTCTAGATTTAGCTCTATCGTGAGTGCTTTGTTTTGCAGCAGGCGTTGTTTACAAATCATGTCATTTTGTTGGGGAGAATGATGTTCTCCATTCTTTATATAATGGTTTGTTTGTGTCTGTGCCTGCGCATGAGTGTATTGACGGTTCCATTCATGTCCTAGCTGCATGGCTGTTATGTGAGGCTTCACATGTACCCATTTAGCCTGACATGCGTTGCTAAGGTCCAAATGCGTGCCATAACAACATGTCTCAACAAGCGCACGGCAGTATGAAAGAGTAAGAAAGGGGTTTAAAAAGGTGCGTGTGTGCAATATAAAATTAAACTCTTTAGTGAGCAGGGAGAGAGAGAACTGCCCTTTCAAGAAATGTTAATATGCTCAAGCTAGCAAGAGCACATGAAGTGTCTTTAATGTAATTTGAAAATAAAACACTTAAACTCTGCAGGATCTAATGAAGGGTTTTAGGTTCTTATATGGAAATGTTGATGTTTCCAACCGAGGACTGAGTTTCAGACGAAATTACCGTATTCACTTAGTAGGGGAGACAGAGTAAGCAGTGCCAATTTATGCTTAACTTGTCCTCTATTCAAGGAGAAAGGAGACTGAGGTAAAACTAATGCACCTAATTGTATTTCAGGATGTCTGCTATCAACACAAATTAGAATAATGTAACTATAACTAAAGGTGATAGAAATATGGGGTTGGCAATGGGTTAGTTGAATCATTGAAACAATATGCTCATGTTCATTTTCAAATAAAAAGATCAACATGAAAGGAAAAACACTTTACAATGTTCTATATCATTCCAAGCCTAATTTTACTGCACATTATTCACTTTTTTTTTTAAAGAAATTCTGGGAAGAATTTTTTCCCATTTTCTTGCTTTAGTGTTTCCCATTGAGACCGATGTAATAGTATTTCCTGCATTAAGAGTCAAAACTCATCACTATGGTTTGAAGCACTGGCACAGCTTACCCTGTAGCTTCTGGCACACTTTACCCCGCAGCTGTCATTTTGGGAAAAATACTTCATTTAATAATTCATGGCAAATCTTTAGCCAAATAATTAATTGGTTTTATACTCTGGTAATTCATCAACATGAATCATATTTCATATCACTTGCTTTGACATCAAATTTGCAAAGTAGAACATATATTATGGCTTGCAAAAAACAGCATAAAAAAATGTTTTTGTATCTTTTCTCATGTGCATCTCAATCACAGGCAGCTATACATTCTCTTTTTTCCCAATATATGATCACAAGATAATAATTGTGTACATCCTATTCAACTAACTAGGGCTCTCAAGCTATTACATTTATTTATATAATTAATTACACAATGTGTAATTAATCCAATTTTTTTTTAGCCAAACTTTGGCTAGAAATTACCCCCAAAAGATAGTCATTATTGTGTTAAATGAGAAAAGCATCAAATAGACATTTACAAGAAGTAGCTTTGGAAAGAATGTATTTGATTCAACATATAATTTATTACACAAACTTTTAGGATACAATGGTCATGAGGTTGAGTAAATGAAGACAGAATTTTCATTTTTGGGTGAACTATACCTTTATATAATTATTTTTATTTATGAAATAATACTCTAAATAAGAAACTAAAACTGCCAGTAGGTAGCGGAAAATGTCTAAATGAGTAAGTCATGGAGTCATCCATTCATTCGATTCGTTCAAATGGCTGAATTATTCAGGAATAAAGTAAATGACTCTCTTTTTGAATGAGCCATTGAATGAGCCACCCGTTTCGTTTAAAATGCTAATTCTTTCAGAAACACCACTGTGTTGCTTGGAGACACACAATAGTTCTGCTGTGGCTAATGTTTTCATTGACAAAAACAGACAAAATTGTGTATAAAATATAACACGATATTAACTTCTTATTTATTGAACTCTTGTATAAATCAATATCACATTTGCACTCGTGCTGTTTTAAACAAAAACAGCACTTGTTTGATATTGCACTTGTTGCTTGTGTGATATTGCTTAACTATATTATATGATATAAATATGAGACAACAACTTATACAGGGGCATTTGTGCCCTAATATCTCAAATTTTAGTGGCATATAACTGCATTCTATAGTCTCCATCATGCAGTGAGTTGCTGCCCTGCATCATGTTCATCATCATCAACTGTATGAAATGTCAGATGACCTACATAGAGGCGGTGCTGCTGCGTTAATTATTTTAACGTGTTATTATAATTGAATTAACGTGTTAAATCTGCAGCCCTACTTTTAACATAAAATAGCAAAATTATAGTGGACTGTGATGTTGATGTTCTGTTATGCATTCATATTTCATTTATTCTCACTCTTTATCTGCATCTTTCTTTCCTGCAGAAAAAGCTGCTGCAGCCAATGAGGATGAAGTGCAGAAGGCTGATGTGTCGTCGACAGGCCAAAGTGTTATTGACAAAGATGCCCTTGGACCAATGATGCTGGAGGTGGGTCTGTTGTGCTGTGTGTTTACTAGGTTACACAGAACGTGCAGGCTGACATGCATGAGGAAAAGCCAAGCGGCAACCATGTATGGCAGTCATAGTGAATGCCTTTTTTGTATGCGTTATAAAAAAGAATGTTGTGTTAAAAATTTGGCAGCCATTTGATGTTTAAATCTCCAAATTCCTCCATCCTTTTGCTGAATAAAGACCTCATGAGCTGACAGTTGAGAAGCACATTTTTTGGCATGAAAAACATGCTCAAGTATAATGATGTGTCTCTATGAAGCGGTGTTATTTTAGTATCATGTATATGCTATTATAATAGTATTTATTAATATTACAACTTGGCTTTTATTTTTATATATTAAGTTGCTTTGACATTTTTGTTATTCATTTTAAAATACTGTATTTCTATATAACATTAATTTATTTTATTTCAGTTTTAGTTGTAGTAATTTTAGTACTTGAACATTTTAAAGTTTACATTTTTCATCTTAGGGTACATTTACATGACAACAATGTACTTAAAATGGAAAGTTTTGTTTCTTCTACGTTATCAAAATGATCCCCGTTCACACGGATTCACAAAAACGACTAAAAATGCTGTATTATGCATGCCAGGCCAGTAGCTGGCAATGTCACTAAAGAGATACTATGCTGCAATAGACCGAACTCGTGATATGCATGCGCATGACGTCACTGATTTCACAAATTTGCGTTTTTGTAGTTTACAAGGAGACCATAATGGTATCATTTTCAAAAACGTGCACTTTGAAACCCCTTTTCAAAGTTTGCATTTTCAGGCCCCCAAAATGCAGTTGTGTAAATGAATGGCCAAAACACATAAAAAAATTCAGTTTTTAGTTGAAGACGGTGTCGTGTAAACACCCCCTAAAATGTATATATTATTCCTGCTATATTTAATTTACAAAGAACGATTTTCAATAGCATTATTTGTAGACTTAGTTAACGATAACAATTCTATGAATCTGAAGAAATGTTCAAACAGTGGAATATTGTTTCTAATTCTGCAGTGTGGATAGCCCTGCCCACATTAAAGGTTTAGTTCACAACAGAATTAAAATGTACTGATAATTTACTCACCCACATGTCATCCAAGATGTTCATATCTTTCTTTCTTCAGTTGAAAAGAAATTAAGGTTTTTGAGGAAAACATTTCCAGGATTTTTCTCCATATATTGGACTTCAGTGGGGACCAACAGGTTGAAGGTCCAAATTGCAGTTTCATTGCAGTTTCAAAGGGCTTTAAACGATACCAGATGAGGAATAAGGGTCTTGTCTAGCGAAACGATCGGTCATTTTCTAAAAAAATAAAATAAAATTATATACCTTTTAACCACAAATGCTCATCTTGCACTGCTCTGCGATGCACCACGCATGATGTAATCACATTGGAAAGGTCACGCATGACTTAGGCGAAAGAACCGATCCAGTGTTTACAAAGTGAACGTGCAAAGACCAAGTCAAATGGCCTTTACAAAAAAAGGTAAAGCAATGATGTCGGGCAATTTTAAAGTTGGAGGATAAAATGAGTTTTTCACCCTACCGCGGTACTTCTGCCTACGTCAAGCGTGACCTTTCCAACATGATTACTAAATGCGTGGTGCATCGCAGAGCAGTGCAAGATGAGCATTTGTGTTTAAAATGTAATTTTTATTTTTTTTGAAAATGACCGATCATTTCGCTAGATAAGACCATTATTCCTCGCCTGGGATTACGTAAAGCGCTTTGAAGCTGCAATTTGGACCTTCCACCCGTTGTACCCCACTGAAGTCCACTATATGGAGAAAAATTCAGAAATTTATTTCCTCAAAAACCTTCATTTCTTTTCAACTGAAGAAAGAAAGACATAAACATCTTGGATGTCATGGAAGTGAGTAAATTATCAGGAAATTTTAATTCTGAAGTGAACTAATCCTTTAAAATCTCATTTCACATAACTCTACATCAAACATCAGATATGCTCTGTTTGGCCATGATTGCAGTTTTTCGTTCATAGTGCACAAGTGTTGACTCAACCAATGGTGTGAGTTTGGGGCTGAACTGTCTGTTTGTCTGACCAAAGGCATTGCAATGCAGTCATTTTTCCAATTCTGTTGGCTGATGAGTTGAGGGTGAGAAAAGAGTGATAAAAATAAATTTTTATTTTTGGGTGAACTACCCCCTTAAATAACAGTTCAACTCTCTCTAGTGCAAACGAACAACTTTCGTCGGTCGGCTGAGCAGGCAGGATGCCCAGCTCTGAATGAATCCACCCATCCAGCCGCTCCATCTTCCTCTCACACCCTCTTCTCTTTGGGGTATTTATAGCCTCCGAGGTCCTCCGTCACCGAATCAACACGAAGCGGATGCCAAATATAGCCTGCGTGCCTGTGCGCTTGATCTTCCATCTGTTTGAAATGGCCGAAGGAAGGGACAATTCACACCCACACGCTATAATGCACCTAATTAAAAACCACTTGTGACAAAGGGCCAGAGAGGGGGAAACTCAGCCGACTGCCCTTTTCCACCCGACACCCATAACAGCCCCTCCAGTGTCGCCCGGGCACACACACTTGCCGAAACACCTCGCACACACTCGTGCACACAAACAGGCCTTGTGCAAAGCTTTCGCAGTGCTGCACGGCCCCCTGCCCCAGTGAAAAACCCCATTGTTTGGTGGTGGAAGCTGAAGTGTGAGCAGCCATAGGATCTGCTAAAGCAGCTTTGTGTTCTTCGAAGCAGTGTGTGGGGATTTGTGGCCAAGCTCGGCGTGCCACTGGCTGTGTGTCCGTTTTCGGTGTCCGCACCTCACGATGAGCTTGGACCCAGTCTCTCCTTTGTATAGGAAGTTATGCAACCTCCCACAGCGGGACAGTGAGGGCGGGCCCACCCAGCTCCATTCATGTTGCAATACACGTCCATCAGCACATTTTACAGAGTTGCATAAGTTTGGCTAAATAAAGGTGGATTTGGCATTCTTCCGTGTTTACTCTGCGATGTTTGCTGAATGTGCCCACCAGATGGCCACATCTAGAGCAGTGCACAAACAGGGACTTGTGGGCTTTTTTTCGCTCACTCCCTCTCTCTCCTTTTCCGTCCCTCGCTTTATCTGCTCTCTGGAGTATGTACGTTTGTTCTTTACTTCTCTTGAGAGTGTTTTTTTTTTTTTCACGGCCAAGTGTTTGTGAAATAATTCTCTGCGTTAGGAAGAGACGATGTGTTTGTTTTGCTGATAAAAAGATTTAGAGCTTATTACGCTTCGCCGCAGATTAAAGAATGATTTCCGAGCTGCTGCTCCACATTCTAAAACAAACAGCAGCTTTTATAGCGATCGCTATAGGCCCTCAGGGGCCCGACTGTATTCAGAGGCCTAATTGACACCATCTTGATAGGTAATGCTTGACTTAAGGCTGTGTTCTTTCAATTAAGACTCGTCAATATCATTTCTGTCACACGCTATGAAGCGCTGAGATTCGAGAGGGATCTTTTTGCCAACACAAGCAGGCAAGAAGGTTCATCTTCGCACAGACAAACACATTAAAGATCTCAAGGATGCTACTTCTGAGTAGCTAAACATATGCAACTGAAGATTAGAGATTAGAAGTATTTCTAATGTCTTTTTATATAATTCAATTTATATAATAATTTAGTTTATTTATTTTTAATGAATTATTATATAAATTAAGATAATTCTTTTTATAAACTCAACTTTTACTAGGGATGTCCCGATATCCATAAGGTGATAATTAATTTTGTCGGTAACACTTTTATTTTACAGTGTCATTGTTGCATATGTTACATGTAGTTACTATTGTAATAACTATAAATTATGCATAATTACATGCTACCAAACCCTAATTCTAAACCTATAGTAAGTACATGTTACTTAAATATTACTCAGTACTTAAATGTACGTATAATTACAGTGTAACAAAGACACCTTAAAATAAAGTGTAACCATTTTGTCTTACGGCTGATAGTCAATAAATACCTGATATTATTATTCTATATTTCTTTGTCAAAAAAATAAAATGGTATAAACTTTGTTTTAAATGCTACAGGTGAATTTAAGCATGACAGCATATGTATAAATAAAATGAATAGTATGAAAATGCATATTTAGATTTGCTAAGGATTACATTTAAGTGAACATTAAATTATTTTTTTCATTAAGGATGCATTAAATTGATCAAAAATGACAGTAAAGACTTAATTTCTATTTCAAATAAATTCTGTTTTTTTTGTATCTAAAATATTAAGCAGCACAACTGTTTTCAACATTGATAATAATAATAATAATAAATGTTTTTGAGCACCAAATCAGCATATTATAATTTCTGAATGATCATGTGACACTGAAGACTGGAGTAATGATGCTGAAAATTCAGCTTTACCATCACAGGAATAAATCACCTTCTCTTTTTCTTCTTTTCTTTTTTAATTGTAATAATATTTCATTACTATTTTTACTGTTTTTAAAAAAAAAAATTTTTATCATCAAATAAATGCAGCCTTGGTGAGTATAATGGCGCTTTTCCACTGCATGGTACGGCTCGGTATGGAATGGTTCGGCTCGCTTAAATAGTACCACCTTGGTGGAGGATCCAAGCGAGCCATACCAAAGACTATAGAATAACACAAGACATGTCACTCGTATTGTTTTGAATAGGAGAAAGTGCAACGCGCAATATGGCTAAATAAGTCCCGCTAAATCTAAATAAGAGGCAATCGCCGACTGGTAAATCAACATCGCGTCACTGTAGCGGCCGTTAGAAGCTCCGGTTCTTATCGAAACAGTCAGACGCTCGCCTCCGAAATTAGACACAAGGCCCGCATTTAGGACTGCACATGCGCATTAGCTTGATCCAGCCTTAAAAAGTCTTTTATGTCATGATTCTAGCGTTTAGAAACAAAATTTATGAGACAGTTGTTGTCAGATTTCATTGGTGATTTCGAATATGAAATTTAATTGAAAGCTTGGCAAACAGCTTTGGAGAATTTGATGTTACCCATTCAAAGAGATAGGAGCTGCACTTGCATGCCCGAGAGGCATTTCAAAGATGGCCGCCGATAGAAATGACTTGTCTTAAAAGGACTTTGGCCATACCGATACTAAATGTGACGTGTAAACACTGCAGATCACTGATTGGTCAGAGAGAATTGTCACCAACAGCGTCATTGTATTTGAAACACGAGACACCAAACCTGCTAGATATAAAAAGTCAATAACAGCCACCGCAGTATCATTTGTTCGCGAAACGACTTGCTTTAAACGACTGTCGCAGGCAACTTGAAAAAAGAAATGGCTGTATCATGGTCAGTAGACGAGGTGCAGACTCGTTGGTAGACAAGAAGCGGATCCACGGCAGTAGAGGCGGCGCAACTATAATGATCATTCTATAATCCCACCCACTTTGAAGTGGCACTAACTGCAGTGGAAAAGCAAACCGAAAGTAAAGCGAGCCAAGCCGAGAGGAGTAGTACCACGCAGTGCAAAAGCGCCATATGAGACTTATTTCAAAGACATTAAAAAATCTTACAAACTTTTGAATGATGGTGTATAACCAGTATTCACAATACCACTGCATACGAAAACTCTAATATCAATATATAATGTATCCCTTCACTGCACCCATCAGGATGTAAGTATGCACAAGTATGCAGTCTAATAGAGCCATAGCCTGTAATCTGAATTTAAAATGAGGAAAAACAGTTGCTCCACTTCCCGTCTGCCTGACAGTATCGCTCCGAGAGGAAGCCCGTTAAAATCACCTCCTAACTGCAACTGATGAGATCATCTTGTTTTCCTGCAGCTAATTACTTCATTATGGTTTACCTGAATTGAGAAGCGAAAACATTGTCGGATCATTATGTTCAGCCTGTTGTTGTTCAAACCACTCGATCAATCTTAAGGGCATGAATTCAGACTCATGTCGTAATCGCCTTGACTTTACTTGATCTGTTGTTTGGAGAGTCTACAAGGACTCCTGCCTTTTCTGGATGGCTTTTTGTTTTGTTTCTGCTGGTTATCGCATCTTCCTGATTGAATGGTTAAGCTTTCAGATGGGCATGTGCTTTAGTCTGTATGTCTGCTTGTGCTCATCATATAATGGTACTGGTGTTTTTAGCTGCACATTTGTGCTCACATTACCAACAGCTTTGTGTTTTTCTCCTCCAGGCCTTAGACGGTTTCTTCTTCGTGGTGAACATGGAGGGGAACATTGTGTTTGTGTCAGAGAATGTGACACAGTACCTGCGGTATAATCAGGAAGAGCTGATGAACACCAGTGTGTACAGCATCCTGCATGTAGGAGACCATACAGAATTCATCAAAAACCTCCTGCCCAAGTCACATGGTAAGACTTTCTGTTTTCCATTCATTATTTCCTTCCCATTTTGCTATTTTCATTTCTTTTGCACTTCTAGCAAGTCTTCTTTTCAGGAAACACTTATTCCTCAACACTCAAGTGTTGCATTACTAGAGCAGTTATACTTTCCATCCTGCGATTATATTAATCAGATTGTGCATTAAGAACTTGGATTTACAGAAAGGAATATCAAAATCTCCTCCTCCCCCAGTGGCGGTAGAGGGGAAGGTCACCTGCAGAGGTGAAAGAGAGGAAAGACTCATACATTTACATTTACATTTACATTTATGCATTTGGCAGACGCTTTTATCCAAAGCGACTTACATTGCATTATACTATACATTTGTATCTGAGTATGTGCAATCCCTGGGATCGAACCCATGACCTTGGCATTGCTAGTGCCATGCTCTAACCACTGAGCTACAGGAAAGCTCCCTCATAGAAACCATGTTGTTATTGGTTCAAATTATATATTCAGCCAGAAAACACTCATTGGTTATGGTTCTCACCCTGAAATTCTAATCCTACTCTGTATTGCCTAGCTTTAAACATTAAATATGTTCTGAATGATTGTGGTTTTGTTGTTCTACCCAGCATTTTGCACTTTTGATCATTTCTTGAGGCTGTCTTTATAACTGTTAACTGTTGCTTGAATAAATGTAATGTTAATGGCTTTCGATGATATCAAAAAAAGCCAAACTGCTACCAACTGAAAGTTTAAGGGGTGTTCACAGTAGCTAGCTTTCCATCCATGTATTTTGATGTGAATTGTATGATATCACATAAAAATACTGGATGGAAACGGCAAGAACATTTTCAAACTGCACAATAGAAATGTAAATGCTTACTTGAATTTTTTTTATTCGGTAACAAAACATCAGCATAAACAAAGATGGAAAAACATTTGCAGAATAAATTACTAGATATATGTAGAAAAATTTACATGATTTTGCCTCAAATTTTTGACACATATTTGCCAGAAGTGATGAACGTGCTTGCAGGGGCAGGGCTCCAGAATGAGACCAAAATGGTTGCATATATGACGCGAGTGATAACGAGCATCAGCTGCGCGTTGCACCGGTCTCGAATCTCTCAGCAGCGAGGGCTCTCCGACAGCATGTCCCTCCTTCTTCCTGGGTTTCGGCACCAATGTAGTAAAGTTTGTAGATACGGGAAGAAGGAGGCGGGAACCGGCGAACGTTCAACATAACTTTAACATAAAATAAACAAAGAACAAAACGAAAGTATTGCCGACAGACCCTCACGGACGTCTGCCGGCCACACAAACATAATATAACATAAAGTAAAGTCCTCTCTCGTCTCGTCCGCTCCTCCTTTTATGCTTCCGGAGCTCCTCCGTGAGAGATTCGAGACTCGTTATCACTCGCGCCGCTCCCTCACGGCTCTCGCCCACCCTGCTCGTCACATTGACTACGGCAAATTCTTCCGTAGTTAGTCCCATTGGAGTTTTTCCCTCTCTTGCACCTAGCTTTTAAAACGCTAATTCAAAAGCGAAAATAAAATGCACACGGGCATTCATAACAGTGTGGAGCAGAGCGAGCGTTTTCAATTAAACAGTACAATGACAACAAACTAGCTTTTACATTTCGAACAGAAACCAAATCTTCTGTCATCGTCTTGTAAGTCAGCTCCTCACTCTCGTGATAAATGAAATCTGGCTGCTGATCTGTGCTGCAACTCTCATTTGTCTCACGCTGCATTGAGCAGACACATTCAGTTTTTAATTGAAATGTCTGTTCTATGAACTAAGTGATTATTATTAATGATTTTAAAAAATCAAAACGACGGTGGGGGGCGGTACCAAGTCACTATATTTCAGAATTTTCTGTTTATCTTGAAGTAACAGGTAGATCATATGAACACTCTCATTGGTAGTCATTGAATTAATGCACGTTTTAGATGTAAACTTTAAACTTTGTCTCATCGCCAACAGTCTCTGTCTCTCATGTTGCTTCACATCACCAACTCTTATTGAAAATTAATGACTTCCAGTCCCTTGCTGCTGTAAATCACTGTCAGTGTGAACACCCCTTTATTCAGTAAGGAAAAGTTAGGGAATGCTGGTTCAAATGAGTGACAGTGAGTGATGTCTATTTACTTCCCTCCCACAGTGAACGGAGTGCCGTGGTCCAGCGAGAATCCTCGGCGGAACAGCCACACCTTCAACTGCCGCATGCTCGTGAACCCTCACAGCGAGGCCGAAGAGACGCAGGATCACGAGGCACAGCAGAAATATGAGACTATGCAGTGTTTTGCTGTGTCTGAACCAAAGTCCATCAAGGAGGAGGGAGAGGGTGAGCCACGGTTTCTTAAAACACACTTAAGCCACATGAACAGTACTGAAACTCTAGATTTAATGCTTCAAAGCGTAGCAGGAAGCTTCAGCCAAGCAAAGTGAGCTGAGCATTCATTTGTCAACTGGCCCACAAACAAGCAGATTTTAACCTACAGTTTGTTCAAATTATTTTTTTGGTTCCAGTGGATGAGAATTGTTGTCTTTATCGACAGTTGTCATTAGGTGCTGTTGTCGAGTGATCTCGTTACCATCAAGGGCAGTGGTAATTTAATATACACTACCATTCAAAAGTTTAGATTTTAGTTTTTTAAAGACGTTTTTTTATGCTCATAAAGGCTGCATTTATTTGATCAAAAATACAGCGAAACCGTAATAGTGTGAAATATTATTGCAATTTAAAATAACTTTTCTATTTGAATATATTTTCAAATGTAATTTATTCCTGTGATAGCAAAGCTGAATTTTCAGCATCATTACTCCAGTCTTCAGTGTCACATGATCCTTTCTAATATGCTGATTTGGTGGTTTACATTTCTATTTATTATCAACTTCGAAATCAGTTGCACCTAAAATAAAAAATCATGCTTACCCCAAGCTATTGAACTGTATGGTATATATCAGAGCTTCATGGTATTACCATTTGATATGATCACTGTACCATTGTATTGTCACAGTACTTTTCTATATTTTAAATAATTTAATGTTTTTTGTCACTTGTTGCTTTATGCAATGAGTGTTGAACAGAAAAAATGCATCACATTTTCATAATCATCATATCATGAAAACCCTTGTAGTTTACCACACTGTACTGGTGAAGGTCCTTTATGGACTTATACTTACCTTATTCTGAATTTGCAGTCAATTGTGGTGGTCATATAGAAGTAATTTGAATGTGTGTTGATCCAACTTGCTAGGAATGGTGTTTTTTCCCATCTAAAAAATCTAGCTAAACACATTTATTGTTGGCATTAGGATATCAATTCAGTATCATAAAATATTGCCAAACTTTGAAACGTAATGTTTTGACTGTACACCACAAATCTTAACCCTCTGGTGCTTTTTTAAATATATATATATATATATTTTTTTTTTAAATGTATTTCAATGAAAAGAATGTACTATATTTTGTTCGATAATATTTTATTATTTTGTGTTTTTATATTTGTATTATTTTATAGTACTAAATTATATTCACTTTTTGAGCATAGACCTGAAAATTAAATTTCCAACTTAAACTGTCATAACTTAAACTGTCAGACTTTTCAAAGATGACATTTTGCAAATTATTGCTGAAGTGAATTAAAAAAAAAAGAAAAAATAGTTAACTTAAAAGTTACAGAATTTTACATTTATTATGAAAAACGCACAAAAATACTACTATCAATTTTTATATGAATTATATATTTCCAAAAACATGTTTTACTCTAAAACTGCAAGAATATCAAAGCCATGAATCTAAACAAGTTGTGTTCCAAATTTGAGCTTGATATCTCAAAAAATGAGCTTTCAGTAAGATTTTGTTTGGCCGCAGTACCAAAAGTTTTCACTAGATGAAATTCATCTCCCATTCATTTCTAATGCAGTCATTTTTGATTGCGTGGAGCACAAGTGTGACACTTTTTCAGGACCATTTAACCTTTTTGAATCATGTCCATGAATTTTTTTTTTTTGGATCACATAGCAAGTTCCAAAACCTTTACCAAGTTTCATACCATTCCGATGAAGTAAAAACTTCTTAAAAAAAAAAAAAAAAAAAACGTAAAATTTTTTGGTCAAAAATGACTGAAGAGCACCAGACGGTTAAGGAGTAAACTGTATGAGTTTTCAGAGTCAGCTAATGTAGAAGCAACACTCGTCGTTCCTGACATGTGAGAGAAATTAGTTATCCAATTACTGAAAAATAAGGCGAAAAGGTGACAGCAGTGATCGTGGAACGTGCATCTGCGTCCCGCCCAGAGAAATGTTTCAGTCTGTGATTAATTTACTCTTTTCTTTCCTCCTCTTCCACCTCTCGGAGTCACCCAGAGTTCAGGGTGCATTTGAGACCCACTTCTCCACTGGATTGTGTTGGCTTTGGTTTTGGCCCTGGCTGGGGTTGAGTGTGTGTGTGTGTAACAGCAAGTGTGAGGCAATGAGAGATCTCTCTCACACACACATAATGTTTAATTTTTGCTGGGTACTGTTGGTGTGTTGAGTGAAGAAGCGTCTCAGTTTATGGCCCGTCAGTGTTAGCTGTGTGCCAGCTGCTCTTTCAGCCGCCAGCTCAACCTGGCGCAGGAAACAGAGAAAGACGGCTGGAGGAGGAATGTGTATGAGGAGAGGGATATCTGAGAGAGTTTATTACAGAGATGGTGAAGCTGGGTCTTCATGCAGTTTAGAGTAAAGACCACCCAAGGGGCTCGACAACAGCCGTGTGTTTGCACGTAAAAAAGCCTGTTCACATCAGCTCTGATGTAAACAACATGACCTGTTGCTCAAAAAATAGAACATGTCGCTACCAACACAAAGTTCATTGGTTCAGTTCAGAGGGAATGCATGATCTGCAGTCTGATTCACAAGCAAGTTGATACAATAATGAGCTGTTTTTAATGAATCATTCAAAAAGACTCGTAAACTTCAAGACTCGTGAATTTCAAGATGGCGCCGCTGAGTCCGGTCGCCGTCCAGGTCGCTCCGCTTAGATTGTGTTTTTATTTACTTTTTTACCTACTTTTGCTTTCTCTTNTAAACACAGAACAGGAGTTGCAAATTTTATTTTTTTTATCAATCTAGTCCTTCACTGAATGAACTAACTAAATCAGTCAGAGCGGTTACTGAATCAACATCTGACTCACTTTCAGTTGTAACTTTCAGTGATGTCCTTCTTGAAATGAAGCAAGTACTAAAGGTCTGAAAGATTAAAGGGGTGGTTGATTATGATTTCACTTTTTTAACTTAAGTTAGTGTGTAATGTTGCTGTATGAGCATAAACAACATCTGCAAAGTTACGACACTCAAAGTTCAATGCAAAGGGACAAATTTTCTTGTAAAGAAATCGCTGTTTAAGGACTACAACAAATGGCTGGTAGGAATTACAATGAGCTTCTTCCTGGGTTAGTGACATCACTAACCCTAATATTTACATAAACCCTGCCCCCGAGAACACGCAACAAAGGGGGTGAGGCCATGTTGGGCTGCTTTAGAGAAGAGGAAGATTTGTTGTAGGGTGTTGTTGCCGTGCCGTCATTTCAGGGTCATTTTAACTCTGGATTTGCACAAAAGATTAACATGATGGCACATGCTAGTTGATGAGTTGAATCAGCTCCACAGCAACTACATAAATGTATCCACTAAACATTCAGAAATGTCCAGTTGCATTCTAAAAGTTGTAACTTCTTCCTGAGTCTCTCCATCAGTGTCTGACTCCGGTTTGAACAATGAAAGGCTGAACACCGTTTCTGACAATTGTCATTTTGGCTGCGTGAGATTCTCCAACTTTGTTGCTGTTGAGCAACTGAAGCGCGAACTGTTAAAGCTCCATCCTATTTTAGAAAGCGGGCCGGGAGCAGCAGCTCATTTGCATTTAAAGGGACACACACAAAAACAGCGTGTTTTTGCTCATACCCAAATAGGGACAAATTTGACAAGCTATAATAAATGATCTGTGGGTATTTTGAGCTGAAACTTCACAGACACATTCTGGGGACACCAGAGACTTATATTACATCTTGTAAAAGAGGCATTATAGATCCCCTTTAAATGTATATCTTTACTGATAGTTGCTAATATGGTTATGTAGTTAAAAATTTATATATTTTTTGTCTCATGTTCATCAAAGCTGCATTTATTTGAGTAAAAATGCAGTTAAAACAGTAATATTGTGGATATTATTACATTTTAAGATAACTGTTGTCTATTTTATATATATATATTCCTGTGATGGCAAACATAATCCTTCAGAAATCATTCAAATAGGCTTATTTGGTGCTCAAGAATTTATTATCAATGTTGAAAACAGTTGTGCTGCTTAATATTTTTGTGGAAACCGTGACACTTTTTTTTACAGGATTTTTTTAATGAATATAAAGTTCAAAAGAACAAATAGAAATGCAAAATCTTTTGTAACATTATAAATGTTTTCATTGTCTTTGCTGAATATTTATTTTTTTTCTTAAAAAAAAACAAAACTTACTGATTGCAAACTTTTGAGTGGCAGTGTGTATAATAGATCCTGTTACTTACATTGTTCTTGTTTTATTATGCCTGATCATGCATGTGTCTGGTGTGTTAGACATAATGCTGTTGGAGACATTATGATTCTCTTATGATCTTGTTGTGGGTGGATGAGGGATGACTTTTCTAACTTAGTCTCCATGGGAGCAGCACAGCAGGGTCAGCCTCCACAATGACACACAAATGAAAGGTCACATTCCATCATATCACCCCACGCTCAACTCTGCACCGCCCCCTCGACACACACAAACAAACAGAACGAATGCCTCATCATTCATTAACACCCTTAAAATGGTTAAATAATCTGTTATCACTGATCTGATCATTTTCTCTCTCTCTGACCATAGATTTCCAGTCGTGTCTGATCTGCGTTGCACGGAGAGTTCCCATGAAAGAGAGACCCATGCTCCCCACGCACGAAAGCTTCACCACCCGCCAAGACCTCCAAGGTAACCATGCCAACGCCTCCCCTCTCTCCCCGCTTACACTTTTCAAAGGGTGTTCACATCACAGTCAGCGCTCATCTCAATGCACAACCCCTCGCTTAAAACAACAGATACTGACTTTAACCTGGAGAGACTGTTTAATAACATCAATCTGACTTGGCACCCAGTTTTACATTCTAAACCTTTAAAAGGTTTTCTCATGCCTTTTTTTTAAAAAGTGGATTTAGATGTGACCAAAGAAAATACATTATATTATATTATATTATAT
>RJVU01059636.1:2305610-2320736 GCA_003731715.1 Anabarilius grahami | reverse complement strand
TTTTACTGACACACCAACCACACCTGTTGTCACATTCTGATGTGGCTAGTTAATGTGTCCCAGTTTGCTATTTATTGTAATTCAGAGTGATTACAAAGCTGAGATATGTCTGTCATACATTGTCATGTTTTTTTGGTCGCAGTTCTTAAAAAATAAATTCAATATTTGATATTCCCCAAGCATGCTGCTTAGGAGTTTATTCTAAATCCATAACACTAAGTATTAAACATCTGCAGTTAATTCAGCTCAAACCACTTAACATACTCTCAGTACATACATTTAAAGTTTGCTTTGCAGATCTGCCTTAGCTGTGCTTAAACATTCTTTAAGAAATTTTAAGCTTTAACATTTTTTACAGACAACACCAAACTACATTGCATTGTGTTGTACTGTGTGTTTGTAGGTAAGATCACCTCACTGGACACCAGTCTGTTACGAGCGTCTATGAAGCCAGGCTGGGAAGACTTGGTGCGAAGATGCATTCAGCGATTTCACCTCCAGAACGATGGAGATATGTCATTTGCCAAGCGGCATCAGCAAGAAGGTACTGATCACTTAATTAACTGACTTAACACTATGTCATGGTAAGAAATGTTGTCATATTGGCTTTCATGTGTAAAAGTAGGCTAGAGTGCTTTAGTACCTGCCCACTTTCAGCTGCGTTGGTTCCAGAAGTATTTTTTTCTATTCATTTTTCCCATAGGGATTTAAAAAAAGTCTTTAAGTTTTATAAGCCATGAACCACACCAACCTTTTGAAAATCAAATAAAAAGACGAAGGTAGGAGACTACTTAAAGGGTTAGTTCACCCAAAAATGAAAATTCTGTCATTAACCCTTTGACACGTACGATCACACCGGTGTGATTAGAACGTTCAGCGCATCACGTGATCAACTGCCAAATTCAAATGTGCGTGCGTGCTTTGGCTGGCGCTAAACCAGAGACGGGTGCGCAGCGCTTTTCATATATTACAAATATGCAGTGTTTTCAACCAAATAATGTTTATTTTAGGTTTTAGACATTTAAATACACATCAGTACTAACAAAACAATATATTTAGAGTTTGTAAAATACACAATGATGTCTATAGAAGCGGAAATAACAACCCTTTCCATTATAATTAGACGACACGTTTGTGGTAAGGTTCTTGTGTTGTGGGAAGGAAGAGGACAAGGGTCGGCTTTGACTGCTGCTAGACTTTTATTCTCACCAGAGAAAATATCAAACACATAAACAATAGGCAGTGCAATGCACATTCAATAATTCCACATCCAAGGACGGGCTTCACTCCAGACAATCAACAACCAGGTATGGGTCTAACAGCAGTCCCTCTCTCTCTCACACGCTCCTGCCTCTCCTGGTGCTTTATCCTGTCTCCACGCCAATTACTGGAACGAGAAACAGGTGTTCATGATTTGCATTCAGCTCGTTCACTCACCGCGCGTCCCCTGACGCTCTCTCCCGTTGCAGGCGCCGCTAAACCACGCCCCCCTCGCCACAACGTTTTATTCATATCAGATACACATTGTGAAAGTAACTTTAAAGCTTACTCTATTCTTCCCCAGTTCACCGACTCACTTACTTTCATGTATTTCGGGAGAAGTGGATAAATTCACGTGTTGTAAATCCAACAGATCCGATTCTCTGTGCGGCGCAAACTTACATGGCGGCGCCCATCGCGCATATGGCTCAACTAACATGATCGTTATAAAGGTGTTTAAACCGCAAAACACATCCACTTGCACATATTTGTCAATCGGAAAATTAGATATTTCATGCTATAGTTAACAAATTTGTGAANTTGACACAGTCATTTTTTGTGGCTGACTTTAGTGCATATGCATTTGTAGGAGTTTCCCTTTCAGGCACAACATTTATGGGAGGAGAATATTTAAATGAATCATGCAAGGTGATTTACTAAGGTTTATGCTAGTCAATTTACTGGTATTCACACCATTATTTACCGCCCCCAAAAAAGCATATCTTAACCCTTTGATGCGTACGATCACACCGGTGTTATTAGAACGTTCAGTGCATCACGTGATCAACTGCCAAATTCAAATGTGCGTGCGCGCTTTGGCTGACGCTAAACCAGAGACGGACGCGCGCAGCGCTTGTCATATATTACATGTATGCAGTGTTTTCAACCAAATAATGTTTATTTTAGGTTTCAGACATTTAAATACACATGAGTACTAACAAAACAATATATTTAGAGTTTGTAAAATACACAATGATGTCTATAGAAGCGGAAATAACAACCCTTTCCATTATAATTAGACGACACGTTTTATTCATATCAGATACACATTGTGAAAGTAACTTTAAAGCTTACTCTATTCTTCCCCAGTTCACCGACTCACTTACTTTCATGTATTTCGGGAGAAGTGGATAAATTCACGTGTTGTAAATCCAACAGATCCGATTCTCTGTGCGGCGCAAACTAACATGGCGGCGCCCATCGCGCATATGGCTCAACTAATATGATCGTTATCGGAGGTGTTTAAACCGCAAAACACATCCACTTGCACATATTTGTCAATCGGAAAATTAGATATTTCATGCTATAGTTAACAAATTAGTGAATATTTTAAATAAAAAAGGAAAAATTAAATGAAAGCAGATCATCAGTCATACAGCGCTGCGGTGTGTCACGTAACAAGCAATGACGCGTCACCATGGAAACCATAAAGTGATACGTTCTAAATAACGGTCGCCTTAAACTCACGATGGGGGGTCAGACAGAATATTTCAAACTTACGTGCGAAAGGGTTAATTACTCACCCTCATGTCGTTCCACACCCATAAGACCTTCGTTCATCTTCGGATCCGATGGCTCAGTGAGGCCTGCATTGACAGCAAGATAATTAACACTTTCAGATGCCCAGAAATGTACTAAAGACAAATTTAAAACAGTTAATGTGAATACAGTGGTTCAACCTTAATGTTATGAAGCGACGAAGCTTTACGAATCTTTTGTTTCGAATCAGTGGTTCGGAGCGTGTATCAAACTACCAAAGTCACATGATTTCAGTAAACGAGGCTTCGTTACGTCATAAGTGTTTAGAAACTCCGATGATTCGAAACAAAAGATTCGTAAAGCTTCGAAGCTTCATGAAGCAGTGTTTTGAATTCGCCCATCACTAGATATTGTTAAATAAAGTCGTTATTTAGTTTTTTTGGCTCACAAAAAGTATTTTCGTCACTTCATAACATTAAGGTTGAACCACTGTAGTCACATGAACTGTTTTAAATATATCTTTAGTAGCTTTCTGGGCATCTGAAAGTTTTAATTATCTTGCTGTCAATGGAGGCCTCACTGAGCCATCGGATTTTATCAAAAATATCTTAATTTGTGTTCTGAAGATAAACGAAGGTCTTACGAGTATAGAACGACATGAAGGTGAGTAATTAATGACAGAATTTTCATTTTTGGGTGAACTAACCCTTTAATGGCTTTAGCGAGGGGGAAAAAACTACAATCCCATGAAGCATTGTGAATG
This sequence comes from Anabarilius grahami, assembly GCA_003731715.1. Taxonomy (NCBI): domain Eukaryota; kingdom Metazoa; phylum Chordata; class Actinopteri; order Cypriniformes; family Xenocyprididae; genus Anabarilius; species Anabarilius grahami. Next base: position 2,317,234 of record RJVU01059636.1, on the reverse strand, counting down.
ACATAATCAAATTAAAATTGATAGTGAAATATAAAGCTGTTCATTTAAAGTTTTTGATTATATTTATATAAAAAATATATTATAAATGTGTTTCTATATATATATATATATATATATATNTTGAGAGTGTAGGGAGCCGACTCGATTACATAATTTGCAGTGCTTCATGAGAGTGGGTGGAGCTAACAAGCTCTTTTGGCATGATTTGCTCATGTGACTGACTGGTGAATTTTTCTGTACTGCATCATGGGTAATGTAGTTTCTCACCACAAATTCCACTGTTAAACATGATTTGCATAAATATCAAGATCAATCATGACTACTGTCATAAGGATACTGTAGCAACCATGTGAAAAATATTTACCGCAAAGAACATCAGAGTTGAGAACAGTATTTTGGTTGTGGTGTGTGAAATATGTGTATAAAACATGTGAGTAATGCATGTGGTACCTTTACTGGAAGTTAATCTGGCAATTTTACAGGAATTATTATGGGTTTATGCGTGATAGCGACTATTATCTTGTCAAGACATGTTTGAAGAAATGACTGAATGCGAATGTGACCCTAAAACCTTATTAATCTTTTGCGTGCAATTTGGATGTTAATTCAGTTTTCCTCAATATGCATTTACATATGTATTTCTTAAAATGACTGTTTTGATGTTCTAATCATGTGGGTGTGTTGTTTTGCAGTGATAAGGCATGGGCAGGCATTCAGTCCCATCTACCGGTTTTCCCTGTCCGACGGGACCATCGTCTCAGCTCACACCAAGAGCAAACTGGTTCGCTCACCTGCTACCAACGAGCCACAGCTCTACATGTCCCTGCACATCTTACAGAGGTACCCACTACCCTGAACTGTTTTGTCTCTCTTTACGTCTAAATATGTGTTTTTAATATAATTGCAATGGTGTATTTTATAAACTACCAACATGTCTGTGTTTGTCATTTTTTGACCCTCTCCTCACTGTTTCCTGTTTGGTTCGGCTCCATGTGTGAGCAGTCGGTCGAAACGCACATTTTCTAGTTCTGACAAGCCCAGTTAATGACCATATACTGAAATCTCACTGTCATGTGAGAACATCCAAGCATGTTTTCCCAGAGGCCGATGCTGGTCTCTAAACATTCCATCAGAACCAAGAATAACACGACTCCCTCGACTCCTACAGCTACACATTGGCAAACAAGTTTTTTCACCCTTGATAATTCCTCAGAATTTGATTGCTGATTTAGTTAAATATGGAGTAATTGAATACAAACAACTCCAAGCTTAAAGGGACAGTTCACCCAAAAATGAAAATCGCGTCGTTCCAAACCAGACTTTATTTCTTCTGTGAAACACAAAGAAGAGTTTACATGTAGTTACAACTCGTAGGGAGCTTTCAAGTTTTAAAATTAATGGATAAGAATCATAAAAGTGGTCTATATGACTTACTACTGTATATGCCAAGTCTTCTGAAGCTGTACAATAGGTTTGAGTGAGGAACAGGCCAAAATTTAAGTATCGATCCAGGGTAAATCTCAATGGAGATGAAGCAATAGTTTGTTTTGCGAAAAAAGGTTTAACGTTTCAAAATGTTTAGCAATATAGCTGATGGAAAAGCCATTTGTCTATAAAATTTCGCAAATGTCGACACAATCTTTTTCTGTTTATATTTAAAGCATAAATTCTAGGTCAAATAAATGTTGTGTAACATGACAGATATAGCCTATACATGTCATGCATCGTCCGTGTTCCGGGTGTTGCTCCCGTTAAAGCACTGTTTCTCTGTAGTTCAAAGGTGCATCACAAGGATGAGGAAAATAGTGCAGCTCGACAAAAATAAAACTTTTTTTTTGGGGATGACGTCATCACGCACACCATTTTATCGGTAAAAGGCCAACTGGATGGAAACAGCCTCAAGACAGCAAATTATTTTTATCACAAATATTTTTTTTGCGCATATTTGCTTTGTCGATAACAAAACATCGCAAAAACTGGATATAAACTTAGCTAATGTCCGGTTCATGAACGATTCATTCTTTTGAATTGGATCTTTTCAGTGAATCATTGGTCCAGTTCATAAATGATCACTGAATGACTTGTTCATGAACTGATCTGGTTCTCAAATATCATCTCACAGACTCACTGATTCAGTCACAGCAGTTAATAGATGACTGGAGGGGAATATTATCAGTGAATAACTATTAAATTTTCTCACACAAAAAGCTATTAGATGACTTCAGAAACATATAACAATACTCACAATTTGTATGGGACGCTTTTATTATGCTTTACAAACTTTTTGAACCTTAATACCAGGATATTCTTCAAAATGTCTCCTTTTCTGTTCCACAAAAGAAAGTTGTTCAAGTTTGGAACAACATAAATGTGAGTAAATTTCTTTTTTCTAGAGCATCTTTGGGTAAAGTCAGAGATTGCAGTTTCACATAGAATCAAATCATTAGGAGTTTATGGATTAGTAAAGCTTGGATACGCAGCAGGCAGTTGTGAACACAGTTTCATATGTTAGCTGCAGAGTTTCTATCTCTCTCTCAGCGTGTGAGGGAGGAACACCGGTTTGCTTTCTGAGACAATAGCAGCAGTGTTAGGCTGGAGTGTCGAGCACAGATAAACATTAAACCCAGAGTGAGCTCACAGTCGGGGGTGGGGGGGGGTTGTCTTAAAGCACAGCATCTTTAGCACAATAACACACAGTATAGCCTGGCCATTGATTCATGCTGCACGCTCCGAACAAAAGCATCTCTATGCGTTTATCAGCTCTGAGTGAGTTTTTAGTATGTAGCTTGCTAAAAGCTTTATACCCCGAGGTGATTTTTACATTAGAGGGGGATGCGACAGCACAGCCGCTCGTTTTCTCTGTCCCGTGGCTTGTTTTGAGGGATGAGCACTGCTGTTTTTCTTTGATAACAATTCGTTCCCCTCTTTTAACCTTGTCTGCTGAAACATACTTTAGTTAATTAAGCCATTCCTGAAATTCCGCTTAAGCTCTTTTCTCGGATTCCTTGTTCAAGCACTATAAGAACTGCTTCCTGTCTATGAGCTTAATTTAACAAATGACTGCACTGGATTAATGTAATGAAATACTTTCAATAGAATTTACTTGGAAATCAATATTAAGTCCTTGGATCGCAATTAAAACACCATTGTCAACAGCACGTGCCAACCTGGTGAGACTGGCATGCCCTGCCTGAACTAATGAGGCATTGTTTTCTGTTTTTGTTTATATTCATTTTTTCCACTCACTTTTTTTCCTTCTCTCCTTTTATCTGTCTCTTTCTTTTTACAATAATAAAACTATAATTTTGCAAAAAATGTGTAATAAAGTTACCACGATGATGCCAAGGGATTGTTTTTGTGTGTGTGCATTTATTGGTTTATTCAAATGTCTAACTTTCAGCAGTGTTCATTTAATATTATTTTTATAGGGGTGAACTCGGGTTGACTGGGACACTTTTAGCCATTAGCTATGTTTCCATCCACCTATTTTTTTTGTGCATTTTGGAATATCGCATTAAAAAAGCGCTGGATGGCAACGCCAAGATGCGCATAAATTCTAAAAATGCGCATAAAAAACTTGTGCACTCAATTTAGTCGGATAAACTTTCCGATAAGAAAACATGCGCATAGACTGAATAAATTCCTCAATGCGCATCAAAAAAGACGTGATTTTGCAATATGACTTCATAACTGGACCAACCAGCAGACCAATCTCGTTGCATAGCATCTGAAATGCTGTTTTGGTCATTCTGAAATTTCTGAGCAAAGTCTTCAAAGTGGTTCAGTAAAATTACCTTCCAGAACTGTCTTACACAACTGTGTTCCCAACCAAGTATCCGCCTCCGAAAGCAAGGTAACTTTAGTGCATTTCGTCTGCGCGCTCGAAGGCGCAAGTAATGTATTAGTTTTAGTTTTTGCTTTAATATTTAATATTCTGTTTAGCTTTTATTTTTATTTAAATTTTTGTGATTTTAGTACTTTAGCTTAAACTTATTTTATTTCAGTTAGTTGCAAAAAACACTTCTTAATAAGTTTGTTGTTGTTTTTTTTTTATCTAATATTGTATTTCAGCTTTATTTCAATTACTTAAACTATTTTAATAGTTTTAGTTTTCATTAACAATAGACACACTGAGCTTACATTATGCTCATGGTAGCAAGTACCACTAATTATGAATTTTATGTTCATAATGCATCAAGCTGGTAATCATTATGTTCATCACTATTTTTGTGCTATTTTTTTTTTCTGTCTTAGGGAGCAGCCCGTCTGTGGCATGACCCCCGATCTCGGAAATGCTCAGGCTATGGGCAAATCCATGAACCCCATGAGCTCTCCCAATCCAGCTGGTTCCTCCGGCGCCCCCCAGGGGCAGGATGCCACAGTCAGCAGCAACACATCCACTTTCCCCTCCCCTGGTGGCCAGAAGGAGCCTGGCGCCATCGGCCCTGTACAGGGCCACCGTTTCGGCTGCCCAGGGACCATGAACCATTCGGCAACCATGCAGGCGGCCACCCCTCAGGGCAGTGGCTATCCACTAAAGTTGAGCAGCCCGTCTCAGGGCAGTCCGGGCATGCTGTCTCCACGCCACCGAGCAAGTCCCGGAGTGGCAGGATCTCCACGCCTGCCCCCTCCGCAGTTCTCCCCAGCAGGCAGCCTCCATTCACCTGCGAGCATGTGCAGTAGCAGTACAGGTGGCAATGGGGGAGCAGGCGGCAACCATGGATACACAAGCAGTTCTCTTAATGCCCTACAGGCGCTTAGCGAGTGCCACGGGGTGAGCCACGGCCAATCGTTGGGCTCGCCCGACAGGAAGTTGGGGTCGCCAGCTGGTGTAGGCGTCAGTCTTCACCTGCTAACTAAAATGGGAGCCTCTGAGTCATTCGGAGAGCAGAGCCAATCAGAGCAGGGCAACAGCGGGCAGGACGATGGCATCGAACAGCAAAGAGATGAAAAGGGCAACCTCAACCAGTTTAACAACCAGGACGGCAATGACCCACAGAACCGACTACGTGACAACAAAGGCCATACTAAACTCCTGCAGCTCCTCACCACTAAAACTGACCCTATTGAGTCCACCTCACCCCCTCCAATGGGTGGTGGAGAGCCCGGGTGTAAGGATCCCAATGGCGGGCAGGGAAATGGCGGCCTAGGCTCTCAAACCGGAGTCGGGTCACATGCTACCTCTTTGAAGGAGAAGCATAAAATCCTTCACAGACTTCTCCAGAACAGCTCGTCGCCTGTCGACCTGGCCAAACTCACGGCCGAGGCCACGGGGAAGGAGCTGTGTCAGGATTCTGCAGGTGGGGCAGCCGGTGTGGCTGAATTAGCCATTAAACAAGAGCCCGTCAGCCCCAAGAAGAAGGACAACGCCCTGCTGCGCTACCTACTGGATAAAGATGATAACGTACTCAAGGGTAAAGACATCAAGATGGAACCTGGAGAGATAAAGGTGGAGGGCGGTAAGATGCCGGGAATTAAGACGGAGAAAACCGATGGTGGCTATGACCGTGTGGATCCGGTAAGTGATATCACCAACTTTAAAGGAATATTTAATTTAGTTAAATTCTGTGTTACCACAGAAAGTCATTTGAACTATTTTATTTTATTTTATTTACCAGTGGCAGTCCTGGTGCTGTCAGATTAGAGACCAAATAAATATTTGTTTTTGTATATAAATATAAATATTTTTATTAATATATATTTTTATTTTATTTTGGAGGGTTCTCCTTTGTGAGCAGAGCCAAGAACAATAAAAAAATACAATTTCTAGTTTATTCTGTATATGCTATATTCAAGAGAGAAATAGTCTAGTGGAATTTTTTAATTTTTTAGAGGCTGTGGAATTTTTTTTTTTCTAGTGGAATCTTTTCTTTTTTTTCTTTCAAAATTCACTAGCCTCAAAAAGATGATTATAGTCATAATTCACATTGTAAGTGCATTACTGTAAATGCATTATTTGTTTGCATGTACGAGTTCAAATTGTTTTCTACGGTAACTGATAGCATGCTGTCAATAGAGTTTAACAGAACAGAAAGTACTAGGAGATGCAAAACCACCCTCTGAATCACTTCTGCTGGTTTTGAATTTGAAATTTGAAAACATATGATGGATTGCAGTGGAGTGTCACCTTGGTGAAATGAAGGAAAGATTAATCATTAGTGAGTGTGGGTAATGGTTGTTTTGGTTAGATATGAAAGGTATTGCATGTCGGAAAGGTCGTCAGCCAGCGTGGTGAATTCTCAAGCAGATGTAACCAATATGACAACTGATACCAACATATTCAAATGCTCTTATCACCTCCTTTACAGTTTGTTTCCATATTGTAAGAGTGTATGCATCCTTTCCTTTCCTCTGTATTTCTTTTTGTATTCTTCTCTATTTGGGTGTGAAAGTAGAGCAAACAACAGATTTATAAACCGGCCAATGAAGCCCCAGATCGAGGCAGTATGGTAACAGCAGGGATATAAATGACTCAGCCAGCTGGAGAGAGAGAAAGAGAGAGAGAGAGAGAGAGAGAGAGAGAGAGGGAAAGTGAGAGCTCTATCACAGGAAGTCGATTCTGTGGGAAACTGGCAGGACTTTCTCAGAAGCAGCTCGGTGACATTTGGAAAAAAAGGCATCTCAGTGGTGTTCAGTGCATCTCATCTGGCACAGCGGTTGGCACATGCCCTACAGAGCTGGCACCGGGCACCAATCAGGCCTGGCACAGCGGCGGTAAAGTTAGAGAAGTGTGTGGGGCCAGACAACAGAATAGAGAGATTATCCTGTATGTGTGTGTTTGTGTTCATTGGGCCTCCCGGGCCTCTTTTAAAAGCTGTTGATTGAGCCACAAATTGAGTCATAGTTGTCAAATCAAAGCAGCGGTCTCGGGAAGCTACTGCTGTTAGCCTGTTAGCAGCATGACCTCACCGCCCCTCGGTTACCAGGAAAAGACCCAGAGTTCCGCCAGAGAGGAACCTCTGACCTCACGGTCTCCACGACAGCACCATTGAGAACACGAAGTACAGTGATTTACAGAGCAGGGAGGCCACAGCGGGACAGGAAGAGTGATGGAGGAGATGCTTGAGCACGGATGAGCAGAAAGAAACGGAAGACTAAGGGAAAAAACTGAATTAGTGAGGATGCGGGAGAAAAGAGGATGAAATGTGGCAGGAGTAGAGAGGAGAGGGAGAAAGTGAGCTGCCTACCTACATAGCATTTTTAGGCATCACAGGCATGTTCTCGACAGTAGACAGCAAAATAGTTAGACACTTAATGTTTTTAGGGGGCATTCATCGCCTAATGGTTAGAGAGTCAGAAGGTTGTGGGTTCGAGTCTCAATTCTGGAATGAAATGACTGAGTTGCCCTTGAGCAAGACACCTAACCCCCAATTTACAATATTCACGGAACATTCTTAAAGGGATAGTTCACCCAAAAATTACCCCACCCTCAAGCTATCCTAGGTGTATATGACGTTCTTCTTTCAGCCAAACACAATCAGAGTTATATTAAAGATATCCTGGCTCTTCCAAGCTTTATAATGGGAATGATTGGAGGATGAGATTTTGAAGCCCAAAAAGTGCATCCATCCATCATAAACGTACCCCATTCGGCTCCGACTCAAACTCATCGATGTGTTGTGTAACACAAATATCCTTATTTAAAACTTTATAAAGTAGTACACAATGACATGACGTACTACGCATTATAACATAGGACATAGCGTAGTACGTCATGTCATTGTTGTACTACGTCGCTTTTTAGACGCAAGTTGAATGCGTATGGCTGTCACACCGGAAGCTCATTATTTTACTTTATAAAGTTTTAACTAGGGCTGCACAATTAATCGCAATTAAATCGCACGCGATTTGGCAAAGCCTGCAATTATTTTATGCGCAGCTTGTCAGAGCTATACAGCTCTGTGATCAGTAGTAAATGCTTCTCCATCTGAAAGCCAGAGGGCGCTCTCGCGCACAAACTGCAAATATGCCCTTCTGCCGAAGTAGAATACGTGTCATTCCAGGAAATCCCATAATATCGCTGTAGCTGAATAAACAGAAGATTGAAACGCTTTGATTGATTAAACATGACTAATAAACACCTGACTGCCTTATTCTGTGTAAGAAGCCACATCATCTCTCAGAAGGATGCTCAGCTGTTGTTATGAAGTGAGTTGCTTTCGGATGGATTAGCATTTGGAGCCATACTTCATTGACAAGCCGCGCATGAAGAAATAATCGCAGCCTTTGCAATTTCATAATCACACTAAGGCAAATTGTTCAAGCACGATTTCAATGTTATTTTTCTAATTGTCCGATTAATCGTGCAGCCCTAGTTTTAAATAAGGATATTTGTCTTACACAATCGCATCAGTTCACTTCAGAAGGCCTTTATTAACCCCCTGGAGCTGTGTAGAGTACATTTATGATCGATGGATGCACTTTTTCACGCTTCAAAATCTCATCCTCCAATCACTCCCATTATTAAGCTTGGAAGAGCCAGGATATTTTTAATATAACTCTGTTTGGCTGAAAGAAGAAAGTCATATACACCTAAGATGGCTTGAGGTTGAGTAAATTATGGGATAATTTTCAATTTTGGGTGAACTATCCCTTTAAGAACTTCCGCAATGATATAAACCAGCTGGAAAACTTCAGGTGAAATGTCACTTGTTGGTGTGTCGGTATCTTCAGTGTCCTGAGGTAGCTTTAACAGCATCAATAGTGTAATACTTAGTTTATAATCAGAATATAGTCACTTAAATAGTCAGGCCTAGCATTAATATAGTTATTCAAACATAAGACATCATAAAAAAAAAAGATGTGTCTCAGTATTCCTCCTTGGCAAAATTTAATTCGACCATCAGTTTTCACACTTTCTTGTGAAAAAATTTGTTAAAACACTGTAAATTAAAGATTTATTGTGCACTTTAGTTAGATTCATTGAATAAAATGTGTTTTCAGAAGTGTGTCGAAATCAGTGAGCTTGTGCTGTACTGACAGACAGCTTCTGATTATTGATTAATTATGATTAATTATAAAGGGAGAGCGCAGTGCTTTCTTTTTGTGTAATTCATTCGCAAGAAAAGTTATTATTTTTTATGAGATTTTGTGAGTACTTCATACTTCACCTTGACAAAATGTATTTTTAAACCTAACTTGTGAACGGTAGTATATTCTTCGCGAATAGGGCAATCCCATAATGCACTGCGATGCAAAATCTCAAAAATCAACTTAAATTAATCTGTTGTCCCGGTTTACTTGAAAACCAATAACCCAGCTTTAAAAAAAAGTTTTAAAAAAAAGTTATTCCCCGTTAATGACTTCAAATCCTGATCATTTGTGTATCTGACACTGAGTATTCCATATGTTATGTGAGATGTGATGTTTGTGATTTTGTGAGTCAAGAAAAAGTTTGTGAAGGGTGCACTTAAATCCACAGTGAGGACGCTTTCCTGTTACATATCACACATGTGCACTTCAATAAGCCGACAGTACGAGAGTTAATGTGCAGGCAAAATCAGGCTGAGGGGCAAAAATCTAGCTGTGTCGATCGTTTTATGCTTAAGCGATTTATGACCTTGCACTAAAAAAGAAAAAGGGTTAACGCATTTACATGACCACATGCATTGTCGGCTCATTAAGCATTATCAGGTTAAGGATGTGCATGTAAATGCATTTAGCGAGGTGGATCACTAGGGTTTGGAACAGAACCAGTGACCTCTCACCACTCATCTCTCTCTCTCTCTCTCTTCTGTGATGAGATGAGCAGCAGGCTGGTGTGATAGCAGTACAGCTGAAACTGAAGAGAACCAGGGATCTGTATGAAAGGTCATGGTGGCAGAGAGCAAGGCTCAAGGAGTCTTCATTGACAGCGTGTGTAGAGCGCGGCCACTCTTGAATCTTTCACGGGCGGCGTTCAATGCACACGGTTATTTTCACAGTTAGCTTGCAATTAAAGGCTTTTGATGGCTCTGGACAGGGTGGCTTTCAATAATGTAGTTTTTATGGCAGAAGGTAGAAATGACCCAGATGCACATATTGCTGTTATTCAGGCAGCCGTAGTGGCCTCAGTCAGTCTGTTCAGTGACGTATCAATCCCTCTTTCTCTCTCACTCACCTATTGATCATTCAATCTCTCAGTCTCTCTTACATCCTGTATGTCCTAGTTTGCTTCTCTCTAGCTCTGTTTTAAAACAGCTGCTTAGCCAAACAGCAATTTACAGCATCATAAGCACAGTTAGGATGCAAACGCTGATCTTAAAGGTAGGCAGCAACATCATGCTGCCTTATAAGACAGCCCGTTTTGGCCAGATTTGCATCTCATGCATACTTCATGGAGAAAGCGATCCCATAATTCATTGCTATGAGCTCCATTAAAGGCTATGTTCAGCTACATGCTACACAGTATGCTGTCTATTGTATACTACATTGTTGATTCCTGATCTTATGTTTAATCCAGTTATCATACAAGATGACAGAGTAAAAGATGTGTTAATTATAGATATATACAGTATAGGAAAGATTAAGGTGAGCACTATTTTGTTACAGCGTTCCAAATCATTAAATTATGAGGTTCCCTTTTAGTTAGCTTGCAGAAGCAGACAGCAAAGTAACTCTCTAGGAACAGCGCTAGGTTTTTTTGTGTGCTTCTGTCTCTCTACGTACTCATGTACAGAGAAGGATTTGGGTTTTTTTCATTAGTGGCTGCAAGGGTTTGTCTTTTTCTCTTAGTGTGCTTCTGTAGATGTGCTTTGTATGTGTGTTACAGTCTGATGCGCTTGCTGAGGTGCATGTGTGTCTCTGCAGCAGGAAGTGTGACTCAGGATAGGGTGTCACTCCTCTGTCCTTCCCAACCCCTCGCAGAGCTCTAATCGGCACCCTTACACCATTCCTCGGTTGCACACACACACGCGGTGCAGACAGCTGTCCCTACCCTGACACTGACGCTTCATTGGTGGTTCCTCTGTGTGCCAATTAACCCTGTAACCCCTCTTACCCCTGCGGTCCTGATCCTGTCTACACAACTAACAGCCACTTGTCCCATCAAACCAGCGTTGAGGTCTCTAGTTTTGCAATGATTTGTCTTTTTATTCACTAAGGGTCTTTGGCCTGAAAAGTGTTGATGGTTGAATTTTTCTGTAACTTTCAGGAATTTGCATAAAATGTCCTAAAACATGTCTTTCAATGTAAGGTTTATTTATTAAAATTTATTTTAGTCATAATATTTTAAGCATTTGACCACAGTATGACATGCTGGACTTTAAAAATAAATCTTTTTTAAACAACATTTTTCTAATACTTTTAATTTATTATTTGTGCTGTCAAATTGATTAATCGCATCTAACTTAAAAGTTTGTGTTTACATAACATATGCATATATATATATATATATATATTAGGGCTGCACGATAAATCGCATGCGATTGTCACGCGCATTTCATCAGTAAAGCCGGTTCCCTGATTACCGCTAAATCGCCATCACCTGCTTTCAAATGGAGCGGCATTTAATAGACAGAGCCGTAGATCACTGACAAGACACGCAATATCGCGTTCATTATCGAAGGCGATTCATCTGCGATATGAACGCGATATTGCGTGGCTTGTCAGTGATCTATGGCTTTGTCTATTAAATGTCGCTCCAT
>RJVU01059636.1:2289222-2305501 GCA_003731715.1 Anabarilius grahami | reverse complement strand
TTAAAGGATTAGTCCACTTTCAAATAAAATTTTCCTGATAATTTACTCACCCCCATGTCATCCAAGATGTTCATGTCTTTCTTTCTTCAGTCGAAAAGAAATTAAGGTTTTTGATGAAAACATTCCAGGATTATTCTCCTTGTAGTGGACTTCAATGGCCTCCAGATGGTTGAAGGTCAAAATTACAGTTTCAGTGCAGCTTTCCGTATTCTTCAAAAAGCTTACGCTGTATGTCCTACACCTTCCCTATTCAACTTACGTAACGAACGCGGCGCCAGTTTAGTTTTTTCCGTAAGTAGAATAGGAAAGGCGTAGGACATACAGTGTAAGCTTTTTGAAGAAAAGGGAAAGCAGAAACACATGCAAGGCGATCATTTGTGTTTACAAAGCATAAACAGTTGTATTTTTTTAGAAAATGACCGATCGTTTCGCTAGATAAGACCCTTATTCCTCGTCTGGTATCGTTTAAAACCCTTTGAAGCTGCACTGAAACTAATTTTGACCTTCAACCGTTTGGAGGCCATTGAAGTCCACTATAAGGAGAATAATCCTGGAATGTTTTCATCAAAAACGTTAATTTCTTTTCAACTGAAGAAAGAAGGACATGAACATCATGGATGACATGGGGGTGTGTAAATTATCAGGAAAATTTTATTTGAAAGTGAACTAATCCTTTAACTTTAATTCAGCAAGGACTTAATTGATCAAAAGTGACATTTAAGGTTTCTGTTTCAAAGAAATTGTTCTTCTGAACGTTCTATTCATCAAAGAATCCTGATAAAATATTACATCAAATATTACAAAAATATTAAGCAGGACAACTGTTTTCAGCATTGATAATAATAAGAAATTGTTCATGAGCTCCAAATCAGCATATTAGAATGATTTCTGATGATACATTTTAAAATATATTCAAATTGAAATCAATTACTTTAAATAATAACGCAATAATATTTCACAATATTAGTTTTACTGTATTTTTGATTAAATAAATGCAGCTTTGTTGAGCGTAAGAGACTTATTTTAAAAACATTACAAAATCGTAGCGATCTCCAACTTTTGAACAGTAGCGTACCTGCAGTTCCAATGACCTAATAATAATGTGTTAAGTTCATTTGTCATGCCTTAAGACTGGTAAAGTGAAGTGGGGAGAAAAAAGAAAAAAAAAGATTTAAAATGGATAAAAACTTATTTAAAAAAATAAATAAATTATGGCCAGTCACAAAATCTCTAAATATACACTTTCTTTCCCTTATACATTCATATGCAATTTAACTTAAAATTGTGATGTTAACAGGAAAAGTTAACGGGCATGTCTATACACATCCAAAATAACCATCACAAAGTGTAAATTATAGTGGAATATGTCAGATTGTTTTACTGTAAGTGCTCTGGTAGCTGATGAGAAACACAGGTCTCATAGATCTCCACACAGGGAGCTTTTCCTCTATTGGCTCAACATCACGCTGACGTCAGCGCTCCCACTGGCGAGCAAGTGATCCGTGGAGGTGCAGCTCAGTGCGATATAAAGAATCCATGCTAATGCACAGGCACCTTCCTGTCTGGACTGAGCAAGTGCACACAGATAATACACAGGAGAGAGACCAGAGAGTGATAATTGGAAAGAGGAAGTAGAGATGGCTGAAACAAGCTGCCTGTGAGATGCACGGACAGTGAATAATCAGCAGCAGGTTTGATTCAAGAGGGCAGCCAGGGACAGGTGGTGCTCACACAAGTGTGTGTTCATATGTGTGTGTGTGTGTGTGTGTGTATGCATGAGATGAGAGAGAGGGAGAGAGATTGGGAAAAGAGCTTCCGAGCGCTACACAAGGAGAGTGACCTCATTAAGCAGTTCCTCCTCTCCGCTCACATCCTGTTTGTGCAGCGCTTTTCCTCCACACTGCACACTGAGTCGCAAATCAGTGGCAAGAGAGACCGACGGCTTCATTAGGCTGCAGAGATGCAGCATGCAGGCAAACTTTCAACAGAATAATATACAGCATGTGATCTTTGACCTCTCAACTGCCCTCTACAACAACAATCTGCTGTGGCCCACTGCCCTGGTTATATTAATGATTCTGTACAAAAGAGCCGCTCTAATGTCATTTATTTGTAAACTGAGATTTTTAAAGTCCCCCTGTAATCAATAATTTTATCCCTTAATACTCGTCTTTGATAACCAAAATGACACATTTAAAAAAATTTTTTCCTGTAAAAAAAAATGTCTTCATGCCTTAAAAGAGCTTGAATGCAAATTTACACCCTTGCCTCATTTAATATACGCAGATCAATGAATATGCAAATTAGCCCCAAATTAGTTTGTGACGTCTTTGGTCTTTTTTCACTACAGTTTTAAGGAGAAAATATTTAGCAATGTTGTTGACATATGAATTTGCTCATGGTTTGTCTTTAAAGCATATTAAACACACCACATTGACATATTAACAATGATAAAAAATTTACTTTCACCACATACACACACAGATATATAGATATATAGATAGATAGATATATATATATATATATATAATGTGTGTGTNTGTGTGTGTGTATATGTATAATGTTATAATTACTGTGTTATAGCTTTATATATATGCATGATTAACTGAGATCTTGCAGTAGAGCTGCTCTGGAATATTCTAAATGATTGATCAATCTGTATTATGCTGTCCTGATTGTAATAGAGACGTCACATGTGCTGCCCCCTTGTGGTGGCTTAAAGACTTTAATGCATGTTTATGAAAAGTTCCAGAACTAGCCTTCTACTAAAATCTATATATTAACCAGCATAAATATTTATATCTCCAACTGTAGAGTGCTTGTGTACAGGAGACTTGATTTAGCATTTATTTAGTGTCATTTATTAAAGTTGTATGCATTTTTTTTAGTCTTTCCTGATAGACGACGACAGCTCAAGATAAACAAAAGTACAGTTCTGAATCTTAAAGCTGACATTGTTTATCTGAAATGCACTGCTGTAAGAGAGTTTCTTTATCTCAACAGGTTGAGTTGGGGTTTGTCAAACTCAAACTAGAACAAAAAAGTTGCAATTCATTAGGGCAGATATTTCAAATGCAACATAGACCCTTCACAACTGTAGCGCACTACAGCCAAAGTGTGCATTTAGATTTCTAAGGTAATAAATATTTTTAAAAGCTTATGAATGAGATGAAAGGATTTTAAGTCAAATCGATGATGTATTTAAAGTCAAGCTGCGTTCCAGACCGTGCTGAATGTGTTTGCCTGCATGCATTTACGAGATCTTGCTATGATGGAGAAGCAATCTAGGGTTTAAAGATGGTAACCGAACCATGGCAAATGGAGTAGTGTTCAGTTAGCCTCTTTTAACTCAATGTGAAGTGTGTCCTAGATTCCAGCCCTGTGTGTGTGTACATGTGAGAGGGGTGTGTTTCAGCAGGCAGACTTCGAACTCTCCAGCGTTTCCCTGCTGAGGTCTAAATCAATGAGACTTTGAGATACCAAGCCTTGTGACTATACAGTCTGCATGTAAAACAGTGTCATTATGTATGATAAAGTGCATCGCTATGTTATATTCAAGAAGATATTTTCATGTGCATCCAAAAACCACCAAAAATTTGACCTTGACAAACATATTGTAGTCTTAGACTACAAACTGATGATATGATTTCAGAGACTAATGGAAAATCTAAGCTAAAGAAATTCTCTTGTGTGTTTGCAGTCGAGCGAGCTGGATGATATCCTGGATGATCTACAGAACAGTCAGCCAGGCCTGTTCTCGGACTCCCGGCCTGTATCTTTGCCTGCTGCCGTGGACAAGCAGTCAATCATCAATGACATTCTGCAGATGACTGGAGAGGGCGGAGCCAGCATGGGTCCCCAGCAACAGAGAGCACTACAGGCTGTGGGCCAACAGAGTGAGTAACACACACACATTCTTATACAGGCCAAAGTATACTTCACTTTTTACACGTACGAGTTCAAATGTTTTGTTTTTTGCAGTAATTAGTTTATCCACAAGATGGCAACCCTGCCCCCAGAGCGTTAATTCACATGGTAGACGAAGAAAACATGCATAAACAGAACAGATCGGAACGAAAGCAAGCTACAGCGACAATGGAGGCCTATATAGACGACAGATTGTGAGAAGAGATTAGAAAGTACCCTCATTTGTACAACTCTAGCATGAAAGAATACAAATATGTTTACATGGGTTGTAACTCGTGGCGAGAGATTGCTCAAAACTGCGCATGCGTCAAACGCTATCGTACGCGTACGAGTCAAGTGAAGTATACTTTGCAAGGCTGTGCGTTCAAATGTTCGCATGCACTAGCATACGTGTAAAAAAAACAAAGTATACCCAAGGCTTTAAGGCTGGAATATCATACTTTTCAAATCTGGACAGATTTTAAAACACTAGGCACTTGACGACTTTGACGAGGAAAAACTGGGTATCATACACTAAATGATTGCTACACTGAAAAAACTCAAAAATTTTACATTTTACTATTATTTACAAACAAATGGCAAGTAACATTGACTTTAATGTGAAATTTTGAAATAGACAGTCTGAAATAGTATTCCTTGTAAAACATACTGCATTAATCTTTATTTACAACTTTGAAAAATATTTTTTTTATGTGTAGGAAGCGCATAACAAATGTAAAAAATGTGTTCTAAAATCAGCTCAAAAACCAAAAATGCTTGATATCCTTCAACTGGATGGAATCAGAGTCTGAATCTAAAAATCGGAGTCCGTGTCCATCATGCATTTTCTGTGAAATGTCATCTCAAATCTGCAGACTGGCTCTGACTCTCGGCAAGCAGCATGGACTTGTCCAGACTGTAAATCAGGGCAAAAGGATTGTAGTGCATTCCAACCTTAAAGTGCCCCACTTATGCTATATTAAAGGTTCCTCGTTTTGTTTTGGCGGTCTCCTACGATAGGCTTGCATGCATCCAAGGTCAAAAAACTCTGGTGCAGCATCACCTCTTTTCTCACAGTGCCTGAAAAGGTTAGATAAACGATTCGGGTTTTTAAGTTTGGTAACACTTTATTTTAAGGTGACATATTAACATGTTACTACATGTACTTACTATAGTAATAACAGTAAATTATGCTTAATTACAAGTAACTAACCCTAAACCTAACCATAACTCTATAGTAAGTACATGTAGTTAATTAATATTACTCAGTACTTACTTGAGTAAGTACAATGTAACTGTCACCCTAAAATAAAGTGTAACCTTGGTAACCCATACTTTGCAATTTGTCTTCTGCATTTAACCCATCCAAGTTAGTGCACATACATTATGAGTAGTGAGTAGTGAACACACACTGCAATCTGTGGACACACACAGACGGAGCAGTGGGCAGCCATTTTTACTGTGGCCCCGGGGAGTGATTGGGGGTTAGGTGCCTTGCCCAAGGGCACCTCAGTCATTTCCAGTATTAAGAATCGAACCTGCAACCTTCGGGTTACCAGTCTGACCCTCTAACAATTAGGCCACGACTGCCCCCAGAGGTTAGGTTTGTCAGAAGTGGGATCCCTCCTTTACATGAGCTTACTCTGCTCTGATTGGTCAGATGGCCCAGTCTGTTGTGATTGATCTACCGTTTACAGTCAGTGCCGGAAACAAAACGGCCAATTTCAGCTTCGGAGACTTCCTCAGCACTTCTGTAGCCTACATCAGGGGTCAGCAAACATTTTGTCATGAAGTGTCATTTTTAAGTTTCTGTGTTAATCACTGCCCTACCCCAATATGTATAAATATACATAAACATATTTTAAATATTTATAAAGGCTAACAGACATTTTAGAACCTTCATTGTTTCTGAATATTTCCTTGCAGACCTCTTACATTCCCAAACAGCTATATTACACACTATATGAAAGGTAATATTTGAAAAGGCAGAATAGGGGCACTTTAAAAGACAAAATTGGATGTGAACAACTTCTTTCCAAGCTTGCTTGTTTGTATACAAATAGTCATATAATTGCTTTATCTCTCATATTTATGCACAAACACTCAAGTAACATTTTAAACAATATCTCAATGAACACAAAAACAATTTCCAAAATGTTGACAAGACTAAGTTTAATATAACATCTGTTTAACTTATAACATGAAAGTAGTGAAAGTGAATTGACATGTGGCCAAGTATGGTGACCCATACTCGGAATTTGTGCTCTGCATTTAACCCATCCAAGTGCACACACACAGCAGTGAACACACACACCGTGAACACACACCCGGAGCAGTGGGCAATTTGAGTAAAAATGTAAATTTTGTTCTCTAAGTTATATTATTAACCTTACTTTTAATGTTATAAGTTAAACAAATGTTATATAAACTTAGTCTTGCCAACATTTTGGAAATTGTTTTTGTGTTCATTGAGATATTGTTTAAAATGTACTTTTCAAAGGGGGTGTACTCATTTACGCTGAGCACTGTACGTTTGTGTGTTTTCAAGGAGTTTCGTTGTCTAGCCTTGGATTTCTTTGCACTTGTGTACAAGGTGACAGCAGGAGGAAAATTCCTCTCTCCACAAACAGCGTCCTAGTGTATTTGCAAAAATATATTTCCACGGAGTCAAAAATGTATGAAATACATAAACGTGACGGTGACAATGAAGTGAACTCACAGCTACAAACGTCATCATTTTTGCAAAACACACTGAAACTATTCAAGTGCGCCCAGAGGCTGACTGAAACTGAACATGAGTTTCTCATGACACTTTTGTTTGTCATTCACATGATTTCAGGTGCGCTGATATTCTCTCTCACGCGCTCAGTCAACTGAGACTTACCAGAAACAGAAATGACCAGTTTGTGTGTGTCGAGTCATTTACATAAGTTAATACACACTTTGTCCAGAGGAGAACTGGCCCCCCGACTGAGCCTGGTTTCTCCCAAAGTTTTTTTTCTCTATTCTGTCACCTGATGGAGTTTGGGTTTCTTGCCACTGTCGCCTCTGGCTTGCTTAGTTGGGGACACTTAATAATCAACAATATTATTGATCCGACTGCATTGACACCATTTGCGTGAGAACTGAACTGAGCTGGATGATGATATCACCGTTTTCTCCAGAGCTGCTGTATAGATAAATGAAGTTAGTTAATACTAACATTTTTTAAATGGAAATGAATCAACATTGAACTTACTTAAGCTGGACAATGACACTGTTTTCTTCTAGAGCTGCTGTACAGCCAAAACAAACGTTGTTGCATTATTTTCCTGTTACCACTGTATAGTGAAGTGAAGTGAAGTGACATGTGGCCAAGTATGGTGACCCATACTCGGAATTTGTGCTCTGCATTTAACCCATCCAAGTGCACACACACAGCAGTGAACACACACCCGGAGCAGTGGGCAGCCATTGCTGCGGCGCCCGGGGAGCAGTTGGGGGTACGGTGCCTTGCTCAAGGGTCTCACCTCAGTCGTGGTATTGAGGGTGGGGAGAGCGCTGGACATTCACTCCCCTCACCGACAATCCCTGCCGGACCTGAGACTCGAACCCATGACCTTTGGGTTACAAGTCCGACTCTCTATCCATTAGGCCACGAGCTGCTTTGAAACCATCTGTATTGTAAAAAGCGCTATACAAATAAAGGTTACTTAACTTGACTTGGTTAACTACTTTTGGTAAAATAAGTGAAAATGAGTTGTTTACTCACAAACCATACTATGATGCATTGAACTTCATACATTTTACAGAATCATTCATTCATTTTCAACAGTAATTTTTATAGACTACCGTTTAAAGGTTTGGGATCTGTAAGAGTTTTTTTAAAATGATACTTTTATTCAGTGAGGATGCATTACATTGATCAAACGTACAGTAAATCCATTAATAATATTACAAAAGATTTTTGTTTCAGATAAATGTATTTTGGAACTTTCTATTCATAAAATAGTCCTGAAAGAAATGTCATGGTTTTCAGCATTGATTAGAAATGTTTCTTGAGCATCAAATCAGCATATTAGAATGATTTCTGAAGGATCATGTGACACCGAAGACTGGAGTAATGATGCTGAAAATTCAGCTTTGACCATAGAAATTACATTTTCAAATATAAAACAATTTTACTATATTTTTGATCAAATAAATGCAGCCTTGGTGAACATAGAAACTTTAAAAACATAAAAAAATCGTATCAACAGAAACTTTCTAAGACCAGACTTTAACTAAATAGGGTGTTTTTCATGACCTCTTACTGGATGTTTGCTGTGTGTGTTCATAGATTTCGGTGCGCCGCGGCCAGGTCATCCCGGCAGAGCTCCTCCGGTCAGAAGCGTGTCTTTGGAAATGAACATACCTGCTAAAGGTGCTCAGGGTCAGTACCCTCTGATGAGGAACAACAGCCCCTACTCACTCATGCAGCAGCAAGGCATGATGGGAAACCACAGTGTCATGCCTAATCAGCCCAACATGGTCAATGCAGGTGAGTTTAGCTGGGGTCAAAAATGCAGTGCTTTGAATGTTGAAATGACTTTAAATGTGCACTAACAAAAAATAAAGGAGAAAAATGAAGCTTGTCTGTAGACATGCTGCAGAGCACAAGGCTTCCCCCACAATTAACACCTACAATGAGAGGAAAGTTCCAATGCCACCTCAACCATGTGCAAACCAAAGTTTCAGTGTGATCACTGATGCACACTCAAGCATGACGCTGTTAGCCAAGAGGAATATAAATGTGTAAAACGGCACAAAAGTGTTGAGTCAGATCTAAAGAAAGCCCCTCCGTTTTGTTTGTGTGTGGTGGGTTGCATTCTCATGCATGTGTATGTGCACATAAGGTGAGACTGTGAGCGGCTAAATATGAGTGACTCATAACCTTCGGAAAGAATTGCAAGGTTTCTTGTCTTATCATATCTTCGGTTTTTTTTTTTAAGTGGTCGCTTTTTATAGTTCAGTTTTTACAGTTTCACAGTTTTGTGAATTAAATGATAACATATTGGTAACACTTTAGTTTAGGGTCCAATTCTTACTATCAACTAGTTAGCATGCATATTACTAGGATACTGGCTGTTTATTAGTACTTTTAAAGCACATATTAATGCCTTATTTTGCATGACCATATTCTGCATTCCTTAATCCTACCCAATACCTAATCTTAACAACTACCTTGGTATTAATAATCTGTATGAAGGAGTTTGAGGCAAAAGTTATAGTTAATAGTTACTTAATAGTGAGAATTGGAGCCTAATCTAAAATGTGACCCATATTTTATATGTACCATTATTTTATTTTTTAAATATATCTCATTTATTTTGTCAATTGACCCTTTGTTTAGGTACTGTCGCTAACTCAGACAGGCTTTACAAAACACAGAAATGTTTGTTTGGGAATGAAGACTAACACAATCCACAGTAACTTCTTAAGATATGTTGAAAGATTTGGGGGAAAAATTACTCCTGTGTATTTTGTGTCACTCTTATAAGAGACCCGGTAACAATATTTTACCTTACTTTTGGATATCATCCATAGAACTGTGTTTAAAACTATCCCAAATACATAGAAAAAGAACAAAAGTTTGTGAAAATAGTAACAGTTGCTAAGGTAGGACTGGTCAGTAAGTGCACTAATGCACCTGGTTGTAATACTGAAGACTGTATTTCCTTTCATAATAATTATCTGTTACTATGCATGATTAATCAGTGAATGGTTTTTATAAAAGAAAATGTTTTATTATCTTTTATTTAAAATATATTCACTTCCGAAACAACATAATGACATCATTGGCCAAATTTCACAACCCAATCAAATCACAGTTAATTGATTTATACTACCATTCAAAAGTTTGGGATCTGTCAGATTTTTAAAAATGTTTTTGAAAGGTCTCCAGGGTTGCCAGGTTTGCACAACAAAACTAGGCCAGTCGCCAATCAAAAATAGCCTAATGGTGAGTTCACACTGCACGATTTTAGGCCCGATTTTCACTTTTGACAAATTACGCAGTACGAATTATCAAAGGCACTAACTGAAAGAATTTCAATTAATTTCCTTTTATTTATCCACGGACTTGGCAACACGGAAGGTCTCTTATGCTCACCAAAGCTGCAATAATTTGATCAAAATACAGTAAAAACAGCCATATTATGAAATATTATTACAATTTAAAATAACTGTATATATTTTGAGTAATCCTTTGTAACATGTCTTTACTGTAACTTTTGATCAATTTTATGCATCCTTTCTGAATAAAAGTTAATTTCTTTACAATTTTTTTTTTATAAAAGTCATACTGACCCCAAACTTTTGAACACTAGTATAAATTCTCACTGAATATTCAGTTTCAATCAAAAATGTATCTTTTTTTTTTATTTATTTAAAGGAGTCATGGCTAATAATGGTGCCCGTGTAGGAATGCAGCAGGACGGTTGGGGCGCACAGGGTCCTGGTCCCGTCGGAAGCGCTACCTCACCCGCCACAGCTGCACCTGCGGGCCAGCACTCTCTTCCGCAGGGGGCGCTCCACGCTCGCATGGTGCCTAACTCTGGCACAGGCATGCCCATGAGGCCCAACAGCCAGCCTGGACCCAGACAGATGCTTCAGCCACAGATGATGACCAATGGTAAATGTACACAGAGCAGATATTTCTGGAAAAGGAAGGCTTTTCTTCTCAGTTTGCTTTAATTCCTGACCCTAACCAGCTTTATTTAGTGACTTATTTACTTATTCAGAACTATATGCGAAAAACAAATGTTTTTTTTCTGCATTTTTTAACATATTTTATCGTCTGCTGTTTCTTCCTCAGCCCAGTCAAACATGGACATGGGCATGGCTGGCCACCAGTTTCCCCAGCAACAGGCACCGCCCAATCAGACGGCTCCATGGCCAGACAGTGTGATGCCTATAGAGCCGGTGGCATTTGGGAACCAGAACAGGTAAACAGCATTTATTATTGTCACTATTGTTAGACCCTCCAGTTTATTGGAGGCGTGTGCTGTCTGCACATGCTGATTTTTGTCCTTCCATAACAAAATTTCTAGACAAATGCACTCAGATGTAATCCATTATGGGATGACCCATCATTCATGTCTCAGTTACTTAATCAGAGTCTCTCGTGTCTGTCAGCTCCATATACCCCGGTTCTCAGGAGGATGTGCTTTGCCCTCCTCCTTCTGAGGGTCAGGCCGATGAGGGCGCTCTCCTCAGCCAGCTCTACACGGTCCTCAAAGATTTCGATGGCTTAGAGGAGATAGACCGTGCACTTGGTATCCCGGCATTAGTGGGACAGGTACATTCTGCTTTTTTCTTTTACAACCCAGTCCCTTCACTATATTGACTATATCTTTCACTCTACCTAGTGATGCACAGAATTGAAGTTTACATTTAGCCGAAAGCCAAACAAAAAGTTTATTTAATAATCAATTAATCAAATTTACATGAGCTCAATACTAACCATTTTTCTTTTACTTTCATAATAATTATCTGCTTTACTATGCACAAAAGAAAAATGTTTTTAATTATTTTATAAAAAATAGAACTATTATCTTCACTTCTGAAACAACTCTTATTTTCAATAACCAAAAATTAATCAAATTTATTAAATAATCAACACTATATAAACATTTAAATTGCAAATAAGGCAGTGTTTATATCAACTTTTATCAACAATTTGTTGAAATGTAAACAGTAGCTCTAATAAAAACGTTTTCATGACAGATTTATTCAAAAATACATTAAATAATGAAGTAAAATATAATGAATATGTAATATAGTATCTTTATTTAGCAATAAGCGCCTCTCTAGAGTTATTTTGTCCTGTTAACTAACCAGCTATGGACATTGAATGGCTTTCCTGAGGTAAATCTATTGTTGTTAACAATCTGCTTTATTGATGTCTTTCCACAGTTGAAATACTGATGAGCAATTTCATGACACATGATTCTTTTTTTGGTTGCTGATATTTCTGTGCATCACTATTAAATCCCAGACCAGAACTGTCTGATTTATGTGTAACAACTATTATTATTGCACATACATGAGAATGTAAACACACAGTAAATAACATGTATTATTGCATTTACATTTACATTTACATTTAATGTAAATTAAATGTAAATGTAACGCTTTTATCCAAAGCGACTTACATTGCATTATACTATACATTTGTATCGGAGTATGTGCAATCCCTGGGATCGAACCCATGACCTTGGTATTGCTAGTGCCATGCTCTAACCACTGAGCTACAGGAAAGTGCTATTATTGCTTGTTAAAGTTTAACTGTGTATCCTCACGCTTGTGTTCAGGCCCAGCCGGTGGAGCAGGATCAGTTCCCTGGTCAAGACCCCGGTATGATGATGGATCAGAAGCCGCCCATGTACGGCCAGCAGCAGTACACTGCATCTCAGGCCCACATGCAGCAGGGTGGGTACGCACCCATGCAGGACCCCAGCTTCCACGGCATGACAGGACAGATGGGGCAGAGGCCGGGATACCCCATGCTCCGTGTGCCGGCCAGACCAGGACTCAGGCCCACCGGGGTCGTCCCCAACCAACCCAATACACTCAGACTGCAGCTTCAACACAGGCTACAAGCACAGCAGGTATAGTTTATACTCTCAAACAGTTTTGGTGATTCTTAACTTCCATTTTATGGACAAAAAAACTCAGAGACATTTCTCAAAATAGCTTCTTGTATTTTTAGGTGAACTATGCCTTTAACAAAACCCTTTAGAGTGGATATAGACAACACATTGGAAAGCTTTCCCCTTTTTTTTAGTTAATTGGTGACACTTAGCTTTGTTAATCCAAATACTTAATGCATAATCTTTGTCTATCATTATACACACACACACACACAAAGCTAAAACCATTATTCAATGTAAATCAGACATCAGACTGGTGAAATAGTACTGTCTGTGGTTAGCTGCCCCCTGCTGGATATTTCAGCAATTGTTCCTTGACCTCATTTGGGTTTATTTAGGGGTCATCACTCATAACTGTTTGGTGTCTGATAATTTGAAGCTACAAGCAGTGATTATATATAATGTGATAATTATTATTTAGAAATATAACTTGTTTTTATTTAAAAAAAAATATGTATTTTTTCTTGTTCTATATTTAGCTTTTATATGATATGGTAATAGTATATATTACACAACAATGGCATTCCAAGACTGATGATATTTTGTATTACAGCCCTAGAATGTTTTGCTGTTTGCATCACTCCGCTTGTGTTTGTTGGCTTTTGGTTACATAGAATTCCAATTTATGGGTAATAATGAAACTTTTGTTGGCAGGGCAAAAAAAAAACTAAATATCTTGTCTATTGTGTTTGGAATGACTTTTAATTGATATCAAATTCTTGTTTGTCAAGCTAATGTGTATCAGTATCATACAAACAAGCGTGCTGTTGTATAGAACATAGCAGTTGCTTAAATGTAGTATAAGGCCCTGTTTCCCAACTGGTATTAAGATGCGTTTTGTTCGATCGGATCACAAGTGGACGACACTAAATACAGGTGTAAACAGGGTGTAAAACATTTTGAGCTGGTCCACTTTGGACCACTTCCAGAGGTAGTCGAAAATGCATTCAACTGGATTGCTTTTGTAGGGGAAACGCTTATGTGGTCGAATGTGTTTAAACAGTCACTAAAGACAGCCTAATTTCCGCCTACTGATTTAACATAAACATTATGGGAAGTACTCTAGCCAGACGGGATTTAAACTTTGTCGGCTGAAGTCCCAAGTTTGGTTTGAAGACGAAAAATGTACCAAGCACAATGTTCTCCCACCATTCCTGATTTCTAACACACACTCACAGCGTTCGGTGTGGTCTTGCAGCTATCAGAGCAGAAACGAAAGCTGATGTTCTCTGTATGTTTTTCCGTTGTCTGGGCGCGTTCATATGTAAATTGCATGAGCTTATTTTGTCCATTAGATCGAAAGANAAAAAAAAAAAAAAAAAAAGCATACATTTACCTACCCATAGACTAGAAGTGGTTGGAAGAGGACAAAAGAGACAGATTAAAATACCAGGTGTAAACGGGAATGTGTCTCCCTCGTCCACCTGTGATCCGATCGATAAAAACGCATCTTAAAACCAAGTGGAAACAGGGCCTAAGAGAATATATTGCTCAAGTATTGAATAGTAATTACATATGAGTAAAGCTACTTTTGAAATAATACTAAAATGTGCCATCTTACATTTGTGTCTCTCCCAGAATCGTCAGCCTATGATGAATCAGATGACTGGAGTGTCAAATATGAACCTACCTCTAAGACCCAACGTTCCAAATCAGGTACGCTGAATCATTTACTGCATTCTATCTCGTGCGCCAATGTCGATATTGCCTAAATAACACAGAACTCTCTCTGTCTCTCAGGGGACAATCAACGCTCAGATGCTGGCCCAGCGGCAGAGAGAGATGCTGAGTAATCACTTGCGTCAGCGTCAGCTGGACCAACAACGGCAGCAGCAGCAGCAACAACAACAGCAGCAGCAGCAGCGCAGCTTGGTCATGCGAGCCCAGGGCCTCAACCTGCCGCCCAACATGGCCGCAGCAGGCATGCCCGGAACCATGAGCAACCCGCGGATCCCCCAGGCCAACCCCCAGCAGTTCCCCTATCCGCCCAACTACGGTACAGGACTGGCCTCGCCGCCTCCCTCCACCAGCCCTTTCTCCCCCGGTTCTCCCAACCTCCCCGCCCCCCAGCTCCTCTCCCACAGCGCCATGCATGGCTCTCAGATGAGTCTAGCTAACCAGGGGATGCTGGGCAGTCTGAGCGGACAGTTTGGGGCTGTTATGAGCCCTCAAATGCAGCACAGTGCCTTTCAGTTCCCCAGCTCAGGTACTGCCTGCCCTTTCTCTCTGTCTGTGTGTCATGCGCTTCCACACACACGCACAAACACCTGCGACCGGCAGCGCTACAGGCTTAACTTGTGTGATCAGTGAAAAATCAATGACAACCAGGGCCAGTCAACATGGTTTAATTAGAAACGCAATAGTTCAGATACAGGTCAGCTGTGTAAAAATACTAATCCGGCAACTATAGTGACATCCGATCTTAAAGGGAGAGTTCACCCAAAAATGAAAATTATCCCTTAATTTACTCACCCTCAAGCCATCCTAGGTGTATATGACTTTCTTCTTTCAGCCAAACACAGTCTGAGTTATTTTAAAAAATATTCTGGCTCTTCCAAGCTTTATAATGGGAGTGAATAGTAGCCGAGATTTTGAAGCCCAAAAAGCGCATCCATCCATCATAAAAGTAATCCATACGGCTCCTGGGGGTTAATAAAGGCCTTCTGAAGTGAAGCAATGCATTTTTGTAAGAAAAATATCCATAATTATAACTTGATAAACTGTAATCAATAGCTTCCGTTAAAGGCCGCCTGCACGTTCATGAGAGAGTCGAGTTCCGGCATATGACGTAGGAGTAGCGTAAGCATAAGTGCGAGTAGACGCCTCTCGCGGTTCAGCAACAAACAAACTCAAGTTCCTCCGACATTTCTCTTTAAAAATTCTCATTTTAGACTTCTAATTTGTGACCGGTGTTTTGTTTTGCTCTATCCTCTGCGCTTCTGCGTTCATCAAATACGTCATACGTCAGGTCCCTTTTCGACCGAAACTAGAATCACATAGGGTCGTTACCAGAAGCCAGTTGTTATTAGTTCATAAAGTTATAAATATGGATATTTTTCTTATAACAATGCATTGCTTCACTTAAGCAGGCCTTTATTAACCCCCTGGAGCCGTATTGATTACTTTTATGATGGACTGATGCGCTTTTTTGGACTTCAAAAAAATGGTACGATTCACTCCCATTATAAAGCTTGGAAGAGCCAGGATATTTTTTTTATATAACTCCAACTGTGTTTGGCTGAGAGAAGAAAGACATATACACCTAGGATGGATTGAGGGTGAGTAAATTATAGGATGATTTTTGGGTGAACTAGCCCTTTAAAACCATATTCTAAAAGACTAAAATGATTAGTTTATGCAGAATTATCATTTTGACATCATTTACTCACCCTCGTGTTGCTCCAAACACTTTGGAACACGAAAGGTGACTTTTTGAATTTCCCAACCAGCTTTTTTGAATGAAAATTGGACTCCAAAATGACGAAAAAAAGCATCATAAATGTATCACAAAAGTGGTCCGTGTATTTTATTCAGTAGCCATGATATTCTTAAAAATTCATCTTTTGTGTTCCATGGAAGAAAGAAAGCCAAGTTGTTGTTGTTAACTAAAACTATTAAAAATAGTTTTTAGTCATTGAAATAAAGCTGAAATAAAATAAAATATAAATAACTGAAATAAGATAAAGTTCTAAAATTACTAA
>RJVU01059636.1:2260146-2281182 GCA_003731715.1 Anabarilius grahami | reverse complement strand
GTACTTACACCGTAAAGCCCTTTCCGTCAGTCTGCTCCGTTGCATTCACCGTAGTGTGACTTAGGTCTCCCCTGAAAAGACTCAGTGGCATCGGAATCCTTGTCTCCCATGAATGTATTCCTCCCCTCTCTTTTTCTCTGTCTTTCTTCTCGTTTCTTCCTCTGGACTTCAGGCTCTTCTTAAGAAGACCTTCTTTCGCCCAACCATCTTTCTCTCTGACTCCTTTCCAATCTGACGTTCCAAAACAGGCAAGAATACTGCATTTGAAATGCACGCTCAAATTTCAGCCACTTTGCCTTTTTGTTTTCTTTGTTTTGTTTCAGAGTGCAAATAAAGATAGAATGATGTTGAAATGGCATCTTCATAGATTATGAGAATCCAGATGATGGTTTGTAAAATTAGCTTCATTTAGTCAAGAGGTTTATTGTGTATTAAATTAAGTTTTATTCTAATGTATAGTTGTTTTTTTTAATAAAAGTGTAGATTTCTTTACGAACCATCAGTTAGAAAGAGGAAAATCACTCAGAGCGCATATACGACATGCCTCAGCAGAAGAAAAAGTTCAACATACCTATGGATTTTATTTTCCTCGGTCCAGTAGTTTCAGAGAGAAGGTGATTTTTTGTTGTGGTTAGTCAAATGAAATGGTGGTAGATTGTAAATACCAATTCTGGGGGTGGGGGGAATCTGTTTCGTATTATATTTAAGTTTCCCCCCCCAATATATTTACCCTTCCTCCCCTCAAAGTCCAGTCTTAACGGTTTCTGGAACGAGGGCGGAGCTTCTCGCGGCACGCGTGTTCGTTTGGCGGGAAGATGAGGATGTGCTGATTCCTGTGGTACTAAGGAGAGGGAGCTGGGGTGCGGTGGCTCTTCTTTCCTGGGTGGGGGTCTGGGAGGGTGCTGTGTGTACAGTGTACAGATACTCGCTTGCTTCTAAGCCTTTAGCCGGGAGCCCCACCGGAGGAACCCAACACAGCCATAAACTCAACACTGAAGCGTGCTTTCTTTGTTGTGTGGAGTGACGTGCTTCATGCCAGATGCTATAGGTACAAGCAGTGTGTGTAAGAAAAGACAACAAGCAATAACTATTACTTGAGGTTTTCTTTTGTTTTCTTTTGTAATTTTTGTACAGGACTTTTCAGGAGACACATTTTTGCTCCCCGATTAAAACTCAGTATTAAAGACAGATTTTTTTTATTGTGGTTTCTATTTTGAGAAAAAAAACAAAAACGAGATGTCCAAATCTACTTGTTCCTCAGTGAAAGCAGGTTTTAGTTCTGGTGTAGCCAAAAACTGAATGAAGCATTGATGTTTTACGTGGCTATTCCTACATTCACACATTGTTCGCCGTCTCGAAAACATCCGGATCAACGGTTCAGATTTGGATCAACGGTCACTACAAACACGTAAACTATTAATGTTCGCAATACAGTCCTTGTTTTCTAGCCTATTTGAGGACGAAGCCAAATTTCCTTGCCTTTTGAATTGATAGACTTACACATACCACTTTCATTTTGTTTTCGTCTCATGTCTGCACACAGCTTGTATCGGGGTTAGATTGTCAGCCTTTAGCTTTCGCTGAAAATATCGCCATGTCATCTGTGTTTAAGCTGGTGTGTTTAAAAAAAAAGAAGTACTAGGCCTACATGTTTTTAAGTATATAGCCTACTGTATGTACCAGCAGCAACTGAAGTTTGCGACGACCAGCTCTGTCATTATTCGCTGAAGGTGCCGTGGTTGTGTACGAATATACCTGGTGTTTTGGTATAGCTTTAGCTTTTCTTTTTGAACACTGTAAATACAAGTTTGATTTCACATTGTTTGGGGTGAAGCGTCACTCTGCCCACCATTCAAAACCTTCTGTATCCTTTGAGAAACACCTGCATTCTCGTGTGGGATATTTAATAATCGATTTCAATAAACCCGCTAGCATTTGTCGACTAAAACGAGTACTTATTTATTCCAATGTTTTTTTTTAATCACAATTTCGATGAATGTTGGATGCCCTGAACAAGGACTGACATCCATACGCATCTATAGCTACTATCATATTGGAGAAAAGCCAGTTTTGAGGTCGCACATGTACCACTACCCTCTGCAAAGTCCAAAGATTGTCAAGATTTTGAAATAAATATAAGCCATGATGTGAAGGTGGTGCAGAGTTTTCTAGACTTTTTATCAGTGCTAGTGCAAAAGAGCCATTTGTCCTAAAATAAAGAAGTAAATCAATGGAGTTGTAACGGCTATTGAATTTCCTAAAAATGATTTGTCTTTACCTTACCTTTTGGTTTTTCTTTTCTGAGACTTTAAATGTGTTTTGTATAGTCTGCCAATTTCTTAGAGCTAAATGCAACAACCTTGAAATGCTATAACTTAGCATATTGCCTTAGATCTGTTTTACTGTCTTGTATATTACAAAAGTTGTCTGTATTATATTTGTATAGCGAATCATTGACAGGATCGACCCAGTTCATCACTGCTCATCAATGGATACGTACAGAACTCTCTCTCTGTTTCTCCCTCACTATCCTCCAGTCTCGATATTGCTCATTTTCCATGTTTTGTTTGTGATCAGTTGTGGGTTTTATTATTTTGTACAGTCCTGATTTTACCCTCTCAGTTATGTGTGAGAATGAAGATGATGCAATGGGAAATCGAAGCAATATGTAATTTATAAGGACTTTTTGGAGAAAGCTTACAGTGTTGCGCTCCTGAGATGTATTTTTTCCCCCAGTTGTGGTCACATAAACATCTCTGTTCATCCGCATCGATGTGTGTAATCTTAGTGTG
The DNA here is from genome assembly GCA_003731715.1 of Anabarilius grahami. Lineage (NCBI taxonomy): Eukaryota > Metazoa > Chordata > Actinopteri > Cypriniformes > Xenocyprididae > Anabarilius > Anabarilius grahami. The sequence goes on along the minus strand of RJVU01059636.1, from coordinate 2,278,390 downwards.
AGCCTTTTATGCAAAGTTAGATATACCGAGAGAAATTTAAATACAGTTATGCAAGTTGTCGACTAATATGGCTTTGCTGATGCTATTTGATGTTGAATCAAATTGAATTGTAAATAAAGAATTCTGTTATTGCAACATTTATAATCATCTCATGGCTTATGTTTTCCGTTTTACAGAGGAAATGATGCACAGATATCTTTCTAAAAGCTCTTGAAAAGTTGGAAAGACTTATTTTGGCATAGTAGGTTAAATTAGATGATAATGGCGCGCTTGCTAAAGCGTAAAAACCTGTTAATGCCACATTCCAATGTAAAAGAAAAAAAAGAAATGCATTATAAAACCTGAAGACAAAATAAGAGTGAATAAAGTCTTATTTAATATTTCTTTAATACTTCTTTAGAGAATATCAGAAAAGACCATTACTAACACCTCTTGCTGTCAGATGATATCGATATATATATTTTTTTATCATCTCCGTGTTTATGACTCGTATAATATGAGATAAGTAGCCTATGGATCCATGAATAGGATGAAAACTGCAGAATTTCGCTGTTCTGCGAGAAAATAATCATTTGTGGTAGCCTAAGTTTTCTTGATAATTTACATAAAAAACGCGCGGGAAAGCTGACTTAAAACCACAAAACTATCTATCGGTAAATCATTTATAAATAAATATATTATTCGTATTTATATGATTATATAAATGAAAGTTTATTAGTAATCGCATTGTTAATAATGACTAATAAATGTAGCATATTGTTATTCGTAGTATCCTAAAAAGATTTGCTTAATAGTTTTTATTACATTTTTAGAAAAATACAAATTTGACCCAACAGAACACGATTACACTAAAAAAATGCTGGGTTGAAAATGGACAAACCCAACGGTTGGGTTAAATGTTGGCCCAACGTGCTGGGTAGTTTTATTTACCTCACTTTTGTTTAAAATTACTATATGGCTGGCTTAAAATTAACCCAAAAATCAGACACACGTACTAGAGGCAACAATACTAATCAAAAGGTGAACATTTATTAATAAGCAATTTAATAAATGTTTATCACAATACATGTTCATTTATTAAACATAAATAAATGTTCATTTCCAACATATTTTGGGTTCATTTTAAGCAAACAATACAGTAATTTTTAAACAACAGTTGAGATAAATAATACCTAGCAGGTTGAACAAACATTTAACCCTAACACTGGGTAAAAACAACCCAATCGCTGGGTTTGTCCATTTTAAACCTAACTTGGGTTGTTTTAACAATAATACTGGTCTTCTTTTTGAGAATAATTATGTTTTTAGCTCATATGATTGTTAAAATTTAAAAAAAAAAAAAAGTTTCGAAGTTCCTGCGGCAAGACCCTCTTTTCTTTACATTTTTATTTAAAAATAAAACTGCCTCTATTTTTACTCGTATGTACCTATAAAGCACAGCTGGCTGTGAGGTGTAAATGATGTTCCTGTGAAACATAGGCTAGTTGTCCCGGTATAAAATAATCTACAAAAGACGCTTCGTCGTATGTTAAACTCATACTTATGCACACAGTTAATTCCCATTATTAAACACATGCTGCTGCCGACTTTCGTTTTCACAAACGGCCTCTAAACTGAGCTCGTGCCGTTCTCGCCGTCGCCCGGTTAGGAGCGGTTAACAGTGCGCCTGCAGTAGTTAACACATTAGAGACTGTGGTGCATATGAAAGAGAGCTGTGAGAGGATTCTCAGTGCTGCTACAGCGTGTTAAAGTGCAATTCCCTGAGGATGAACCCAAGACTGACCAATGACAGCACAGATCCAGGAAAGGCATCCCCTCTCTAGTAGCTTTCCTACACTCAACCATATGTCTTCAGACCTGACTCAAGCTTCACACACACAAGACCTTAGAGTTCATCGCTCCTGAACCGCCAAGTAAAGGTTCCCAAACAGAAGAGAAGGATCTCAGGACTTGCACAAGTCGCTATATGGTAAGAACACTTTTAAGCAATTACAATTAACAATGTTTTTCTAGTTTTGATGACAGCAATAAATTATTTGTGTTTTATTTTGCGTTAACATTATGGATTTAAGCCCACTCTTCATGTGCAATAACCAGCTGAGGTCAGGAGTCTATGGAGCATGACACCTTTAATGCTTTTTAAAAGAGTTGGAAAGGCTTCATTAATGGTGACCTTTCTTGCTGACCCTCTGTTCTTAAATTGTAGTGTCACGACCCTCATTAGTCTCTGTTAGTGGCGCGCTCGCGCACAGTTTATCCTTTTAGAAAACTGGAAAAAGTAGAGGAATACCGGAAACTTTTGCTTTTGAAAAATCTCTGCAGTCATTACCCTAGGTTATTTCAGTTTTGGGTTACTTGACAAAGCAATAAAACCTTTATTTAAAATGGCATTTAGAAAGTCATATTATGGTTTGTCTGTGTTGTAAAATATAGTCATACTGTTTGATTTGCTCAACTTAATACACTTAGAAAAAAGTTGTAATAACCAGCCCAAAATTATTCTTAATAAGTAGAATGATATTCGCTAAACATTTGCAAACTTTTTAAAAGTACGCCTCAGTATGCTTCTTTTAATTTAAATTTGGACAAAATGGGACTGTAAAAAAATGTACACAGTAAAATACTGTTTTCCACTGAAACAGTGATATACCATAAAACAATGCATTCTGGGTAATATTTGTCGTTTTAAGAAAAGAGGCCTATAAAAGAGGCTACTTTCTCGAAAAAACGACAAATAATATTACCAAGAATGCATTGTAATATACAGAAGTAATATACTGTAAAAACAATGCATTATTGGTCACCTTTAGATTAGCCTACTTTCTCGAAAACGACTAATATTATTACCCAGAATGCATTGTTTTTACGATATATACTGTTTCAATGGAAAATGGTATTTTACTATGTAAATTTGTTTCCTTTTTATTAAGTAATTTTTTAGAGTGTATACACCCTTAAAAATAAAAGTTCTTTATTGGCATCTAGGTTCCATGGATAGACTTTAACATTCATGTAACGTTTCCATTACACAAAAATTCTTTGTAGTGGAAAAGGGTTCTTTAGATTATTAAAATGTTATTCACACTAAGAAAAAAAGGTTCTTTCAGGAAACTGCGGACTGTGCCTCCAAATTTAAATTTCATTCGAACTGTTGTCTGAAATATTTAAGTAAAATAAAAGCGGTGCCAAAGTTACAACCTGCAAGTTGTGAAATGAAACTCGGAAATTAGCCTACAGATATTGTGAAAAGTTGGATGGAAACAAAGACATTGTTATAATGATGAAAACATGTTTACAGTCTACAGGACTGAATACAAACAGCAAGTGAAATTGTCCTCGGATCCCCCCTCATCGGCTGTGGTGATGTCGGTGTCTCTCTCCAGTCACCCCGCAGTGAGAGACAGGAGTCTCGCTGTCTACCCGTCTCTGCCCGGCGCGCACTACACGAACGTCCTCAAGAGCGCGCACAGCATCTTCCATCCGCTCAAGTCTCTGGGCCGCATGGTGACCGACGCACAAACAATCATGCCGTTTAACTTCACCGGGACTCCGTCTTTTTTCAGCCACAACAGCCACCAGACCGCGGTGTTCCATGAACAGATCCTCAACCTGTCCAACATGCCATATTTTCAGCACGTGCAGCCTTCACAAAGCATGTACACCAGACATGAGGAGCAGAGCACCGGCTCTCCGTCCGAGTTCAGCAGCCCATCCAGCAGAAAGTCTTCCTCGGCTTCATCCTCTCCGGTTAAGGACAGTTTCGGCTGCCTGCAGGCCGCAGATCCGACACCCGAGCGCGCGCGCACCTTCAGTTTCACAGAGGAAGACCTCTTCACGGTCCTGTACGGATATTCCAAAAAACAAGGCCAAAATGTTGGACATGCCATATCTGGACTATCATTCCCTCCCAGTGCAGGTATATAATATTTATTTTAATTTATATAGCACTTTTAATTGCGAAAAGCAATTTCAAAAGGAAAACAAATCTGGAAATATGTATGATGTTGCACACTTAAAATATTTTACGTTGCTTTATTCCATTTAAACGCCATGTTCTTTGTCGTTTTTCATGTTGGATTATCAAAATTGTGTTTGTAACTCAATATTTTCAATATTTTTTTCAATTAATTAGCTGATCGTCATCTTCTCCCTGTTGATGCCGAAGGATTTGAACTCCCAGAAGGTAGAACTTACTTACTTACTTTCTTTCTTTCTTTCTTTTCAGCTGGCAATTTCATAGAGTGTGTCTTGAATTTTTCAGGCTTATCGATTCTCCAAACTAATTGTGGAAGCCTTTCCCATTATGGAGTTTTTGCTGATAAAAGCACAATTCCAAAAGGCACCAGGTTCGGACCTTTTCAGGGCAAACTGGTGAACACAAGTGAGATCAAAACCTATGATGACAACACGCTCATGTGGGAGGTAAATAGCAAAAAAAGAAAATGATTATTTAAATGCCGAATTTATATAAAACGTGTGTCAGAACTTAGAGATAATACATACATCTGTTATATTCTGATATGACATGTTTTTGATTAAATTCCAAACCTTTTTTTCTTCCTACGTTAAGATCTTTGAGAACGGGCGCTTGAGTCACTTTGTGGACGGAAGAGGCGCTCCGAGGAATTGGATGTCCTTGGTGAAGTGCGCGCGCTTTCCAGAGGAGCAGAACCTGACTGCGGTGCAGTGTGAAGGCCAGATATACTATGAGGCCTGCAAAGAGATCCGAGCCGGCCAAGAACTGTTGGTCTGGTACGGAGACTGCTATGTGCAGTTTCTGGGCATTCCTCTTACTCTTAAAGAGTTTATTGATGACAGTGAACCGCTCCAGGCTGAAGGTATGTGCGCGTATAATGCAAATGTATCTCTCTATAGTGTTCTTTATAGCCTATAATTTTTTGGATGAAGAGATTTATAGCCCAGCACGTTCTGTCATTTGTTATAGGCTATGAGATTATAATGTGACGTATTTGGTAATTTCTTCGTTCCAGATTCTGGAGAGGGTTTCAAGTGTGATCGCTGTGGTAAAGTGTTCGCTTATAAGTACTACAGAGACAAACACCTTAAATACACGCGCTGTGTGGATCAGGGCGACCGGAAGTTCCCCTGCCACCTCTGCAACAGGTCTTTCGAGAAGAGAGATCGACTCCGAATCCACATTCTCCATGTGCATGAGAAACACAGACCTCATAAGGTAAATATATCTTCAGGCTGATCAATTGGAGACTTTTACGGGGGGAAAAAAAGCAGAAATATGGTGCTGAAAGAACAGCTCCCTTTTAGAAAAGCTGCACAAAACCGATACCTAACATAAGGCATTGCTATTTTACTAATATTCTCACACTCAACTCGTATAATTATTTGATTAAGAATAAGAGTATAAGGGTCTTTCAACAAAATGGATGCGTTTTTTTTTATTATTACTTATAGAATTCTTTCTTTTCTTTTTAAAGAATTTACAGATTATGATTTGTTTTATTTATTTATTTACTTATTTATAGAATTATATTATCATCATTTTAATAAAGAAAGGGGTGACATTTTGTAAAATATGTATGTATTGTATGTAATATGTTTGTAACACTTAAATCTAGCCTAAGTGTTTTAGCTTTTATCAAAATATGCATAATTGCTATAATAGCAAGGAGCAATAAATAAATAAAAGTTACTGTTATTTTAACACGTTTTTATACTTTTTTTTTTCTTTTTCAAATAGTAAACTTGATGTTAGCTTTTCATTGTCACTTTTACACATGTTAATGACGAACACAAAAAGTACCTTTTCGAGGAATGACCCAGATGCACTAATGTTTGGGTAAAGCCTTTTACAATATCAATGAAGCGACTTAAGTCTTGAATGTAATTCGTGACCCTCTTTTTCCTCTCAGTGCTCCGTGTGCGGCAAAAGTTTCTCGCAGTCCTCGAGTCTGAACAAACACATGCGCGTGCACTCAGGAGAGCGGCCTTACAAATGTGTTTACTGTAACAAGGTGAGTGATGCTTAGTTCTTATACTGGTGCGTTCCAACTAAAGTATACTGATTTAAGGATTTGACTAATTTCATGGTGTATATCTGAGCTCTCATTAGCGTTGGACTCACTCTTAGAAGACACTTACATGCTAATTAATGGCAGATGCAGATCCAGTGCATTGTGCAGGAGGATTATGCTTTAATTTATGACTCTCAAAGAGACAAAAGTTTGTCTGTCGCTTTGGTTTAAACTCGTCTCGTTGTATTCTTAAACACTAACGCGTGCGATGAGAGCCTTTTCAGTGGTCATCATGTCACTCTGTCCTGTTTGTGGACTGCCAGAGACAGTTTTATCCCTATAGGATCATAGCCCATTGTATGTGGGCTATACAGGTTTTACCTACACCAACGGAAAACCAGTTTTAATAAACATGGCCTACTAAATAATGCCTATAATGTTTTTTATATAACATGCAGGAAGGTTTATATGACGGTTAGGTTTAGGATCTTTTCATGAAAATGTATTATTATTATGTTGTTGTTCTTCTTGGAATTTATTGTCTTGCATTCAAAAATGCTAGCCTAGGCTACTGATAAACAAATAGAACAATAAATAAACAATATAATTCAACAGTATGTCCCTATTTAGTTATTAAATTATTTTTTTTTTGTTTGCGTATATCACCATTATTCAACATGAACATGTATTTGTATTTGTGAATGTCACAGGCGTTTACGGCCTCCAGCATCCTCCGCACTCACATCCGCCAGCACTCGGGCGAGCGGCCGTTCAAGTGTAAACACTGCGGGAAAGCGTTCGCCTCTCACGCGGCACACGACAGCCACGTCCGACGGACTCACTCCAAAGACAAGCCATTCTCCTGTAATGTGTGTGCGACCACTTTCCAGGACGCACAAGAGTTGAAATATCACATGAAGACGCACAAAAGTAAGTATGAAGATTTTTAGCTGCTTCCCGGGACTTATTATAGTAGGCTATGCTACATCATTCTAAAAGAGTATAGGCTACACAAGCAACCGAACAGTTTTTGAGGAGAAAATGTATCAAATTTGAGAAGGACCGAAAATATTGACATGTAAATTAAATAAGAACAATCACGGAGTTAAATAGTGCTATTAATAATATAATAAACATTTGTTGGATTCAGTTATTAGCCTAGGCCTACTTTAATGGGTGTGTTTATGTTGGCTAATCTAATCAAATATAACTCTCTCCCCTTAGAGCGACCACTTTTGGACAGCACTGTTGTTCTTCCTGGAGACGAAAACACTCTTTTCCCCTCCAAAGATTCTCTACATGCACAGAAACAGCTGGGAGACAGTTTCTCTTTTCCCGGGATGACCAGCATCACCTCCGAGTACAGACCCTGGAACTAACGCTTCGACACTGCATCTCATTATGTTATTCAGCCTTTTCCCATGAAGATGGCTTGCGTCAATGTTGTTTGTATTGTGTATTTTATTTAATGTAGTTACCTGTGCCCTAAGAAAATATTTTTGCTTTAACTTTATTATTTTACATTTTAAATGTTGTTTCTATTTATTAAAATGTTGGCATTAGAAATACGTGTTTTTTTTTTGTACTTTTTAAAGTTAGCTCAAAGCAAATATGTTGTCGTGTAATCGTGAGCTGCACAACCAAAGCCAGTTAATAATACCAAAGACTGAATTTATTATTATTATTACTGTTACATATCGTTCATTTCTATTTGTACTGTCTTTATCATGAGATGTAACTGCTGTTCAAATTTGTCTGTGTGTCTGATCGTCTGCAAACTGAAAATTAAAATGAATGATATTATGAGAAATACCTGTTATTGTTTCCCTTAAAGAAGATAATGTTTTTATTTCCGGAAATTGTGAAATGGATTTAGGCTGATTTTAAAATTTCTTCGATTTATAGGCTATAATTCAAATCGAACGAAATATTCGACTATGGTAAACATATTCTGGTATTCTTTATTAAACTTTTATTTCAATACTACTTTTTATATTATTAAGACTATAAAACAGACAGATGAATTGTAGATACAGTGATTCACAGTTCGGTTTCAGATAGTCTCTCTTATGCACAGACAGAAATACAGATAAACTGGAAATATGGAATATTCTGAAATATATATCATATCACATCACTGTTCAAATCATTCACATTTGATAAGGATGAAATGAATGGAGAAGTACTTTGACATAATGGAAACAGCCAACTCTGAGGCTGTTTCTGAACAAGACAGATAGATAGATAGATAGATAGATAGATAGATAGATAGATAGATAGATAGATAGATAGATAGATAGATAGATAGATAGATAGATAGATAGATTGTTTTACTTACTTTTTTATGTTCGTATATGTACATGTGCTTCACTGTATGTTGATGTTAGAAAAAATTAGAAATGCTTTGTTAATACATTGCAACAATTGTCATGCCAATAAAGCACACTTTGAATTGAAGATAGATAGATAGATAGCCCCTTCCCATGCAGACTGAGAGTTTAGAGTGTGCACTATGAGTGTTTTACTAAATGATGGTCAGCGACAGGAGAGGAGGAGTGTGAACATCCCCCAACAGCAAATTAATGACAATGGACTACTGCAATGAGGTGGTCTAGTGTGGAGAGAATTGAAACAAAGGCGGTCTCACTGACATCTGCTGCCCTCTGATTGTGTCTTCATGGTACCAACTGTCTGTGATGGAGAAGGAAGGAGAGAAAAAGGCTTTCTGACAGATTACTTCTTCCACATTCTCCATGAGTGTTCACCTTCTCAAAACACAACAACAACAAGGGGTCAAAGGGCATAGCTAAATGTTACAATCATTTGTAATGCTGTTTGTTTATGTAAAATGCTTTTCACTATGGACTGAAACTTTTTATAAGTGTGGATGAGCTTGTTCAGTTCAATTCAGGTTATTGTATTTGACCCATTACGTCCAGTCACTCAACACATTCACTTTAAAATATTCCTGAAATAACATCAGAGATGGTGTCTTTCTTATCATCGGGCTCAGAGATCATCGAAAGATGTTGAGCTCATATCCATAGTCATTGTTGTGAGGGATTCCCTGGCTATAGGCTTCTCATTTGACTGGATTACCTGCAGAGTCTCAATGGTCCCCTGCCATCAGATTCACCAGTGCTGGCACAGGGAGCTGACATGGATTCCTATTATTAATTTCACCCTCACTGGTTACATACAAAACTGGCCGGGTCATAGGTCAAGCTTCAGAAGACAATTCAATTACCCTCTCATACTTCAGCCGGGAGAGATGCAGGCTTTACCATTCTGTCCGCAGCTTTTGAAGTTCCCCGGGGCTTCTGGTAGTACATATGTACATCAGAGCTCATGGTGAGTTAACAGAGCTTTGAGGTATAATAAAATCCAATAGAAGCCCTTAGGGTCAATGATAAAAAGCATCTTAGATGATGGCATTTTTCCCAAGCAGGCCAGAAAAAGAAGTGCACTTAATAGTACTGAATGTACATTTGCAGTGTACTTCAAATCGAGAGTAAACTTTTATGACTGTTTTTAACACTTTAAAAAAGTGATAGTCAAATGAAGTATTACCTAATCATATTTTAATAATTCTTTAAAGAAGTACACTTATTTTGATGTGTGGACTATCATATAAAAACACAAGTAAAGAACTTAATTATAAATTTCACTGTAGGCCTACTATGTTATTTAACATTGAATTTAAAGTTAATACATTTTAAATGTACTAAATTACAACTTTATCATTACAAATGTGTAATTACAAATATATTTAAATACATGACATACAAGTTTCAATGTGTCATTGTTACAATGTAATTATACAGTAATAACAACATGTACTTACTATAGGGTTAGGTTTAGGGTTAAATCCTGTAATTATGCATAAATTATGTTATTACTACAGCAAGTACATGTAAGATACACTGTAAATACATGTAAGGACACTGTAAAATAAAGTATAACTACATAGCTTTACCATAAAAGTTACCATAAATGTTTGTCGGTATGTTTAGCAGTACACTTTAACCATTTCAAGAACAATAGAAGTAATGATTATGAAATTAATTGTTTTCAATATAAATTCAAACTAATTTCATTTAAAATAACATGCAATTGTGTCCAAAGACATTACATTCTGTTTGCACTTACAGTATATGTTCCCACCTTATATTAGGTGGCCTCAACTACTATGTACTTACATCAAAAAATAAGTACAATGTACTTATTGTGTTCATATTGTATTGCAAAACACTTTTGCTGCTATTGAGGTGGGATATGGGTAAGGTTAAAGGATTAGTTCACTTTCAAATAAAATTTTCCTGATAATTTACTCACCCCCATGTCATCCAAGATGTCCATGTCCTTCTTTCTTCAGTCGAAAAGAAATGAAGGTTTTTGATGAAAACATTCCAGGATTATTCTCCTTATAGTGGACTTCAATGACCTCCAAACAGTTGAAGGTCAAAATTACAGTTTCAGTGCAGCTTCAAAGGGCTTTAAATGATACCAGACGAGGAATAAGGGTCTTATCTAGCGAAACGATCGGTCATTTTCTGCCAAAAGCGCACTTTCGTATTCTTCAAAAAGCTTACGCTGTACTTCTTACGCCTTCCCTATTCTACTTACGGAAAAAATGGAACTGGCGCTGCGTTCGTTCCGTAAGTAGAATAGGGAAGGCGTAAGAAGTACACCGTAAGCTTTTTGAAGAATACGAAAGTGCGCTTCAATCAAGCGTCAACAGTGTAATTATAAATGTTAATTAATATAAAAATGTATTTAAATGTCAGTACGTAGTAGTTAAAGGCCACCTAATATAAAATGGGACCCAGTATATTATTTCTGTAGTAAGTACTCTTCTTTAAAGTATGAAAAAGTGTACTTCTTTTTCACAAGGGGAATGTTGAGTGACGCAGCACTGTGGTTCATGATGCAGAGCCCATTATGAGCAGGTAAAAATGGCCGTCCTGATGCACTCGGTAAAAGCTCTGTGGCGTTAAAAGCGTGACTCAACAGTCGTGCTTTGTGGGAAACTGATTTAGAGGCTGTGCTCGCTTGCTGTTTCTCTCCTTTCACTCCCCTGAATTTTTATACGCTCATTTATAAGCATTGATTTCACACTTAACCTTTGGTGCTTTAAAATGCCTCCCTGTCCACTGCGGACATCCATAATTCAGTTTGATTTCTTTATTAATATGAGATTAATCACATCCCCCCAGTGGCGTTTAGATGATTGTGTATGATACGGCAACAACCGAGGTCAACCTCACATAATGGCTGCTGCGCAATAATTCATTTTAAATGAGGGCTGAAGAATGTACTAGCTGCACTAAGGCCACTGGATTCACAAGTTGTAGATTTAATAATATAAATAAAAAAGCATGTGTCTGTATTGGTTTCAGAGGAAAAGGGGCACATGTCCTTATGTTTGGCCCACACTGTCTCTCTTTAAGTGGTTACCTGTCAGTTCCTATTTCAGCTCTACATCTAGTAGCCACCAACAGTTGAGCTAAACCACAATCTGATCAATTAGCCCTATTGATTCCCTAATAGCAGTCAGCACTCATCACTAGACTTGTCTAAATCTAGCCCAGGGCTCTTTACTAAATGTGAAACCATAAACTCTGGTCTGTTCGGGTCATTTTGATCTCATGTGATGGCCCTTTTGAATAACAACCACTCAAAATATATGGTATGCCGTCTCGAGTGGTCTTGCTAAAGAGGGTGAGGTGTTAAACACTTTAATAACTGATCCCCGGTCAGGTGCTTGAGTCTTTTGAGCAGCTTGGAAGCAGAAGGTACAGGCTGGGATGGTGTTGTCATTGTGCTGGGAGGTTCCTCTGGGACAGTAGGTAATCCTCTGCAAAGTCCAGCTAAATGCTCGGCATGCTACTGGATGAATGACAGATCAAACACAGTAAAGCCGCTCCATACTGGTAGAGAGAGGAGTGAGAAGGGAGAAAGATATTGAGCAAGAAACATATAGAGGGGGAAAAAGGAAAGAGAGATTGTCCAGATGACAGTAGCAATGGGGCAGATGGCCCTGGTTGCATGGATGAAGCTTCAGTGAGCCTTCACTGACGGTCAGTCCCGTGGGACAACACACGCACACACACACTACTCATCTGAGGTAATGCTGAGTCTCAGATTGACAGCTATATCTTGAGGAACTGATGTAATAAGGAGTAATAACTATGATAATGTCTAATAATAATTAGACAAAAATCAGACAAATAAGAGTGTTGTTGTATTGAATATCAGTACAGCTTGTATGGTGTTGCTATAAATTGAATTATAATATGTATATGAGCTTTAAAATCAGAGATAAGATTTTAGGATAAACGTGATATAAAGAAAATGATATATTAGGAGAAATGGACAGTACACCCATTTTTATCATTATTTTGTCTTTACTGGTTCATTTGAAATAGTCCTAGAGACATATTTTGAGTAATTTGAATTAATATGAGGTCATGGACACTGAATGCGTAATAACTAAGTAAAAAGTAATTAATAAACAGCAAAATTATGTTTTAAATAGCTAGAGTTGTAGAGTATTAGATTCGTATTAGAATGAGTATTCATGAGTATTCATATTTAGAATGAGTAAAGTGTTAGTTAGTTTCAGATAGCCAGATAATGTTTCTTTTTGCTCCAAAAATAGTGTGGTTATAATGTTGCGAACAATAAATTTAGAGTTCTATGTAGCAAACACAATGGACTGATTCATACAGTGAACCTTTCCAGTGCTGTTATACTAAATATGTGACCCTGGACCACAAAACCAGTCATAAGGGTCAATTTTTTAAAATAAAATAAGCTTTCCATAGATGTATGGTTTGTTAGGATAGGACAATATTTGGCCGAGATAAAACTATTTGAAAATCTGGAATCTGAGGGTGCAAAAAAATCTAAATATTGAGAAAATCGCCTTTAAATTTGTTCAAATGAAGTCCTTAGCAATGCATAGCCACTCACAAAAATAAGTTTTGATATATTTATGGTAGGAAATTTACAAAATATCTTCATGGAACATGATCTTTACTTAATATCCTAATGATTTTTGTCATAAAATAAAAATCAATACTTTTGAACCATACAATGCTACAAATATACCCGTGCGACTTGTTTTGCAGGGTCACATTTGACTAATCCTGAAACAGGATCAATCAAATTATATTGATTTGATGCCTAACTTTTGCACTACAATAAGCCTCTTATGGTTACTTCATATTTCAGAATTTGATATTATGATAAGAAATTAAGACATGTAATAGTGAATCATGAATAATTTATAAAATCGTCAAATAAATGTAGTATTTGTAGACCAGCAGGTCTGAATCAGACATTGTCATTCACATTTGAGAGATCTCTCTCCCCATGCATCATGTTAAACAATGGCCCAAGAGGTGTGTGTGTATGCGAATGCGTGAATGTGTGTGTGTTTGATGTGCCTTTGTCTCTTTTTCGCAGTTATTCCTCCTGACTCTAACACAGCAGCAGGAGGGAGAGAGAGAAAGAGAGCAAGCGAATGGCAGAATGATTGAAAGAGAGTACGAAAGAGAAAGAGAGAGTGAAATAGTTAGGGAGAGAGATGCATTTGAGGTGTTCCTGCTGACACTCTGTAATGGGAGATGACCTTTCTGGTTTTACATGAACATTCACACACACCTTATCACTAATGATCTGTGTGATGAGTAAATAAAAGGACAACTTTTTTATTTTATATATATTTTTATATGTATACTGTATAAATCGATTAATTGTGATTTATCACATCTAACAAATAAAATATGTACATGTTAGATGTGATTAATCGTGATTAATCGATTATATATATATATATATATATATATATATATACAGTGCCCTCCACAATTATTGGCACCCTTAGTAAATATGAGAAAAGGCGGCTGTGAAAATAAATCTGCATTGTTTATCCTTTTGCTCTTTCATTCTAAAATTCACAAAATTCTAACCTTTTATCGAAGTAAAACAAATGAAAGTGGGGGGAAACTCACATTATGAAATAAATGTTTTTCTCCAATACATGTTGGCCACAATTATTGGCACCCTTAGAAATTCTTACGAGTAAAATATCTCTTAAGTATATTCCCATTCATATTTACAATTTTTAGCACACCAGGGTGACTAGGAGCATGAAATTGTCCAGCCAATACTTCCTGTTCCACAGGAGTACAAATATGTGTAAACACAAAGGCTAAATTCCCTTAATCATTCATCACAAAGAGAAAAACCAAAGAATATAGTTCTGATGTGCAGCAAAAGATTGTTGAGCTTCACAAAATAGAAAATGGCTATAAGAAAAAAGCTAACGCATTGAAAATCCCCATTTCCACTATCAGGGCAATAATTAAGATGTTCCAATCAACTAAAAATTTTACAAATCTGCCTGGAAGAGGACGTGTGTCTAAATCATCCTAATGCGCAGTGAGGAGGAAAGTTTGAGTGGACAAAGACTCTTCAAGGATCACAGCTGGAGAATTGCAGAGATCAGTTGAGTCTTGAGTCTCAGAAAGCCTAAAAAAAATGATCAAACAGCACCTACATCCACACAAGTTGTTGGGGAGGGTTTTAAGAAGAATCCTCTGCTCTCAACCAGAAACAATCTCCAGCATACTCAGTTGTCAGACAAGACTGGAACTTCAAACGGGACCGGCTTCTATGGTCAGATGAAACTAAAGAGCTTTTTGGCAGCAAACCCACCAGATGGGTTTGGTGCACACATGGATAAAAAGTACCCCATGCCCATGGTTAAATATACTGCTGGATCTTTAATGTTGTAGGCCTATTTTTCAGCTAGAGGTCCTGGACATCTTGTTCAGATACATGGCATCATGGATTCTATCAAATACTAACAGATAAAAATCAAAACCTGACCGCTTCTGCTAGAAATCTTATTATGGGCCATGGTTGGATCTTCCATCAGGACAATGATCCAAAACAAACATCAAAACCAACACAAAAATGTGTCACTGAGCACAAAATGAAGCTTCTGCCATGGTCATCCCAGCCCCCTGACCTGAACCCTAAAGAAAATGAGTGGAGTGAACTGAAGAGAAGCACCAATATGGAGCTGGGAATCTGAAGGATCTGGAGAGATTCTGTATGAAGGAATGGTTATGATCTCTTGTCAGGTGTTCTCCAAACTCATCAGGCATTATAGAAGAAGACTTAGAGCTGTTTTCTTGGCAAAAGGACATTGCAATAATTGGGTGCCAATAATTGTGGCCAATGTGAACTAGAGAAAAACATTTATTTCATAATGAGCTTTTCCCCCTATTTTCAATTGTTTTACTTCAATGATAGGATAGAATTTTGTGAATTTTTTGAATGAAAGATCAAAAGGATAAACAACGCAGATTTATTTTCACAGCCGCCTTTGCTCATATTTACTAAAGGTGCCAATAATTGTGGAGGGCACTGTATATATATATATATATTTTACAATTTATGGTTGCCTTTTGCATAACTCAGAACATTCTAGCAAGGTTCTCTGAAAGTTATGAACAAACTTTCAAAGAATCTTCCTGTAATATTAATATAATGTTTGTTCAAAGTTATCTGGTCTTTAATAATGTTCTCAAAATATTAGCACAAAAACATTATACATTTTTCATGGAGCAATTTGTCTTTCTGAAATGTTTTATTTGGATGTTCATCTAACATTTTTTAAGTGTTACTACTTGTTTCAGACCATTCAGAGAACATTCACAAGTAACATTCCCATAATGTTTGAAGAATGATAAAATGGAATGATTCCTTAACATTCGCATGACCAAGAAAAAGCTTTTTTTTTAAATAACATTACAAAATATGGACGTTTTGAATGTTCAGAAATAACTTCTTCATAACTAAATGCACTCTAAAAAATTATGTGTTGGCTCAAAATTTATGTTATGACAACATTGAGTGAATTTATGTTCAACCAACAAGCTAAACTGAGTTAGAGGAACTTAATAATTTTGTAGCATAAACACAAATTTTTAAGTTGATTTCTCAAATAAATTAAGTCGTTCCAACTACCAGAGCTGTAGACCTTGAATCAATTAGGCTGATCATATCTATTTCAGTTCAAATCAACAGCTATCATAGAACCTAACTTATTTAACATGTATATGTAATGAACAAGTAAGATATTACTTGTCACTAGCATTAGCGCATTTATTGCTATGGAGTCAATAGTGTTCACCTTCATGAATCTACTCTTCAGCACAATGGTTACCACAAAAACGTCAACATTACAGAAACTCTTTTAAATGTCAAACATAACAGCATTAAACACTAACAGGTCTTTCCTTTCACTAAAAACAAATAAAGTAACACTGAATTTCAACATTAATTCTCCTTATCCAGTCCTGTGCAAAGCATGCTGTGAACTAGAAATCCACTACCTAATTTCCGAAGTTACAGTTGAGCTCAAAAGTTTACATACCCCTTGCAGAATCTGTGAAAATGTGAATAATTTTAACAAGATAAGAGGGATCATATAAAATGCATGTTATTTTTTATTTAGTACTGTCCTAAGAAATTTTACATAAAAGATGTTTACAAATAATCCACAAGACAAAAAAAATAGCTAAGTTTGAACCCTTGATTCTTTCTACTGTGTGTGGTTACCTGGATCATCTATGACTGTTTTTTTTGTTTTGTGATGGTTGTTCATGAGTCCCTTGTTTGTTCTGAGCGGTTAAACTGAGCTCTGTTCTTCAGAAAAATCCTCCAGGTCCCAAAAATTCTTTGGTTTTCCAGCATCTTTGCATATTTGAACCCTTTCCAGCAGTGACTGTATGATTTTGAGATTCATCTTTTCACACTGAGGACAATTGAGGGACTCAAACACAACTAAAAAAGTTCAATCATTCATTGATGCTTCAGAAGGAAACACGATGCATTAAGAGCCGGGGGGGTGAACACTTTTTGAATTTTAATATCGAGGTAAATTGTACTTAATTTGTCTTCCAGGAAATGTGTAAATATCTTCTGTTGCTTCCGAAGGGAAGTACTAAATGAAAAATTTGGACTTCTTCATCCTGTTCAAAAGTTTTCACCCCCCGGCTCTTAATGCATCGTGTTTCCTTCTGAAGCATCAGTGAATGATTGAACCTTTTTTAATAGTTGTGTTTGAGTTCAGTTGTCAGTTGTCCTCAGTGTGAAAAGATCTCAAAATCATACAGTCACTTCTGGAAAGGGTTCAAATATGCAAAAAAATGCTTGAAAACTTAAGATTCTGCAAAACCTGGAGGATTTTTCTGAAGAAAAGAGTTCAGTTTAACTGCTCAGAACAAACAAGGGACTCATGAACAACCATCACAAAACAAACAGTCGTAGATCATTCAGGTAATCACACACAGTATTAAGAACCAAGGGTATGTAAACTTTTAAACGGGGTCATTTTTCATTCAGCAATTTTTTTTGTCTTGTGGATTATATGTAAACATCTTAGGACAGTACTAAATAAAAAATAACATTGTATGATATATACAGTAGGGAGATTTGTATGATCTCTCTTATTTTGTTAAAATTATTCACATTTTCAAAGATTCTGCAAGGGTAAACTTTTGAGCTCAACTGTATCAAGACAATTTCATTAAGTTACTACCACCTAATTTTTTTAAAATAAAGCCAATTAACACAGAAATTTGAGTTTTGATTTGAGACGATATTAAGTTGATGTAATGATCAACATTATTATGCCAACAGAACTCTACAAACTACTTAGGTTTAATTAAAACAATAAATTAGAATGTTTAACCATGCATTTATTTAAGTTGTGGAAACAGGTCCGCTGAATTACTGTTTAGATTGTTTGAATGTTAGCAAAACATTCTTAGCTTGGTAGTAACTATTTTAGTAATTTTATCATAAATAGTTTTTTTTTCATTAGACTTCAATTCAGTTCAAATTTAAACACAGTTTGTAAAGTCACAATCAGACATTTGAAGAAAAAAGGCAGAAAAAGTCAATTCCCAGTGTTTCCATCCTCCTGATGTGTTTTGCTCTGGGTAAACTGTTTACACAAAGGATCTGAGTGATGGAAACAGTGCATGCTCTGCATCCTTGTGCTCTCTCTTAGTCCTACATCTCTGCGTTTACTGTCATCCTTCCTAATCCCCTTTGCCTCACTAACACTCCTCAGGATACAGTGTGTGCACATGTATATGTATATACATGTATGTGTGTATGTTTGTATGTGTGTGTGTGTGTGTGTGTGTGTGTGTGTGTGTGTGTGTGTG
>RJVU01059636.1:2241602-2260021 GCA_003731715.1 Anabarilius grahami | reverse complement strand
TCCTTACCAATCCATAAACCACATGGAACAACGGATGGATGAATGGATGGATGGATGGATGGATAGGGCACAGTATCATATACACAGACATATCTTTGTTTCTTGGGACTTCTCCATTTTATCAGAACTAACCTTGCCTTGTCATAAAAATAATATATATTTTTATTTAGTAATATGTTTTTTTTTTTTTACGTGACATAATTTCCTGTTCCTGTTGTTCCTGTCAACAAAATGACTTTATTCAGGTTAGCATCATTCACATTTTTTAATAATATCTTTTTTTTTTTACTTTTTTTTAAATAAAACTGCTTTTTTTTTAAGGTAATAACATTAAAAGATAATGCCAAACTTCTAGGGTTTTTAGTCAAGAATTCCAGCTTTTGAAAATGAACAACGAACGTCAGGTTATTGTTATGTTTTGTTCAACACAATCTCACGGCAATTCGTACGTATTTTACGAGTTGCCAAATTCGTATGAATTCGTACAAATGATCTACCCCTAACCCTGCCCCTAAACATACCCGACACTGGGGTTTAGACAAATCGAATGAATTTGTATGAACGAATTAGTCCAAATTAGCCACCTCATAAAATACATACGAATTGGTTGTGAGATAGCGTTGGTTTTGTTATATAGGTTTGTTTTTACCGTTTGTATTTGTTGTATATTGGTGTACAAAGCTATACCAAAATGAACTACCTTGTGTGTGTAACGAAGGCGGGACTCAGGTAGGGATCCAAGTGCAAAGCTTTATTAAAAGTGAGCGTTGTCATACAGGCAGGGTCTAAGCAGGGGCAAACAGGAACAGCAAGGGCTAGGCAGAATCGTAGTCAGGGTACAGGCAGTAGATCGAGGCAGGCAGATATCATTCACAGTCCAGGAAACAATAAACAGTCCAGAGGTATGCAGCAAGGAATCGTAAACGGGTAACAGGCAGGATCAACAACAGATAGACAGACAGGATATAACGCTCGGAAATGTAACACAAGGGAAACAAGACTTCGCGGTGAGGTGGTGTGTGTGTGAGTCTTTTATAGTCCAGGTAATGCGTGGCAGCTGGGTGTGGTGATTAGTGTAGTGATTGGTGGAGTGAGTGCAGGTGAATGGCAGAGAGGATTATGGGGGATGTAGTCCGGGAAGTGACAGGAACATGACCGGAACAGACGGTGATCGTGACAGTGTGAGTGAGTGAGCACACTTTGCCAATAGAGTTGTTTCTGATTCTGACTGTTTTATGTGTGTATTGTGTATATATGATGATGACCTTGTCTTTCCCAGGATAGTCTATTAATCTGTTTAATGAGTGGGATGATTGAAGAATCTGTGACACTGTCTTTCTTTCACTTTGTCTCTCAAAAGCAATGTTCTGCCCTCTCTTTTGTGCATAGGACAATTGGCAGTGACCCCTTCCAGCTCCCAAAGGTACTCAGAGGTCAGGAGGAGTAACTGCAAAGATAAATACACACTCTCAAACACTGGCTGGAGTGGGACGTGACGGCTGGCCGAGGGCTGTTCAGTCTGTTTAAATGAGCCTCTGAAGAGGAGAGAAAGATGCGCTGTGGGCTTCACAGTCATGTCAAATATTTGGCTTGAAAACATCTTTGATTATTCTGATAACCTTATAGAATTTTCACAAATGAGATACAACTTGACAAACTCACTATTAGAAATAAAATCAGACTTTAAACAGTCAAGAAGCCTTTAAAACATAAACATTCAGCATGGAATAGGTATGTTTTATTATCTCCATTAAAGTCACGCATACATGACAAAGGTGAAATAAGAATGTGCTTTCTCTTTACACAGGAACACACCAGCACACACACACTCTGCTCTATGGAGACAGCAACTGCTTGCAAAGCCACAGATCTCTCCCATGGAGAGCCGCCACAGGACATGGTCCCTGAGTATCTCTGAAACATTTATGAAGTCTTATAATCCCATCTCTGCCTAATGTACCCTAACAAGCCTTTACTGCCTCTCTAGCCCTGCTCTAGAGTTCCCGGCATCTAACCCCTTTAACACCCTACTTTCAGTGCTTTTACGTGGTTTTTGCATTTTTAAAACATATAGCTTGGTCAAATAGAGATTAGCATCCTGACAGATTCATAACATACTTACATGTTTCAATGTAGTGCTATATGATATAGTGCAGTATATACAGTATAATGCTTAAAGAATATATATATGTATGTTNCTGAGTATCTCTGAAACATTTATGAAGTCTTATAATCCCCTCTCTGCCTAATGTACCCTAACAAGCCTTTACTGCCTCTCTAGCCCTGCTCTAGAGTTCCCGGCATCTAACCCCTTTAACACCCTACTTTCAGTGCTTTTACGTGGTTTTTGCATTTTTAAAACATATAGCTTGGTCAAATAGAGATTAGCATCCTGACAGATTCATAACATACTTACATGTTTCAAAAAACAATCTGTATATACTAGTTTATACTGTATATACTATTTATCTATCTATCTATCTAAAGTAATTTTTTTAATATATTCAAATAAAAACAATTATTTAAAAATTGTAATAATTATATATATATATACAATATTATATATTCACAATATTACTGCATATACATATACACAGTAGGGACTAATATTGCATTAAACATTTAAATTTAAAGGATTTTATAAAAAAAATTAACAGAGCATTTTAATATTTATATAATTAATAATGATGATGATGATGATGATGATAACGGAAAGAAAAAGAGAAACATTTTCTTTAAATCCATGAATAAATCCAAACATATCTATTAATAAATCCAAATATATATATATTAAATTTGAATATATAGTGGGGTCCAAAATTAAATTAAAAGTATTTTAATGAAAAGGATGGAAAGAAGGATTTTTAAAATGTTTTAATAGTTTTTAAAATGATTAACAACAACAGCAACAACAACAACAATAAAACTGAAAGAAAAAATAGAAAAAAATGTATCTCTAAATTCTTATATTATTTAAAAATCTGAATATACAAATGTAAAACCTAATATGATCTGAAATCTGAAATAACGGAAGGAAACTGAAATAACATGATTGATTCAGAGGGACACGGTGGGTGGGCAAGAGTTTGAGGGTGAGAGGTCCGCGTGGACAGAGTGAAGTGACCTCAGGTTGTCATTGTGCTATAAAGGGTCTGACTGGACATCAGGAAACCTCCATTACTGCATGTATGTGAGAGTGTGTGTTAAAAATGGGGTCTTTGGGGACCTGATCCCAGGAGGCTGTTTTACTGCAGCCTCTGCCCTGTGCCTATGTTTACATGTTGAGAATGCCATATGCTAAATGGCTAGTATTACTGCTCAGATTTCCCTTAGCTGCTCTTCCACACTCACAGCTCAATGAGGAGTTATCAGAGAGCAGTTCCCATTTAAAGCAAAGCGGTATTGAGCTGTTGGGGTTATTGATAAAGAACTTTACACCTGACAGTTCTCATGAGCATTTTTGACATTGCAAAGTCTTTTTTTCCTCTTATTTACATACAATAGTAAAGAAAAAAGTGACCGGGAGCTACAAAAAAGACAAATGAAAACTTTGTTTCTTGAACAGCAAATCAGACACTGAATACTGGAGTAACGATGATGAAAATTCAGCTTTGCCACAAAATATAGATCTATTTAAATAAAAAACAGTTATTCTTGATAGAAGACTTCTTTGAAAAACATTAAAAAAATCGTAATGATTCCAAACTTTTGACCGAAAGAATCACGTGTGAGAAACACATTTTGGATTAAAACTGAGCAGATTGTATTTTGAATCAGCAAATGTTCTAATTAGTACTGTTTATTAAATTCATTAGTATTAATTGGTGGATTATTGCAGTAATAGTTCACATAAATACCTTAATAAATAAACTAGGAAGTAAAAAAGGCCTTCAGAGCATCTGTTTGCTGGAATGAGCTTGTTTTTCTGGATCAATGCAGCTGCAATAGAGAATGCTTTTCATTCACAGTAGTCAAGCTAATGGTTCAGAACATCATCCAAAGGCATCCCATCAGCGCTGCACAGTCATAACACACACACACACACACACACACACACAGGAGGAAGGAGACACAGAGGTCAATACGGCCGGTCGTGAGGAAGCTTGTGGTGTCCATTACACGCAATCTTCATTAGTAGCATGTTGAATACAAGAGCACTGAGAGTGGCCTCATACGATACAGCGTCTGCATCCAGAAAGCTGCTTTTTACGTAAAAATACACCCCGTCATATCCTTCAAGTCCCTCGTGTGAGATAACCGGGGCATTTTCTACATCCGTGTTGGCACTTCCTGACACAAAATATCCTGTCTGGTTGATATCAGCTAGTGTTAGTGATCAATTAGGAGAAAAAAACATATTTAATCCCCTAAAACATGTGTTCTGTTCTCCATTGCTGGATGTTGTGGTTACAGGAAGGCTGCAAATATTCTCTTGCTAGAGGAAAGGTGATGAGAGACATTTGGTCAGCTCAGATCAGCTTTAGAGGAACCTCTCATGGGACAATGGATGTTTCACACAGGGAGGTCATACGTGGGGAGACCATTTTGAGCCCACCCAGATTGACAGCACAGTGTGTGTGTGTGTGACCAAACGTCCCCACAAAGATAGTTAGTACTAGTCATTTCTGACCTTTTTTTTTGTTGAAAATGTAAAAACGCAGACTGTAAAAATTCTTCCTGATTTATCACAACACTTTTTCTTCTGTCAAATCATGTTCAATAATTAATGTGGTTCAGATAACATAATATTTTGAGTTTCTGTTGATTAAACCAATCGTCTTCATTGTTTAACTCAATTTTTTAATTTCAATGAACTTAAAATTTTAAGGCAACCAGGTAACTTACTTTTTTAAGTTAAACCAACAATACTTTTTGACAGTTAGGAGATAGAATATTAATTTTTTACAGTATAAAAACCATTATGTCTCTGGAAAGTTTACGTAAAACATGGAAACCCAATGTGTGTGTGTGTGTGTGTGTTTCAGTTTTCAAAGAAAATAGGGTCATTATCATATTGTGTCAAAAAGTTAAATATTTAAACATAATTATAGCCTATCAAAGAAAACTGTAGGAAGGCCATGGCACTCTTTCAAGTTAAAAAGCATTTATAGAAATAATTCTTAGCCTCTTTTCATTTTTTTTTTTTAATTGATATTCATCTCTGTGTATTTCACCAATGAAAAATCAGCCTATCAATACCCCCTGTTCTCAGTTAGCCTAATAATTGTGCTGCTTTGATTACTTTTCCCAGTGTGTAGTAGAAAGCATTTTTTCCTTTTGTTCTGGCAATGTTCAGCACTGGCGGTTTATTGATCAGAATAAGTCAGTTAATAAGCTTGAGACTAATTCATCACGAGGCTAGAGACTGGAACAGCAAAGCCTAGCTTAATCAACTCATCAAAGCTCTCCGTGCATGAAGACGGTAATTAAAGGCAAAGCGGAATGTATGTTAGATAGATAGTAACAGGGGTCTAGGCCCAACCAAGACTAAGATAGAGAACTTTCATTCTCTTTGCCCTGTTCAGTGTGTGTAAATCTGTTTCGGCTCGCTGAACTCTGGCCAAACAAGGTCTTTTGGATGATTATAAACTCCAAATGGATAACGGCAAAAATGCCAGAACAGTACAGCTTCATTTGCAACATAAGATTTTAATTTTGCTGCTGGAGTTTTGTTGATTCAGGCTGATGCAGTCATATTACATTATATTTTTATCTGAATATAATTATAAAATATATTCAAACACTTTGAATGAGCAATCAAATGAAAAATGTCTTATTTCGGTTACACTTTATTTTAAGGTGTCCTTGTTACAGTGTAATTATTAGGCAAGGCAAGGCAATTTTATTTGTATAGCACATTTCATACACAATGGTAATTCAAAGTGCTTTATACATAAAGAAGAAGAATAAAAATAGAACATAAGGAATAGAAATAACAGTAAAAACAGAGAATTTTGCTATCTGGATAGAAGAGCTAGGAAGTCTTAGGGAGTTTTGTTGTTGTTGTTGTTGTCCGTCAGAGTGGATCTAAACGGATCTATCCATCAGAGCAGATCTAAATGGATCTTCTTCACAAGACAGGGCCGCTACCTGTTAAGGCACTTCAAACTGATAAACAATGTTTCAATCTCCCCTTTTGCCAAGACACCTCAAACTGTGCCACACAGCCCTAATCCCCCTTCCGGAGATATCTTATCTATGCAACGCAGTTCAAATTTCCCCTTTGGAAAGTGTCCTGACTGTAATCCAGAGATATATTAACCATGCACAACAGCTCAAATTTCCCCATGGTTTGTCCCCTTATCCAAATTTACCAAATTTTAACCTAATCACAAATGCTTTCTTCCTAATTCTCCCAGCTACCAGACAGCAATATTTAAAATGCATTAAAAGTCAGAAATAACAAGATGATACATAAAAGATATAAAATACATTAAAAATGAAATAAAAAAAAGAATAAAAAGATAATACGTATAAAATAAAATGCAAACAGTTCGGACATAGCACAGTGCTCAATCAGCAAATGCATAGATAGAAAGATATGTTTTGAGTCTGGATTTGAATGTGGCTACTGTTGGAGCACATTTGATCTCTTCTGGAAGCTGGTTCCAGCTGCGGCTGGCGTAACAGCTAAAAGCAGACTCTCCTTGCTTTGAGTGAACCCTTGGTATTTCTAACTGATGTGATCCTGATGATCTGAGTGATCTGTTAGGTTTATATTCTAACAGCATATCTGCAATGTATTGAGGTCCCAGGCCATTGAATGATTTATAGACAAGTAGCAGTACTTTAAAATCAATTCTAAATGCAACTGGAAGCCAGTGCAAGGACCGGAGGACTGGTGTGATGTGTTCATGTTTTCGGGTTCTGCTCAGAATCCTGGCAGCAGCGTTCTGTACGAGCTGCAGCTGTCTTATGGTCTTTTTGGGAAGACCAGTGAGGAGCCCATTACAATAATCCACCCTGCTGGTGATGAAAGCATGAACAAGTTTCTCTAAGTCTTGACTGGAGACAAAGCATTTAATTCTTGCAATATTTTTGAGATGATAATATGCTGATTTAGTTACTGTCTTTACGTGGCTACTGAAACTCAGGTCTGACTCCAAAATCACACCAAGATTCCTGACTTGATTTTTAGTTGTTTGACCCCTAGAATGAAGGTACATGTTCACTTTGAGAACTTCATCTTTGTTTCCAAACGCAATGACTTCAGTTTTGTCTTTGTTTAACTGAAGGAAGTTTAGGCACATCCAATTTTTAATTTCATCGTTGCATTGGCACAGGGAGTCAATGGGGCTGTAGTCGTTAGGTGATAGGGCTAGGTAAATCTGGGTGTCATCTGGATAGCTGTGATATGCAATTTGGTTCTTTCTCTCAGTGGCAGCATATATAGGTTGAACAGGAGGGGTGCAAGTATTGAACCTTGAGGGACTCCGCATGTCATGGATGTCCACTCTGACTTATGGTCATCGATACTCACATAATAACCTCTCCCTTCTAAGTATGACCTGAACCATTTTAAAGTCAGAATTGTGACTTTATATCACGCAATTGCGAGTTTATATCTCAGAATTCTTTTTCTTCTCACAATTGTGAGTTATAAAGTCAGAATTGCGAGTTATAAAGTCAGAATTGCAAGAAAAAAGTCAGAATTCTGACTTTATATCGCGCAATTGCTTTATAACTCACAATTGGGAGAAAAAAAGTCAGAATTCTAAGATAAAAATTACTGTTTTTATTTTTTTATTTAGTGGCGGAAACGGGCTTCCATACAAACCAACCTGATCTTACGGCATTTCATATATATTTTACGAGGTTGCTAATTCATACGAATTTGAACGACCTCACTTACGAATTTGTTCGACCTCACTTACGAATTCCTAAGTTTTTTGCAAAATCGTACGTATTTTTCGAGGTGGCTAATTTGTACAAATTTGAACAGCCTCACTTACAAATTTGTACGACCTCACTTACAAATTCCTAAGTTTTTTGCTAAATCGTACGTATTTTCCGAGGTGGCTAATTGGTACAAATTTGAACAGCCTCACTTACAAATTTGAACAGCCTCACTTACAAATTTGTACGACCTCACTTACAAATTCCTAAGTTTTTTGCTAAATCGTACGTATTTTTCGAGGTGGCTAATTTGTACAAATTTGAACGACCTCACTTACAAATTCCTACGTTTTTTGCTAAATCGTACGTATTTTACGAGGTGGCTAATTCGTACAAATTTGAACGACCTCACTTACGAATTCCTAAGTTTTTTGCTAAATCGTACGTATTTTACGAGGTGGCTAATTTGTATAAATTTGAACAACCTCACTTACAAATTTGTATGACCTCACTTACGAATTCCTACGTTTTTTGCTAAATCGTATGTATTTTACACTCAAAAAAATGATACGTTGGATTTACTTAATTTTTTTATGTCAACAGGTTCCACATAATTTGGTTATGTTGAATTTAATTAACATTATTAATTTCAGTTAACTTAAATTTATTACATAAGGTTAACTCAATGCCATTTAGTTGAATCAGGTTAACATTCTTAATTTTGTCCAAAACCATTAAGTTTAATTATCCTAAAATAAATATCAAACAGAAATTTAAAAAAGTAACCCAGTTTAATGGATTAGTTTATTTAGTGGATGCATTCAAGAACAATTTTCACATCTTTTACAAAATCTTTACTCTGTAAAGACTCTTATTTTTAAGTGTTAGCCAGAAGATGGGTTTATTCCATCTATGGCATGCCCAATATAGTTGTTTTTATTATTAAACAACTTTAGTTATTGTTAGATAATTGTTAGATAACCCAAGCACATGTTCTACACTTCACCACAATGGTAACCCCAAAACTATTAACATAACAGAAACTTTTAAATACCAACATAATAGAAAGTAAACATTAAAAAGTCCCTCCATTTTATTTCAACATTTACTCTCCCAGATCAGCCCCTTTGCAAAGCATGATGGGAAGTGAAAGTCCTGTTTGATTGAGTCCTGGTTGAGTTTACTTGATTGAAACATGTTATTTTAATATGAAAACAGTAAGTTAAGTTGAAAAGTAATCGTTTTAAGTCAGTTTAACATGAAGCAATTAAATTTGAACCAGAAACCTAATACAAAGGTGTTGAATCAAAATAAGTTGTTTAAATAAAGTGAACAGCATCAACAAATCATTTTTTTGAGTGTATGAGGTGGCTAATTTGTACAAATTTGAACGACCTCACTTACAAATTTGTACGACCTAACTTACAAATTTGTACGACCTCACTTACGAATTCCTACGTTTTTTGCTAAATTGTACGTATTTTACAAGGTGGCTAATTTGTACAAATTTGAACGACCTCACTTACAAATTTGTACGACCTCACTTACGAATTCCTACGGTTTTTGCTAAATCATACGTATTTTACAAGGTGGCTAATTCGTACAAATTTGAACGACCTCACTTACAAATTTGTGCGACCTCACTTACGAATTCCTAAGTTTTTTGCTAAATCGTATATATTTTACGAGGTGGCTAATTCGTACAAATTTGAACAACCTCATTTTTGGTTTGAAATAAGATCATTTTGCTTACCCCATTGGCAGATTATTTTGCTTGTTTTAAGGAAAAACTCACTTAATTTGGACTTATTTTTCCTGAAAACAAGAAAATAATTTTTACTTGTCAAGAAAATGCTTCTTGATTTAAGAACTTTAAGATATTTTGACTAGAAACATGACAAAAACTCTAAGTAAGAACAGCATTAAACCTACCCTTCAGTGAGGTTTAGACAAATCGTATGAATTTGTACGAGTGAGGTCGTACGAATTCGTATGAATTAGCCACCTTGTAAAATACGTATGAATTGGTTGTGACATAGAGCTGAACAAACAATGAGCAATACATTTGTTACAGCATTTATTCATCTTTATTAATGTTAATAAAAATACAACTGTTTATTGTAGGTTTATGTTAGCTCAGGTCCATTAAATAATATTAACAGATACAACTTTTAATTTTAATAACGTATTAGTAAATATTGAAATTGATTAACTAAAATAAATAAACGCTTTAGGAGTATTTTTCATTGTTAGTCAATATTAACTATAATATTGTAAATTAATGTTAACAAATGGAACCTTATTGTAACAAAATAATATAATAATTGCACAATTGTTCCGTTCACTGCTGCAGTTCTTCAGTTTCAGATGTGTGGTCTCACCTCTTGTGACCCCCATGTGACTTAACAGCTTAAACAGTGAATCTGGCCGATAATCAGCGAGCAGCTTCTGACGACCAATCGTCTGTCTTTCCTCAAGTTAGAAGATGATGCAGTCCTGCCTAATGACAGATAGGGCCTGGGAAAATCACCAATAATTACCACCATCATCATCCGCAATATTTCACTCTTGCAGAGCAACTATTGAGAGCTGCATACTCTGAGAGCGATGACCTCTTTGGACAAGAACACAAATAGTTCATGGAATCCAAGATTTACAGCGCGATGCAGAAGTAATGTTTTCCCAGTACAATAAGTTCTCTCCTAACAGGCGAGCGGAAGAGAAGTGAAGGCATTTAATGAGCTTTGGGTCTGGTTCAGAGAATTGTGAGATATGGTTTCATTAATGTGAGAGAAAGAAAAAGACCATTTAGTGAGAATGTGCTAATAAACCATATAAAAGCACATAGCTGATGGAAAAAAGATAATATTTTTATATTTTAATCATTTTATTTATTATTTTAAATAAATTTGACATATATAATATAATATATTATATATATTTTTTTATATAAAGTATGTTTAAAATAGACTTCAAACCTATATAGTGCATAGAAACATCCAGGAANGGAAAATATTTTGTGTTCATAAATGAATATTATATAAATATATGTTTTATTTATATTTATTTTAACATATTTATATTTTCCATATTTTAATAATTTTATTTATTATATTTTTCGTAAATGTTTAAAACATAATTATACTTGTCCAGGAGACTGAACATGCTTTTTGAATGAAGAAATCTATTGCATTAATGATCAATAAGGAGACCAATTGCTGTTTTGCTAATATTTGACCATGAAACAGTCACTTTATGCAATACTTTGAGGTTATGAACCTGCGCAGAGTCCATTTGCTCTCTAAAACTTTCCTTCTGTTCACTTTACCTCATTGTAATTTGTGGATTCATCAGTCCTTGTGTCATAATTGCAGTATTTGTCTCAAATTCATGGCCTTTAACCACAATAATAAGCTCCCCAGGTGAGTCCATGTCCACCAAAAGACAGTTGAGACGTTATTAAGATGTCTTTGTCTGTTGCTTTTGAACCTTTGTGACCAGTGGGTCCATGTGAACTGTCCGTGATGGCCATCCTCTCACGCAGGTGATATACCCCAGTGACCTATTAGATGATGTACTGTCCATTGAAGTACCTGTTCACAATCCTTACCTCAATAACACCCTAATGAATGAGGCCTGATGAGTAATTGCTCCTGTTGTTGCCCTTGAAGCCTTTCTCCAGGTGTGACACAAGTAGCCAAATGAGGTTCCACATCAGGGTTAGTTAGCGCTGCTGTGAGGCTTTAGCCCTTAGTGGTGGGGAGGACTGACAGGGGACATTATCATCAGCAGTGGTCAGTAGGTGTGAAAGAGTTGACCTAAGCGCTTTAGGAGAGCCCTTCCAAATATATGATCATACATGCATTTACAAAACATACACACAAATATTCCAGCTGTTACAGTATGCATGCTTTCTAGCTATTTTATTTAATTATTTAAATAGATTTCTTTTATTAAATTTTATCATCCAAATTAATGGACACAAAATGTCATGTTTTGTTTTATTTAATTTTTTTAATATATATTTATTCTATCAGCATTTAGCATTAGAATTAGTGACTCAAACGTTGATTTTATTTTATTATTTTATGATTTCTTCAGTCAACATTTATTATCAGAATTAGGTGACTCAAACTTTTGTATATTTGTATATTAAATTTTTTTACAAATATATATTAATTTCTCTTTAGAATTTCAAGGGTATATTAACAGACTTAAAACCTGTATTGTGCATAGAAACATCCAGGCAAATATGGTCTAAAATCTTTTTATTTTCCTTATTATTTCCTTTTTTTGGCAGATTTGTCCTACGGAGCTTTAGCATTTCTTAGTTTTATAGCATTGTGGCCCTGGTGATGATCAGCTATTGATTAGAATGAGGGTTAAACCTAAACTGTATCCTCCCACTAATCATGAGCTGACCCAGTGGATTCCAATCCCCTCTCCCCTGAGACCCACCAAGGTCCTGCAGTTCTGCCATTCTTACCAATCCACGTCATTAAGGTGTGAATCATGGATAGATCTGGGTTACTGATACATGTTCATTTCATTTACATTCAAGAGCTATGATTTTTTATTCATTAAGACTGTCTGCTTATATTATAATACTCCATATTACAATGTCCACATTAAAGGGTTAGTTCACCCAAAAATAAAATAATGTCATTTATTACTCACCCTCATGTCACCCGTAAGACCTTAATTCATCTTCGGAACACAAATTAAGATATTTTTGTTGAAATCCGATGGCTCGGTGAGGCCTGCATAGCCAGCAATGAAATTTCCTCTCTCAAGATCCATTAATGTTCTAAAAACACATCTAAATCAGTTCATGTGAGTACAATGGTTCAATATTAATATTATAAAGCGACGAGAATATTTTTGGTGCGCCAAAAAATCTAAATCACGACTTATGTAGTGATGCCGGTTTCAAAACACTGCTTCATTAAGCTTCGGAGCGTTATGAATCTTTTGTGTCGAATCAGGATTCGGATCGCGTGTCAAACCGCAAAACTGCTGAAATCACGTGACTTTGGCGCTCCGAACCGCTGATTCGACACAAAAGATTCATAATGCTCCGAAGCTTCACGAAGCAGTGTTTTGAAATCGGCCATCACTATATAAATCATTATTTTGTTTTTTTTGGTGCACAAAAAATATTCTTGTCGCTTTATAATATTAATATTGAACCACTGTACTCACATGAACTGATTTAAATATGTTTTTAGTACATTAATCATATGTACACACATACAACAAGCACATTCAGCCCAGCACACAGCATTGTTTTCAATGTTCAGTAAGTTCCGTTGCAAAATATACGTCATAAAAGCTGTTTGTTTGTATTGTATCTTTAGGTTCGGTGTTAAAAAAAATGACAGTGTGAATGCTAAGCAAACCAGTCATTGTATCAACTTCTTTTTTGCTCCAGACCAAAAGAACCAAGAGAACCGAACCACAAATGTGAACAGATCCTAAAATTCGATTTAGTATATATATTGTCCGTATTGCTCTAGATTAGTCTTAATCTCTGTCATTTTATCCAGCCCTGAGTATGCATATATGCAATTGAGAGCAGAATGGATGTTCATGCATAACCAGAGAGGCTGATCAGACTGGGACCGAGCTCAGATACACCTTCAATCCATTCATAGATCTGTTAGTTTGTCTGATCACTTGATCAATAGCATATAACCTCAGGTTTATTTAGGTATGTGACTCTAGTATTAGTAATATAAACACAGAGCAGAAAGAAACGCGTTGATTTGTTTTATTACGGATCAGGAACAGATGCAGGAGCAGCTAATCATCGGGTCATTGGACCGCCAAAGGGAGGGAGCAGAATCCCCACATGGGCCTTTTACACAGCCAAACCCAGACATCAGATCAGATCAATAAGATCCTCGGCAGTGCTTACCATGCCTCTTCTTTCGCCCGCTCATCTCTCTCTCTCACACACACACACACACACACACACACACACATCTTGAGTTCATTGAATTCTTCCAGTGTTTGGAAAACAGATACTACAGCGCTGTAAATATAGCCTTATACATGATGAGATATCAATAACACATTGAGTTGAGTTGTCACGCTGAAGAGATGAATGAGACCATTAGAAGCTGTTAATAGTGTGTAGGCAAGAAAAAACAAAAACTAACTGAGCTTCACACTTTGTGGTGATCTCACTGAGTTAAGCTAAATTATTATTCTACTACATGGCAGCATCCAGATAAAATGTTCATAGATTCGATTTAAAACACACAATATGCACACAGTATTTTAAGGAACAGTTCGCCCAAAAATTCTGTCATTATTTACTCACCTTCATGTTGCTCCAAGCCTGTATGAGTTTCTTTCTTGCAACACAAATGAAGTATTTGAGGAATGTCGGTAACCAACCAGTTTTATTGAACATTGACTTTCATTATGGACTTTAAAAAAACACACACTTTCCTGAAAAGTATCTTCTTTTATATTCCACAGAAGAAAGCGAAGTCATTCAGGCTTCAGGGTAAGAAAATTATTACAGAATCTTCATTTTTAGGTGAACTATTCCTTTAAGCTCGACGACAAAGAAGTTTGAAGTGTGAAGTACACATGTAAACCCTATTGCTCAAAATAATTAATTGGTTTGAGTAGGGTAAACTTAAATTAAACAAATTAGTTCAATCAAATGAACTTTTATGAGCATTTACAACTTTCTTTTTCTTTTGAGTTCACAAAACTGAAAGATTTTAAGTTATCTGAATTGTTTCATTGTTTTGAGTTTTATGAACTAATTTCTTTTAATTTAGACTAACTTAAATTAACTGAAACTGGGCTGGGGTTTCTATTTCCCAGCATGCTTTGCCATGACAGTTGAAAGGGAGAGTATAACAATTAAGTGTTATATAATGTTTTTGTGCAAGATTAATGTTAAGTGTGAGATTTAGTAGTGTTTAATGTTTTGCTATGCTAATTAAGAAGAATTTCTGTTATGTGGGGGGGGTCAACAACTGTTCTTTATTGATGTACTCCAGCAATAAATGCTAACTTTCTAATTGGTAAAGCAATTCTTTGATAGCATGAATTGTGTTACCAATTAGCCAGTTAGCATTTACCGAATTAGCTAGTTAAAGCTAGCCAAGTTTTCACTAAAATATTTAAGTTGAGATTACATGATAATTTTATGGTAAATATATAAATTAGCTTACTCAAATATTTCGAGTTAAGAGCAATTACAAGGTATGAGTACAAAATTGAAATCTGCCAGTTCTGCTTACTTAAACTTTGATTACCTCAATTTTTTTTTTTAGTTTTCCAACTTATTCGGTTTTACAGTGCATACAGTGACAGAAATAGTTTATTTAAAAGTTTATTTAACGTCGGCGCCGATGGCTTCATGGGCAGCGCGCTGACATGTAGCGCCAATGCGCTTCGGGCGACACGAGTTCGAGTCCCTGCTCGTGGTCCTTTCCCGATCCCGTCCCCCTCTCTCTCTCCCATCGCTTCGTGTCTAGTAACTGTCCTATCATAATAAAGGCAAAAATGCCAAAAATAAATCTTTAAAAAAAACAAAACTTTTATTTAACAAACTAGTTTCTTTAATGTGTTCACTAGCAATGTCTAACTGAAAATATACATAGACAATAAATATTTAAATAATTTTTTTAAACAATTTGTTTATTTAGATATAGTACAGACTGTATAACACAACAGTCAAAATCTTTTATACACATACACTGTTTTTACTCAATATAGTGAAGTTTCAGCTATATTAATTATTCAAATGCAGTGTAAAGTTTAATCCAAACTTCTGCTGGTCGTGTCGCAGGAAAACACATTTTTGTGCTGTAGCGCTGTGGAAACAAGCACCTACAACCCATGTCTCTGAATGACAACAGAGACAGAGGCAAGAGAAGTGATACTTCCTCATAATCTTATGCATACTACAGCGCAGTGATTGGATTGAATGAGCTTTTTGTCATGAATAAATCCAGAGAACCGCTCGACCAGCCCATACTGGAGCCAATCAGCACTCCGGATCTTGCCGGTAGTATACGATGACGTCAGATTTTGTGATGTTGCTCCGACTTTGCTTTTCAAACCAGAAGACATGAAATCACTCTGAAAAATGCAAAAATAACTAATTTCAACTTTTAAATAAAATTTTGTGTTTTCAATGATGTGCAGCCTATACATATCTGTTCACATCTCAAAAAATGTGTTCTGGGGTTTCATGACCCTTTAAGAAATATCCTTGTTTTAGTGGACTCGATTAAAATAAGTTCAGAGTACTCATAACTATTGTTTTTTTTTTTTTTTACTTAATTAAATTGAGGTAATCATGTCCTCAAATTAAATGAGTAAGCTTAACTTGTTGGATTTTAAAATAATAAAAGAAAGGAAGAAGTTGCCACACGCAAAGAAAAATTAATGCTAATAATCAATTTTTATATGATGGCTTTAAATGATTTCATAATTTAGTAACAAATCTATACATTAAATAGTTTGGTAACACTTTACAATCCCATTAGTTAACTTTCGGATCAGTTAACATTAACTAACATTAAGCTATACATTTGTTACAGTATTTATTAATCTTTGTTAATGTTATTTAATAAACATACAGCTGTTCATTGTTAGTTCATGTTAGCTCAGGTCCATTAAATAATATTAACAGGTACAACTTTTGATTTTAATAATACGTTAAATGTTGAACTTAACATTAACTAAGATTAATAAATGCTTTAGAGTTATTTTTCATTGTTAGTTCATGTTAACTAACATATTTAACCGATGTTAGCAAATGGAAAGTGTTACAAATAATTTTAATGTGACATTCATAATCATATTACAAAACAAAAAAAGTTTTGAAAATCCACTGTAATTGTAAAAAAATCGATATAAAAGTCTTGGCTGAGGAAGACTGGCTAAACATTTCTTTTGGTTTGATGGATTTGTCCAGTGAGGACACAGTTTTATTTGTTAGTCTAACTTTGGTGTGGCCCATTATTCATTTGTCAGCCAACTGTGCCTTTACATTGATCCTCTACAATCATTGACGGGGAGCTTCGAGTGCTCAATCAGGAAATGCAGCTGAATGACAGTTTAACTTCTTCTCATCCATTTGTTAAGCAGCATTTCTAGCTCATAATACGTGTGCCACTCACATCATTGGCAAAGTGTGCCCTCCAACACACGAATCACAATAGCCAGCCGTCACAATAGCTGTGTTTTGCGAGCGGCACATGGCTGTGGGTTTAGAAGTGCCGTATAGAAGTCGAACCCATTGTGCTCAGGTTTTCTCTGTTTCTCCTCATACTGGCTGTCAGTTTGCTAATTGTGTCCTTTTCAGGGCTTTGTAGATCANNGCTCCACAATGCAGCCTCCAGATTAGGGGCTGAACAAAAGCCGGGCGAACTGTAATTACACAGCAAACAGCTCTGAGGGTGAATGGGGGGACTGACACTGCTCCATTGGCAGCTGTGCTTCAAGCAGCCTCTTACAGTAAGCAGGGGAGGAGAGGAGGTGGAGTGGACACACGCCATATGCCTCCCCTTTCCCTGCACAAACACACTCAGGCACAGAAACAGTGCATGGGCTCCATAAGTCTCAGACCACTAGTGAAATGCTTTGATTTGATCATTTAATACAAGATTTTATTAAGTGAAAAGTGGACTTTAGTATGTCTTAGTAGTTGGTTTGTCCCTCTTTTGCTTTAATGACAGCAGCTTTTGTGTTGCATGAACTTCAAAGGTTTGTGTAAAACCTGATGTTCTGCTTGTCCAGCATGATTTGATGATTTGAATTTAGCACTCTGAAATGGAAATATGATAATATTTTGTAATTATCACTAAAATCTGCCTAATTTTCAAATGGTTTGTCGTAAAGTAAACATTTCAGGAAAAAGTTATGGGGGTTTCAAATCAGAATATGACTTTCTGTTATGAAACATCAGGGCATCGATTTCATTCATCATGTCCTCTGTAGAAGACATCAGGACTTTGTGGAGACATAACAAGTGAATAAGGAAAGAAATTATATATCAATATTCTTATGAAATATTAGATATTTTTATTAGATATTTTAAAAGTTATTAAACTTATTTTTTCATTGCATGTTGCCCCAAGAACACATTAATATGCAAAGTAGATACAATGTATAGATGCACTGTATAGAATTTATGGCCATGTTTACACATATTGTATAAAGTAAAATTGTATATCAAATCATTATGTTATATCTTTCATAACATAGTTGAGAATCATCTTTATACAAAGTTTGGTTAAAAAAAATGGCCTGAAACCTAAAAATGTAATGGTGAACGATAAAACAAAAACAAAAATATTGTTTTGCCTATACATGTCTTTTCATTTTCTTAATAACTGAGTCCTGCTGTCCTCTACAGAGGACATAGCATAAAATATGAATAAAATTGTTTTTTTTCTTTAATTAGTTTCTTATGTTCCAAACAATGTAATGACCAAATAAATAAATAAGTTCACAAAATTAGATTTCTGGTTCTCAAGAGGATAAAGAGCATATACATATACATATAATAATTATATATATATTTATCTGAAATGAGGCCAAATTGA
>RJVU01059636.1:2224692-2241587 GCA_003731715.1 Anabarilius grahami | reverse complement strand
TTTTTTTTTTAAAGACCAAAATCCCAGATTTTCAGTGTGGCCTCATTTCAGACTTTAGGATACTGTATACCTTTAACACATAGCTAGTTTTAAAAACAAAAATTGCAAAATGATATAGTATAGTATAAATGCTACAAAAAACCTGCATGCTTATGAACAAACCCAAACACAATGTATATCTACAAAATTATTGCTAAATAAAGCATGAAACAGACTTTTATAAGGTAATCACAGCTGTTTTAACCACCTGCGCTCTACAAAATCAATTTGATCTTTCCTGTTGTGAGAGAAGTTCATACAACATTAGTCGGTGTAAAAACAAAATGTGATCAGTGACAGCTTTCAGTAACAGATTGTAAGCCCCAGTTTTAATAGGTGTGACTAATGATGGCCTGATATTTCCTACTCAGCACTAATTTGTGGAGGGGTCTTAAGCCAGCACTAGAATCTGCTTAAGCTGGTGAAATAAGGGATAAAGTTGCAGAGAGGTTAAAGACTAGAGATGAGGCAGCATGTTGGTTAGACTGCACTGAAGCACACTAGGGGACCTATTGAAATGCAGCGCGACTGGCTGAGGATAATTAACAGTAGGGTCCAATTTACAGTACAGGTGGAGCAATTAGAGAGATGGAGCCTGTAAGCAGAAACACTGGTTTTAGGGCACACAATAAGTCAGTATGGGGCAAATAAAACTGTGGACACATGACGGTGTCATTTGGTAATGCGGGTCTCTCTACATGAACTGCAAACACTATAAAACCAAATGAGCAGCCATTGGCTAAAGTGAAAACATGAGCCAGTCAGGGAAAAAATCAGACTTGAAAACAAATGCAAAGGCTGTGAAGAGGATTTTTAGCATGTGAAGAAATTAAAATAATTTATTTACTTAAACATCTGCTTAAATGTTGACAATGAGCTCAAATACTTTCATATTTTATTTGTCTGTGGAGACACTTTATATATTAACCATGATATTTCAAATGTATAAACTGTTTGACACTAAAATATATATAGTAGTCAACATTTGAAGTTAAAGTTCATCAAATTTGTCCTAAGAAGAAGGTTTTAGGACAACTTTGATGAAAGGTTTTGATCCACTTTAAATGTTGACTACTTTATATATATATATACAGAGAATATTTTTTTCACAATTTATATTTATTTCATTTTATATATATATATATAAATAAACAATGTTTAATATTAATATTTAGAACTGTACAATTTAATGTTAACATTGTTATTTGCATATTTATGAGATTAAAAACATTAGTAAAGCATGTGGATTAAAGCATGTATGTCACTACTTTTTTTTTTAAACATACTATAAAAAAAGAACAAAACAAAACAGATGGGTTAAAAGTACTCCTAACTTGGGGTTAAAGTTTAAAACTCTTTGGTAATAATGATTCATTAGGAATATCCAAACAAACACTGTTAAAATCAGCTCCATCACATGATTAATGAATGGATCATCTAAGCAGTCATCCGCGTTTTTGTTTGTTCATGTTAAACTTTGTGTTATTTCCTTATAGAGTGACAAGGGAAGTCCCTCATTCATTTTCATTGAGCTCAGTTTTGGGTTTGACGATCAGATCAGCCCACACCCTCTCTCACATTGTCCAAAGTTCCTCAGGAGATGGACTTAAAGCCCAACCTTCCCCACCTGATCCTGATCACCACGGCCTGAAGGCTCCATTGAAATAACTAGGCCTTTTAGGCTTGCTACTTTAAGCTCCTCTGAAGCAATTATGCATTCATGTGCGCGTAATTGGCATCCACGAATATGAAATGTTTGGTGGGCCTTTAAACACTGTTAGGATCTTTGGATGTCGCCCTTGTCAGACAAAGCCTGGAGGTGTTACCCCATTTCCATCTATTTAGAGTGCTGGGAAGAGGTTGAAACAGCCCTGTGTTTACAGTAAACTTTAGGGAAAAATGCTGAGTGCTACTGAACTGCTCTTCACCCACTTATTAGTGTCTACCACCCCTCACCCCCCCACCAGCCATCAATAGCTGGAGTCTTAATTAAACAAGCAGATGCAGGAGTGTCAATCATACGCATAGACAAGATTGTACAACGTTCTGCTGGGCATTTTCCCCCCCTGACATTACTGTAAGCTCTGGAGGAGAAATCACGTGAACGAAATGCAGACTCAAACCATCAAGGTAATCCACCACAGAATAACACTTTATTTCCATTTGTATGTATTTTTCATGTTTCTCTATAAATAATTCAAATTTATTTTTTAATTATTTTCTGTTTATTTATTTCAAGCAACAATTCATTATAGTCTACTTGTACAATTACATTTATTATATATTTACAAACCTTTATGTTAGATGCGATTAATCATGATTAATCGCATCTAACATAAAAGTTTGTAAATATTTGTAAATATAAACATATATATATATAATTATATATGTTTATATTTACAACTGATTACAATTCATAAGTAATCTACCCAGCTCTGTATATGTGTATGTACATGTATATATATGTATGTGTGTGTGTGTATACATACACATTTACAGAGCTGGGTAGATTACTTATGAATTGTAATCAGTTACTGATTACAAATTACATGACAAAATTTGTAATCGGTAATATAATCTCTTAGATTACACATTTTTGGAACAAATACAAATATTGAAAAAACATGAAATTCACAGCAATATCACTGCTTCATCAAATATTTAATCTATATTATTATTATTATTATTATATTATTTCATATATATATTTCATATATATTCATCTATTCATATATATTTCCCCCTCACCGCCGGAAAAACTTGAAGAATCACGAACGTATATAAGTGGCAGGTTTATTATGAAAACAATATAAATGTTAAAAAAATGAAAAATTAGGAGAATCAATGAATTGTGAACAACTTACTGCCATTGTGTAAATAATATGTAATCATGTAATCCATAAAAATGTAACTGTAATCTGATTACGAGTATTTTAAAAAGTAGTTTACTCTAATTACAAGTACTTGATTTTTGGAATCTGATTACGTAATCCAGATTACATGTAATCCATTACTACTCAGCTCTGCACATTTATTATATATTTACAAACCTTTATGTCAGATGCGATTAATCACGATTAATCGATTTGACAGCACTGAAGAAAAAAAAACTGTAAAATACGTGTTTGAAAAAAGAAAAATGAAGGAGATTTATATATGATAAGATAGTTCGAAAAGGGTGAAAATAACAAACAAATATTAACTCTCCGTTCTTTATCATTTATATGAGAAAGTGGTTAAAAAGCCAGAATAATGCATGAATTTCAGGCCTTAAATCAAAAGCCTCTTGTCGAAAAGAGAGAGCTCAATTCCCACTTCTCCGCAGGATTTTGCTTAGCCTGCATGGTGTCTTTGTCAAAAGCAGTTGTATGTTATCTGAGTAACAGAAACAGCCCTGGTAATCCTTTATGTGGCAGGACGCATAACTGTTCAAACTCCCCTGATAGTCAGTGTGGGGGTTCGTGGAGCTCCATTGTCATTGAGCAGCAGCTCACACGGTGTTACCATTGGATTCTTTGTAATGTGGCTGGAGTTTTTTGCATGACCATAAGGCCAATCTGCTTGGATTGCTGTGCTTAGTAAGGGGCCTATAGGTTTTCAATGAGGTCTGTATTTCACTCATTTTCAACTGTTATGCTCCCTGCCTATATCTTTGTACTCAGTGTTAGTGTGCCGAGAGGAGCTGAAGGTGTGATGTTTTTTTATTTAGAGTTAGACTAATTAGAGCACATCTCTAAGAGTTTCATCCAGCTAATGATATTAAAGTGGGAGCCTTTCCATAAACGGCACTAAAGAACATCCAATCAGAGGACAGAAAGAGACTGGAAACCCATTTACTGATGAGAGAGGGTAGCAGAATGGGTGAACTTTTTTATTGCTTTTTTCCCCTCTAATCCATAAGAATGGGAACAAACAGGGCAGCTGCTAATAATAATTACATTTACAGTGTTCTCACAGCAGACTTCACAAACATAGATCCTCTGTGGCCATAACAGAGAGAAAGAGAGTGTATGTTCGGGAAAGGCTTTGTCAAAAGCATGTATGATTTCCTTTAATAGTTACAGAGGCCCAGACACAGATTCATTAGTGATTCCTGTAAGGTCCATCTTGTCAGGAGGGTTAACAGGAAGAGCGTCGGCCCTTAGGTACGGCAGTGGCTGCTCAAGGCCACACAGAGAGCTTTACTCACATCTGTCTCTATCTGTTCTCACTTTGCACCTCTTTCAGCATGTTTCTCATCTCATATCATTAGCAATACCTCACTGAATGTATATGTGCTTTAATTGTAATGCTTTCACATTTTTATCTTAGTGTCTGAAACATGCATATACAGATGATTCTTCAATTAGGAGAAATTTTCTGTCCTAAATGATTGTTTTAGTTTTAAAGAATGGATTAGCCTATATTAGCTTCAAACATGTCCCTTTTATTACCGTTTCCAGATGTTTAAGTGTTATCAGTCTTAGACGAATGAATCGTAAAGAGTTGTGTCGGGTGCTTCATATATCGGTGAATAATGTTATGGGTCTTTTTTTTCTCCAAAGGCCTTAATAATAATAAAAAACAAAGATATGACATCCAAAGTATGCAAGGTAGTATAACTAGATTTCTTTTATTGAATCCAAAATGTTTTAATTATATTTTGCTATAGGTATTTTAAAGATTTTGAAGTGTCAAAAGGTAATTCGGTTTAACCGTCCAATGGCCGATACAGCCATTTCATTTGTGATTAAAATATCCTAAAATGTAATAAATGTATATATTTTTTATTCTGGCATGATTTTATAACATCATATATCAACATAGTGCAAAATGGTATTAAAATTATATGTAGAAGTCATTGCTTTGTTATGAGAAAAAATGTCCAGAAAAATGAATGTCATTCGGAGTAACCAATATATAAGGACCATTTTGGATCAAGTCATGTAATTAATATTATTTGACAGGATGTGACATCATTCAGACACCTGCAAAGGACCACATGGTCATGAAGCAAAGTAACTAACTAACTATTTGAAAAATTAATGTTTTCACTTGCTCTTACGCATGTGAAACATGACCCGAAACATCAGGTCATTTGGTACAACCGCTATAAAACATGGAAAATGTTGTAATATTTTAAAAACTTGTACTAAATATAAAATGTTTGATTGTCCTTTTGCTTGCTAGCTAGATATCAGCCTGTTGGCATTGTTTGAAAATATCATCATTCAGTATAACCAAAAGTGTCATTCGGTAAAACCTAAGTTTTGGTTAAACTGAATGACTTTTCTGGTGACAAACTTTGTCCATCTTGTAAAAAATGACAAAAGCAGTGTCAATTGATTAAAAAAAACACAATCTCATTGTTAACACTTAATTAAACTTCAAAATTAATTATATCTCCATTATGTTTTTTTTTTTACACTTTTAAAAACCTAATTTGTCAATACCTTTTAGGGGTTCCCATTATGGAATTTTAAATTTGATGAATTAAACAGCTTGTAAACATTCTTTATCACTAGAAAAAAATGAAATAACCCGTTATACATGAAAGTATTAGGTTCTATATAGAACTCTGCTGAATATTTTTTTTTGTAAATGCATATTGCACATTTGCCATAATTACTCTATTTTGGGCTTCATCTAACTCAAATTCAATTCAAAA
Source organism: Anabarilius grahami (assembly GCA_003731715.1). Taxonomy (NCBI): domain Eukaryota; kingdom Metazoa; phylum Chordata; class Actinopteri; order Cypriniformes; family Xenocyprididae; genus Anabarilius; species Anabarilius grahami. The sequence continues at coordinate 2,235,901 of RJVU01059636.1, read as the reverse complement.
CATCGTAATTGTTTGTAAATATAGTCATCATTATATATTTGTCATTATATATTTGTAGACCAGAAATGTAATTCATTTTAAAATGTCTTCTACATCCTAAGAGTAGCTTTGCATCAAAGGTATTATTTTTAGAATTTAAGTTCAGAAACAATCAATTTCACTTTTATCTGCATCGATTGCATTACTAGCTGCATTAGTAAGTCCGAGGCTTATATTTTTTTCTGCGAAAAGAGAAATGTCATCACCATCATGCACAATGTTAACCAGCAGAGTCGGTTGCATAAACTGTTTAGATTAGTCTTAAAAGTTAGTCATCTATTTTTTTTCTTCAAATCTGGGACCAGTTGTGTAAACATAGCCATTAAGTTAAGACTGTGTTTACTTGAGTGCTAGTATGGCCAACTAGCGATTAGTCAAGGGGCAATCAGTCTTACTTTTTGGTATCAAATTAGACCAGTCTATGTTTTTATGTAGCTATACTTGACTTAAAAAAGTTATGAACAGTCTTAAAGAAAATAAAAATATGATGACTAACTTGTAGCTAAGGCTATAGTCTTAACAGTTTATGCAACCAGCCCCTGGTCATAACTTTTTAAGTCAGTTAGCCTACATGAAAAGGTAGATTGGTCTAATTTGAATCTGAAAACATAAGACTGATTAGCCCTAACTATTTGCTAGTTGGTCAGACTAGTTCTTAAGACATAGTTTTAACTTGGCAGCTGTGTTTACACAACTGGCCCCTGCAGATCTTTATTCCAGGACATGTGAATTTAAGTGGACAGAAATGCTCATAATGTAAGAACCATTCAAATACATAACGCACAGTGAGTTCAGTAAATGTCTTCAGTCACTCACATTCATCACTCAGTGTGCTTCACTCTTCTCTTCACCCGCAGTGTTGTGATTGAGGTCAAATGGAGTCTCACGCCATCTTCTGATGAAATGCAAAACTGCAGAAAGTTCAGGGAAAATCACTAATTCTATTTTAGAATTGTGAATTGACAACAAATAGACATATGCTTTGATCCAGCCATATTTATATTTAAGGTGGCTTGGCTAGTTATTAGCTGAAAAATACCCCAAACTTGGTGTATCGAAAATGTTTATATACAAATTTATTTAATTGTAGGCTATTCTTTTTTATTGATGTAATTCATTCATTCCTTTTATCAATTTTACCTTTTTATGAATCTGATTAATCTTTTATTTATGAATTCTAGATCCTTTTTATGCCTTATGTTACATGATTATTATTTTCGGTTACATTATTATTTAATTGTTTACATTTATTCTACTATATGCTCTGATATGTTTGATTATTTCTAAATGTAAGATCTTTTTGTGTCTCTTCCGTGCTGTAAGATCGAGTGGGCATACTTTCCATCAGACTTGGTTCCGTGATATACCTTGGTATATGTTTCCATCTCTGCAGACAGAAGATAAAACAATATCCACGACATTCTCTTAAAGGTCTTAAAACCACAATTGCTTAAGTTATTCCGTATACCTTATAAGGATCTAATCAGACCTGCTTTTTGTCTTGAGTGCATCATTAAATGGTTGCAAGAGAAGTACAAAGAACCTCAATAGGTACTTTCCCTAGTCCCTTCCTGTTACAGGCACAGCATATTAAATGTAGCTTATAGTTTCATAAGACTTCGGGCTTCTTCTTCTTCTGCTTCATCTCTTCTTCCTCTCCTTTCATTCTGATATCTTACTATCTTACTATATCTTACTTCTTCCGGGCCTTTCTCTATACTTTCTCTATCTTCACAAACTTCATATGTTAGTGCAATACTTTTGATATTAATGCTTAGATTTACTTTTCTGTCTTATCTTGAAACTTATTTGCTACATTTTAATCAAATGTCTTATTCCTTATTCAAATTTGATCTCTGACAGAATCATTGTTTGTCTGCCTGGATCTCACTGCACAACCAACAGACCATCTAAAACCAGCAAGACTAGTTAACCACCTTTGGCTGTTTTAAGAATTTTAGCAGGAATGGTAAACCAAACTGGTGTAATATACGCTTTCATATGTTTAATTAGCTATATTTTGATGTATGTCATACTTACATAGGCTACTTTATGTATTTTTGATGTAAGGCTACTTTTAAAGGCTGAAATAATAAGGGTCCTTTTACCTTTTTGTATGCAATACTGAGTCTATATAATAATTAAAGCACGTTGAAACACGAAATAGTCTTGACAAAGATGTTGACTATTGTCGAAAGACGATTTTTCCCCTGAATTACTTGCTTCGAGTTTTGTCCCTACGTGGTACCCGTATCAACTTGGTTAATCCAAGATGGCGACCGCCACGGTTGGAAACGTGAGTTGTTCTTTAACTCAATTTTGTTCTTCTTTGAACTTATACATAGATGTACTGTAATGGAACGGGTATATTATAGTTTTATCTTCATTTAGCCATGAAATTGTGTGTTATTTCGCGGATAAGTGACAAGATATGGTCAAATTCACGTTAGCTAACCTGATAGCCTTTATGATCTGTATTCTCTGCCGAATAGTTAACAGATGTAGTTGTCTTTTGCAGGAGATTATTGACAGTGACCTTCCCACTGCCGTGCTTCTACTCAACAGTCTCACAGAACAGGTCTGTAGTGTCACAGAACCTGAATATTTTGCTTTAGATGGACAGAATCACAATTGGATATAATATAGAGATAGGAGAAGATGTGATGATGATTGACACTGATATATTTTCAGGTTGCTTCAATAACAAGTCATGTTCAGGACCTGATAAAGAAAGTCAGAGAGAAAGCTTATCAGACTTCTAAGGTATAACTATCTTTATGGTATTAAAATACCATCATAATCTCTCTTTCTCTCTCTCTCACACACACACACACACAAATGTTTTTGACATGTCTTTTCCATTTCGCTCTAGGGTTTGTCTTTTCTGGACTTGAGATATCATCTGTTACTATTTTACTTGCAAGACATCACTCATTTAATCAGTTTAAAGACAGAAGGAGAAAGTCTGAAAGACAACAGCGCCATCCACAGGCTGGTCACCATAAGGACGGTACGACACAAAAAAGTTTAGTTTTCTATTAATATTAATTCTATTAATATTTTATCTTTGAATAAATTTTCCCTTAATCATATATAACAAATCAAAGTGTTTCATCAATTTTTGTCAAATTCCTTAGATGAATCAATTAACTCTCTACAACAAATTCTCAGTTTTTAGAATTCTGCCTGTTCTGGCTTCAAATCAAATACAATAATGCAATAAATTACATGTTTAATAAATACACCAACTTTATTTTTGCTCCCTGCCTTGGTTAATTTCTGACTCTGGTACATAGTGTATGCATCAGGTCACATCAGTTATAAATCAGTATATTGCATTATACAGTATGCAGACTACCTATAATGCTGTGCCTATGTTAAAGAGTTTTTTTTTTTTTGTATAGGTTTTGGAGAAGATGCGTCCCCTAGATCAAAAGCTCAAATATCAGATTGATAAATTAGTGCGGACTGCAGTGACAGGCAGCCTCTGTAAGTCTTCTGATGTTTTTGTCATTGATTGCACATATTAAGAGCTGAACCACAAGTTTACTGACTTGAATTATGGTTTTTCTTCCAGCTGAAAATGACCCTCTACACTTTCGCCCTAATCCTCAGAATATGGTCAGCAAGGTAAAGCTCTTGTCATGTCATATAATATATATTAAATAGTATGTAGTTTTAAAGGATTAGTTCACTTTCAAATGAAAATGACCCCAAGCTTTGCTCATCCTCAAGCCATCCTAGGTGTATATGACTTTCTTCTTTCTGATGAACACAATCAGAGTTATATTAATAAATATCCTGAGGCATCCGAGCTTGAGCGATACCAAGTATGAGCTGAAGAAAGTGCTTCCATCCACCTCCATCCATCATAAACATACTCCACACGGCTCTGGGGGGTTAATAAAGTCCTTCTGAAGCAATGCGTTTGTGTAAAAAATAAATAAATCCATATTTAACAAGTTATGAAGTAAAATATCTAGCTTCCACCAGACCTCCATCTGTATTCAACTTACAAATAAAGTGTAAAACTCTCGCAGTTCAAAAAGCTTATGCTACGACGCCAGTTCCGTTTTTTTCGTAAGTTGAATACAGAAGGCGGTCTGGCGGAAGCTAGATATTTTACTTCATAACTTATTAAATATGGATATTTTTTTTTACACAAACACATCGCTTCGCTTCAGAAGGCCTTTATTAACCCCCCAAAGCCGTGTGGAGTACGTTTATGATGGATGGAGGCACTTTCTTCAGCTTCATACTCGTTGATCCTGTTCACTGCCATTATAAAGCTTGGATGCATCAGGATATTTATTAATATAACTTCGATTGTGTTCATCAGAAAGAAGAAAGTCATATACACCTAGGATGGCTTGAGAGTGAGTAAAGCTTGGGGTAATTTTCATGAAAGTGAACTAATCCTTTAATGTTATATGTACTGTATATATACACTTATTACGCAAGTGATATATCAGTAAGATTTCAGTACAATAAACATTCAGATTTTAGTTTTTTAAAGAAAGTGTTTGTTTTATTTCTTGTATCTTTTTAGATAACTGGTATCAATCTCAGACAGGTTTAAGTAGTTTGCCAGGTCTACTTAGGTAAAATATGAAACCTACTTAAAGAGGTCATTCCACATTATTAAGCAAGTCACGGGTTTCATGCAACATGGGGAGGAAGAAATCTTTCTGAAGATGAAAAGCATGAAATGGTGCAATGTTGTGCAAAAGGCATGAAAACAACTAATATTTTTTACGAAAAACTGAATAGAGATTATCGAACTGTCAAAAGATTTGTGAGCGATTCAGAGCATAGAAGAACTCAGTCAGATAAAGGCTTATTGAGGAAAGTTTCTGTCAAACAAATTAATTGTAATAAAAGGGCAGCTATATAAAAACCAGTTAAGCAGCAAACAGGTATTTGAAGCTGCTGGTGTCTCTGGAGTCTCAAGAACATCTCCATGCAGGCTGGCAGTTGTGCATAAAGCTGCATTTCAGCCACCACTAACCAAATCTCACAAAGAGAAACATTTACAGTGGGTTTAGAAATACAAAAAGACTCATTTTTAAATAGTGTTATTCACTGACGAATGCCGTACTACAATAAATGGTCCAGATGAATGGATTTGTGGTCCAGATGAATCTCCATAGGGTGAATGGCCACCCCATGGAGAGGTTCATGGGACTCTAGAGACAACAACAGCTTCAAATACCTGTTTGCTTCTTAACTGGTTTTTATATAGCTGCCCTTTTACTACAATTAATTTGTTTGACAGAGACTTTTCTTAATAAGCCTTAATCTGATCAAGTTCTTCTGTGCTCTGAGTCCCTCACAAATCATAATCTCTTTTGTTTTCACAAAATATTAGTTCTTTTCATGTTTGATTTCATTTTTTAAACTATAGTGGATAAACTGTAATAATTAATGAAATGTTCAAGGTGTCTGAATAAATTTTGGTTTGACTGTAATATACATAAATATATATGTATGTATATATATATGTATGTATATGTGTATATATATATATGTATAATATGCTCAACAAGCCTGCATTTATTTGATCAAAACAGTAAAACTGTGAAATATAAAAAACANATGATATATATATATAAGTAATATAATTTGTAGTATTTATGTTTTTTTATATATATATATGTATATTTAATTTTATTTAAAATTGCTGCATTTCTTCCACACAGCTCAGTGAATCTGAGAATTCAGATGATGAGGGTGAAGAAGGAAAAACAAAAGAGCCTTCAGCCAGCCGGAGATACGTACCTCCTCGAATTGCTCCAATGCATTATGGCAAGTCCTTTTATTTTGTAGCAGTTAATTTTATATTTATTTCACATTAGGGTTCGGATGTAGAGACATAATTGCAGTTAATACTCACCCCAAACCCTCCCTGTCCATACATACACAGATGGGGACATGACGGAAACAGACCGGGAGAAGGAGCGCATTAATAAACAGAAGCGAGCGGCACTCCGCAGCTCTGTGATCCAGGAGCTCCGGCAGCAATACAGCGATGCTCCGGAGGAGATCAGTGACCGCAGAGACTTCCAGACCGAACGGCAAAGCCAAGAGGAGCAGTACAGGTACGTGATGTGGAGGTTTATGGAATTATGATGTTCTAGATAATATATGGTGTTTTGGATTAAATTAAATATGTTAGATTATTTTGTAAATTAAGCACTTGATAATATTGCAGATGTTTTTTCCTAATGCTTTTGGAAATTATTTTGTAAAAGGAAAAACTATGAGGAGTCCATGATGGTCCGTCTCAATATGACACGTGAGCAGAGGCTCAGGAAGAGAGGAATGATGGGAATGGCATCACAGCTGAGTAACATCACACGGTTCGGTGACATCACTGTTCTGACAGAGGGAGCAGCACAGGTGAGCTGGACACTGGCATCATGGGTAGTTTTGCATATCTTTCAAAGTTCCAGTTGCTGTTGTAAGGAGAAAATACAGTTCTTGCATGTGTATTTCATTACATTGGACATGTAATGCATTTTTAAAAGCTTAATGTGGTAATCTATGACAGAGAGGAAGTAAGTTATAACACATCTGCTAATCTCAGATCCTTCAATTTAGGAAATGTCCCCCTTTTTTTTTTCATAGGATATTGATCATCCAGAATCCAAGAAAAAGAAGAAAATTATTAAGAAAAGTAAAAAAAAGAAAAGTAAGTATTTGTTTTGTATGTTATACGGGTACTTTCGAAAATGTACGCTTCTAGTGTTGCATATTAATACATATTTTATCTTCAGGTTTCAGGAAGCACAAGTAAACCTATGATGCAAAGGAGAACAAGTCTAAGATGAATTTGAACAAAAAAAAATGTTTCCAGGATTCTAAATAAATCTTTGCTTGAGACAGTTTGTTTTCCTTCCATGAACAAAATGGTGTATTGGGTAACACTTTACAATAAGGTTCATTAGTTAACATGAACTAATAATGAACTGCACTTCTACAGCATTTATTAATCTTTAATGTTAATTTCAACATTTACTAATTCATTATTAAAATCTTGTTAACATTAGTTACTGCACTGTGAACTAACATGAACAATGAACTGTATTTTTTTAAATTAACATTAACAATGTTTAGTAAATACAGTAACAAATGTATTGCTCATGGTTAGTTCATGTTAGTTAATACATTGTTTAACTAACCTTATTGAACCTTATTGTAAATATTGAAATGTGTGTGGAGCTTATGATGTAATTTTTGTTAATGCAAAATGTTGGTCTCAGTATAATTCGGATTACCTTGTTTTGCATAACCGAGTGTATTTAGTTGTTAGACGTTCTTGTAAAAGTGGTGGATGTTTACAATAATTTCATATTCAATTAAATATATTTCAATTATTGTGTTGATTGGAAAAACATTTCCAATTCTTGACAATGTTGCAGTAAACGAGTTCAAACATTTTTTCAACCCACGTAGAGTCCATTATACTAGCCATCACTTTTATCTGCTGTTTTTTTGTCCCATCCAAATCGCAGGATTATATTAAATGTGACCAAGTCAAACTGCTGGTGCCATATAACTTTTGCTTTTTGAAAAGTCAGATGAAACATGGTGGTCAATGATGCAAACACAGTTCATTTTGACTGTAAAGCAGCTCTAAAAGAAAATAGTGTAATTGTTCAGCTGATGTCAGTTCAATGTTGATTCGGTTCCGTTGCAAAGATAATCAATTATTAAATTAGATAATTTCATCTATAAAGCAGTTCTGCAGAAAACAGTGATGTCATCATCCAGCTCAGTTCTCATCCATGATTAGCTATACACTTGAGTTTTAATGTGTTATTGGTTATATTGTTTTTTTAACCAGGACTTCGGTACTTAGTTTCGTTCCTGAACTCGTACATGGAATGACAAAAAAAATGACCTGGAATCAATATTGTCAGTGCAGTCAAATCAATAGCAGTGGGTCTCAATATAAGCCCAAGAGGTGTACTGTATAACTAAAAAAAACAGATGTGATGTCAGGAAATGGGATATATTATCTAAGATGGGGGAAGACTCCTCCCTTAAAGGGATAGTTCGTCACAAAATGGAGTGATTTCACTCAATTAGCCTATAGGTTTTAATGAAAAGTGAACATGTTTGATATTATGTAGGCCTACATCTTATTCATGGAGTTATTAAATAACCCCATCGATTACAGTAAGTATTAAAAAAATAACACTATTTACAACATGCCACTAGGGGCCTTCTGTGCCAAATCATCATCCAAAAACATTGTGTCCAAAAACCCTTTAACAAATAGACAAAAAAAACTTTGACATTCAACTTAATACAATGACATGGATCACTATTTTCCAGAGACATAAAATTAGATTTACCTCAAAAGTATTAAAATGAGATTTTGTGCAGTCTATGGTCAAAACGAAAAATTACTACATTGACTTCAACACAAAAAATTAAGAAAATGCGTTAAACAGCCTCTGTTATAAAAAACCAACAAAAACTTTGAATAGAGTCATGACTGACAACCATATTCTGCTATGAACAACCTGTGTGTCTCGTGATGGTGAGGATGTTTAGAGTTGTGCAGTATGGAAAGGTCAAAGTCTTTTTGAAAAAATAAACATGCATAATAGTCTGGCTTTTGCTATTGTTCAGAACATGTCCATTGTTTATTTATTTTGTATTAATTCATTTATGGAGTATGGCAGAAAAGCATGGACATTTTTTGGGTCCCCGTAACATAATTCGGGTAAAAAACATTGTACATTAAGCTGGTATGAAAAACAGGCAAGTCCACTGCACAGACACTATGGCCAATGTTTACATTCTGACTTGTGCAGCCTGGAATTAAACCATACCATGTTTGTTCATCTGGCCAGAGAACTGGCCCCCAGACTGAGCATGGTTTCTCCGAAGGTTTTTTCTCTCTCCATTTGTGTCACTGATGGGAGTTTGGGTTCTTTGCCACTGTAGCCTTTTGGCTTGCTAAGTTGGGGACACTTATTATTCAGAAATATTGGTAACACTTTACAATAAGGTACATTAGTTAATGTATTAACTGACATGAACCATGAGCAATGCATTTGTTACTGTATTTATTAATCTTCGTTAACGTTAATGAAAATAGTTGTTCATTTAATAATGTATTAGTAAATGTTGAAATTAACATTAACAAAGATTAATAAATGCTGTATAAGTGCAGTTCATTATTAGTTCATGTTAAATAATGAACCTTATTGTAAAGTGTTACCGAAATATTATTGACTTTGAATGCACCGATACTATTGGATGAGAACTGAACTGAGCTGGATGACATTCACCATTTGTAAATTGCCCCTTGGGGACAAAAAAGGTGTTTGAATTGAATTGATAGCTGCTTTATAGATTAATTTAACTCATTGCATAACACATAATCATTAGTTATTAAACCGAATCTACAATGAATTCATTTCAACTGAATGACTGTTTACTATTGTCTTTTTAGAGCTGCTTTACAGCTGAATTGAATTCTGTTTGCATCACTGTAAAGCTGCTTTGAAACAATCTGTATTGCTATATAAAGGTGACTTGACAACCAAAAGCATAAAATATGGTGGGTTATTGGTGTAGCCAAACCATTGACAGGCTTACCACACCTTTTGACCAATAAATCCCTTTGTTATGGATGTTTGTGCTTACTAGATGATTTCTAATCATCTTACAGGTCACCCTTTGAAAGGGTGATTTTAAGCCAATATATTTAATTAAAAAAAATCTTTTTTCCAAAACCATGGGAACCCTGCACAGTAGAACAGGGTTCCTACACATTTTCAATTTTAAAATTTCCAAACTTCCCTGTAGATTTATCAGACCATATTTATGGCTCATACAGCATTATATGTGGTTCATAGATATATTTTTTTCATTGGTTTTCTCGAAGTGATAATGCGCTTATGCAATAAGAAACCGCTGTATAACCTACACATATTCAGCTCTGACACCGTTTGATACTGTAAATGTGGTTTGTGTTGTATGATCACCAAAAAGCAAAGTATGATTTAGATGATCATTTGCTCTTTTATCTGTTGCTGGTTTGAGTGGCACATGCACATTCATTTAGTGAAGTTCAAAAGACACCCTCTTATAATAAAGAAAAAACATTTTGCAAAATGAAAATGTGTGCCTCGAATTCATCAAGTTGTGTTTGACAATCACTAAATGATCACTAACCTTTTGCCATGAAATCACTCAAATTTATCAATCTTTTATCTAAGGGAAATAGTCTGGAAGCACAAAAAATTATCCATACTTACCCAGACCTGGAAATTACTCAAATCAAATTCTATATTTTTCTAAACTGTGTAGGATCCCTAAAGGAATAAAACTAAAATATTTCTCAAAATCGGCATGTTGATTATTGGGGCAGAAATTACACACGTCTCGAAACTCCGACTCCCAAGAAAGGCCCAAACACTTCAAGTACTTTTTACACAATGTCTTTTATTTTTTTTCTAATTACAGACTCATGGGTTAAAAATAAAATAAAAAAGGAAAACATCTTTTCTCTTTTCGTCCATACCCACTCCCCCATTCGAAAAAGGAAAACGAACAGAAACGAGAAAACCCTCTGCACACAAATCCCCCTCCCTCCCCCCGAAATAAAAGCTCCGAAGCCCTCCTTAAATAACCGATACCTGTAGCCCACGCATTAGTGCTCCATCGTGCCCTAACTGCACTGTGCACTTGAGAAAGACAAGGCCCTAGAAGAACCCTCCCCTTCAACCTCTTCCTGGTCCTGCCTCTCTCACTCACTCGCAATTTAAGCAGCCATTGCTCTATCATGGCTCTGCCTTCACGATATATAAATTTGTGTGGTGGATGTGTGCGGTGTATGCGGTGTGTCTGTCTGTATGTGTTAACATGGGCCTGGTGCATCTCAGTATATTTATGTTGATAAAGCTCAGCGCTTGTTATTGTAATAAATGCCTCCCGCAGTGGGCCGGTGGTCGCCCTGTCCCCCTCCCCCTCCCCCCCACACAGAGAGGATTGGGTGAGTGTGCATAGCGGGAGCAGAAAGAGACAGAGACGCCGCCGAGACGGTAGGGGGCGCTGCGGCCACGGGAGGAGGGGTAGTCAGTCTCCACTGGTCCTGAAACCTGTAACGACAAGAAGTGGTCTAATATACAAAGAGAGAGCAAGGGAGAGG
>RJVU01059636.1:2198747-2218931 GCA_003731715.1 Anabarilius grahami | reverse complement strand
TTTGAGGAATCTGACCAAAAACATTTTTAAAACTAAATATTTTGTCATTTATGACAAATTTATAACAAACTGAAACAACTAAATATTCTTTATTCACACATAACCAAAAAAATTATATATTTTTTTATTTTGTATGGCTTCCTTTGGCCTTGATAACAGCTTGCATTTTTGCTGCCATTGTTATGTACTTTCCCACAGTCTCAGTTATTGACTCCCAAATAGTTTCTAGTTGTTCCCAAAGACTTGCTTTTGATTAAAACTTTTGTGTGATCTATCTTTGAATCCATTAAATCGCAACAATTATATTTTAGCATTAGAAACATTACGGTGACTAAACAGCTTACACATACTGGTGTTGATTAACCATTACAGAAACAAAAAATTATTTCGGTAATCACCAATACTGTTAATTTAGGGCAGCTGTGGCACAAACCTTAAATTGGGTGGTGGTCTAATAAATTTGTAAAGCACTTTGTGTGATATATATTACACACACACACACACACACACGCATATATATATATATATATATATATATATATATATATATATAAATAAAATTTGAAGAAAAAAAATGCTTTAATAATTTGTGCTTAATTTATCTCATTTTTATTAAACAATACTTCTTTACTAGTATCACGGCCAGTATGCCTCAAATTCTAGATCTGTTCATTATTTCAGTGGCTGCTGTTCAGTTTGGGGGTTAAGGTGATGCATCAATGCCTTCTCTAAACCTACAGTGGAGCAGACGCTGAACAAGAAAAGAAAATGAGACACCCAAAAAAAGACGAATGCCATAGATAGGAAAGAGAAACAGGCGAGAATGCATGAATTACCCTTTGGGGTGTCCTGTAAACTTGTCACACAAGATGGTGACTCTGTTTACGGACCCACATCCGTGAAAGTGCGCCTCCAACTCCTCTGCCGTCGCACCATAATCCACCTGCAACAAACAAAATCTAAATCACCACCACTTCTAACATCAAGCATACCTCAGAAAGCATTACAAAATGCAACAAATTATATGAATACAGCTAATAACCATGTAGTTATGATAATAATTGCCCATACATTTCCAACGTAAATAGATCTCCCATCGGCTTCCATCTTCTCTTCAATGGACATAATGACAGGGCCAGCTGCAAAGAGAAAACACCATTTCCACACAACTTCAAAACCCACTATTTATCATAGAAACAACATTGTCTGCAAGGTTACTGCAGAGCTTCGCCTCTGAAATCTAGGTTTCGCTCTGTTTCTAGTGATATCTCTATTGACCTCCAGTGCTAGTTATTCTTCTTCTCCTAATGCAGTCTTATTCATCAGCACTGTCTGTTCTGCAGTGCTCCCTTTAACTCAATCTTCCCAAGACTTGCCCGTTCTCCCTCCCTCATTCGTTCAGTCTCACTTACCAGGTGGAGGACTGAGATTCATCTGTTTCTCCACCTCGTTCTGTAGCTCCTTCAGTTTCTCTGCCTCCTCCTCCATCTCTCTCACCCGGGCTTTAATTGCCTCCAGCTCCTGAGAAGGCAAAAGAACATTCATATATAGACCTTACCCAAAAAACACAGAATATTAGACATTCAAGAAAATTGTTATTAAATATTTTGCATAACTAGATCCTGTTATACGAGTATATGATTTTAGTGTGCCTGATCTATATCTGCATCAGTATCATGTGTTGCTGCTTAACCCATTTTGTCACAATCATTCATTCTCACCAGATATCATGGAGACAGCATGCACATGCACTTTCACACACGTGATTATGCACTGAGCGCTTTCAAACCATTTACTGTCCAGTCAGCAAGACGCCCTAAACATGATGCCATCCGTGCATGCATTGTTGTGCGCGAGAGAACACACTTTTGGTGTGTATTCACACGCACGCACACAAGTTTCAGCAGTGCTGCATTGCAGGGCAGTGGGAGTCGCTTTGGATTGCTTCTAAAGTAACAGCATGCATGTGATGGCCCCTTTTACGCAGTTAAAACAAGATTTTGCATGATACGATCTAACATCAATAACCGAATAGAATACACAAACAGCAGCATATTATAAAGTAACCAATGATTAAATACGACCCATAAATAGAGCATCATTGCATGATGAAATAAAGTAGACATGCATTCAGCATTCAAATGCATGACCTACTCCAGTTCCAATAACGTTAATGTGCATGGAGAGAAATGCACCAGCCCAGCCCTAATGCCCCATCTCCATCACACACACAAAAACCACCAACAAATTATGCAATACATCACGAGCGGCATTTAATCTCTAAAGTACATCGAATAAAAGGATCACGGCGATGCAGATGTGCATGACATACAGCGTTCTGCCCAACGACAACTCTGCAGTTTTCCTTAATGCTAGCAATTCGATGCAAAATCTGAAAATAAAAGCCTCTCACGCCTTTTTAACATGTCACACACGTCGCAAAAAGATTTATTCCATAGCAGAGGCCAAAAACACTCGCACGCAATTACCAACGCGACTTACTTTTTCACGCCACAAATATTACTGATCAGAAAAGAGGCGTGTTTACCGTGAGCCGTCTGCTTCTTTGCGGATGGACCCACACTGCTGCGGCTAATGGCGGCCTGTCCTACCCTCGCCCCTGTCTCTTACATCTCCCGCCGCGCATTTTTGCGATGAAGATTTTCCCCCCGCTAGGTCTACAGATCTGGCGCAGAGGAACCCAGACCAATGTTGCGCCAACATGGCGGCCAGCAGCACGCATGTCACTCACTAATTCTACTGCACTGCGTGAGCCACAATGGCGGACAAACCGACTTGGCAAAACCGGTTTCGCGTTGACATGATTATTTGCTTTACAATAACGATTTATTTTTAAATGTGAGGTTAGAGAGGAAATTAGGATGAAAACGTTTACAAAAAAACGAAATTAGTTGTTAAAGCGGGTATAATACGTCCTTCACTTACCGGATCTTCAATAGCGGCCTCTCCCTCGTCTAATCCAGGTTCTTCATCGCCGGCGCCTGGGTCTTCAAGTTCTGAGTGACCCGGGTCTGAGTCCAGCAGAGACTCATCTGCCAGTCCGTTACCAAACTCCGCCATCTCCTGATTCCCGGTGGTCCGACGCGCCTCGTGGCTAAACTACAGGCCGCGACTCTCGCAGGGGGGAGCAAGAGAGAGGGGCAGGGGAGGGAATAAAAAAAACGGCGGAAAACGCCGCTCACTAAAGTTAAAATGGGGAATAAAAGCCCGCCTCGCTTCTGCTGGAGCTCAAACGTGTCCTTCAGCGAAAAAAAACCCCCAACACTATTTATCCAAATATAAATAGGGTTCACTTAGTCAATATGTCGCACTTACTACTCTATTTACATTAGAAGACAAATTCAGAAAAGCAAATGTGTATTCTTCGCGAGGGCTCGTGTGCTCCAGAACAGAAATGGAAGCCGTGGGCGGGGATTCTGAGCACTGCAGGCGCACTATCGAGAGGTGATTGGACAATTCCGCCCTTTAGACACGCCCTCTCAACGTATCGAGAACAGGTATTGGTGTTCTCTTGGGATATTTTACTGCGCTCGCCGCTTAGACTTTACAACAGCGACTGTGATTGGATGAAAGTAGTGTCATTCACGGCTCACAGACCACCTTTAGATTGCAACGGTATTTCAATCGGATTAGAGCTACTATGCAGTGTTGCCATGTTTCCACAATATATTCCACTTGGTCGTTTGACTTGTATTTTATGTAAAGTCACTTATAAATACTTTTTTTTTTTTTAAATAAAACTTATTTCCAGAATATAGTCCCATATTTAGGCTTGCTACTGCTTGGCCCGAATAGTGCAATAAAGACCAAGCTGTTGAATATCAGGAATTAGATATTTTTTTCAAAGCCTCTCTTTTTGAAACTTTATATTTTACACATTGTAATTTTTATTTAATTTTGTTATTTATTTCTCTATTGTTCTCTGAATGTTTGTCATGTTGTTCATAAAAAAATGAATTAAGAAAAATATATGTATTAATTGAATTATGACTAGTGGTTGTTGTCAAATATCCCCACCTACTGTCCGAGTTGTACTCTACATAATGTAAAATTTCAGACTTTTTTGGTGAAATTTGTTGCACATAATGTGCTCATAAAAGAGAAATGTATTCACACATTCCGATGGTCAGTAGTAGTAGATGGTGTATGTGATAAGTGATATATATCCCTCTATAGTACACAATATGTTGTTTTTCCTGCTTAAAATTGGACACTTTAACAATATCGATAAACATTTTCATTCATTTATTTTTTAAAAGGTTTGTTGCCTCGAAGCAACATTGTACCACAATGGACAAATTGAAACATTTGACATTTTCATGTAGAAAAAGAAGAAATATATTTATTAAAAACATTGATTTTTTTAATCAGACACATGAATAAAGTTATTTTTAATGTATTACAAATTTCATATTTAATAAAAAAGTAACTGTTGCTCTCAGGCAACATTGTACCATCGTGGAACACTAGTATTACCAAATAACCATCATATCATCATGTTATCATATCCATCTGCCATATTGTCACTATGACCTCACCTTCCTCACCACAGTATGACCCCTTCATCAACTGCCAGTGCTACCTGTGTTTTATACCTTTTTGAAGTGCTATAGAAAATGTGCAGATAACATATGCAGATATAGTATGTGAATTGCTATTCTGATAATTGCATTACAAAATCATACAAAAATGCTAATATATTTAGATAATTCTAACTCTTTTTCTTACAAATATAAAAAACACTTTTTTTGTCCACTAAAACTTTTGATTATATCTAATGTAAAGTTCTTGAAAATACTTCTTTACTTACCAGTGAAGGTGAATGGTATTATTCATATTTTCTGTGGGTGATTAACTGGACACAAACAAGTGAAAAATGCACTTTTCAGTGGAGAAAATATGGAGCCATGTGACGTGCTGAGACAGGACAAAAAAAGGACCCCCGTGAGTCATGTGACCACTTTTTTTGCACTTTAATTGATTAGTATTTCAGTTCTTCTGCCCTGAGATAGGTTTGATCAATAAATTGGTGTCTTATTTTATTAAAAACAAACTAAAATAGACTATGTTGCTTAGAGGCAATACCGTACCATAGAGGGTTAATATATATATATGTATATTTTTTTTTTTGGCTTGCTTTTCAAGTGAGATCTGGCAACAATGCTACTATGCATACACTGGAATGCTGAAATCTTCAATGTAACTTAAACCATGGCCTCTGAAATTGTGTATTTGTTTTACCCATTATGAGAAATGAATATTGATAATCTCTAACGCGTAGGCTTTCTACTCTCAGTATTTTCATTTGATTGGCACATTAAGTTATACATCACTGAAGCCGACCACCTAACAGGATGGTCCATAATAATTATATTAAATAGTGCTGCTAATATGCAACTTAAGATAAAATATTAATATATCTACACATACAAATTCTAAGGGTAATTTACATAATGAAGAGAAACATCAATACATGAACTTCAGTTTATTTGTTTTCTGCATAAGAAAAAAGGAGAACCAACACAAAATGAAGGTACATTTGAGGGGAAAACAAGCTTAATCAATATTCTAATTTTTCATAACAAGACTGCCACCATTATCGTTCAATATTCATATCAATGACATCTCAAAGTCTGAGATGCCATTAAAACCGTTATGAATCAATAATAATCAAAAGTGATGAAAGTACTGAAAAATAGTAAGTAGTACAGTTATAACAAGTGATAATCAAGTGTCAATGAAAAAGTGAAAAGATAATATAAAAGCATTTCTCCATTTTCTACCTATATACTCTGAACAGTGCAACACCATGTGATCCCACGTCCTGTAGCACTGCACTACAACCCAGTCCATGTTCATTTCATATGAGCTACTTGACACTAATTTGAACAAAAACAACTTGTATTTGCTGGGATATACTGAAAACAAAATGTTTCAATGAACTTCAAGTGTTCCAAGTTGAGTTGTCGGAAATGCATTTAACTGTAGCTCATGCTTAAACCCTGGACTAGTTCAAAGTGTCAAGGCAGGGGAGCTCCTTTGTGGTTTGCGTTACAAACACTTCCAATCAAGATTGCTTTTTGGTTTCTTTAATGAGACAAAGCAAGAGAAAGAATAACTTTGGAATATCATTTTCTTAATATAGTTCATTAAAAAATCTTTTTTAGTTTTGCATTTTGTTAAAGTATTAATAGTATCAATAATAATATACAAAATAAACCAAAAAGGAAAATCGTCTTTAGTATTTCATGTCCTTCAAATCACACCTCCTGTTGCCCTGATGAATAGTTTCCAGGTCCACTAAAGCACCCTGTCTTCTCTCCAGGTGGGGTTTAAAGAAAAATACTTGAATCTACTCAGTATGAGCACTCGGTTTGCAAAAAAAACACAAAATGCTTAATGAAAGAACAAGAAAAAAAGATGACAACTCTCTCCCATTATTCTAAAATGCTTTTGCTTTTACCATAAATAAATGACTTTTGTGTTTAATTCTTATCGACAAGCTGGGGTTACTCTCTAAACTCAAACCAAACAAAATGGTTTATCTGAGGGTATAAAGTACATAATTTCAATGTTCCACAAATCCATATAAAATTGTGAGTACAGACTTGACTTTGGCTTCGTGCACAGCGGCTAGGTCTGATCCATTTTTTTTTTTGTCTGATTTAACTATGTGCAATGCAAACTCTTTAAAAATAACATTAAAAGCTGATTAATACTTCATTATAGTTTGACATACAGTAAGATTTTACCATACAACAAAACTGTTTATTTTGCGGAACACGAAAACCTAAAAAAAAAAAAAAACATGTTTGAGAGACTTTAAAAAGGGTCAAAGTGCTGTATGAGGACCATCTGACATCTTTAACGTTCAACGAGAGCTCTGCTGATGACTATAGGATTGTCATGATGGTTGTTCAAAAATAGCTATCATATTGTTAACGTCCTCGTTTTAATGCGTCTGGATTCAGAACACTCTCCCAAATTCTCCTTATTCCAGACTACACATTCTCTGTTTTATTTGTCATTTCTACTATTTCATCACTATCAACTGTTAGCATAATCTAGTCTTCTTTCAACTGAGCCAGAAGGAAAACTTCTGTTTACAGAATAAATTTCTTTGAATTAACAAGACTATTGAAGATAAATCAGCTTAGAAACGACTCTTCTATATTGGCTTTAAAACAGGCTAAAGACCACCCTGGCTCAAGCAAAAGCAGTACCACAAACATAATTGATAACCCAGAGCACTTTGGTTGAGTTTTTGGGTGCTTCATTACCATAGATTCTCCCAATCAAACAAAGTGTTATGTGTAAATGTGAGTAGAATATTACCCAACATAATAAGAGTTTGAACCGAGATGAAGTTGTGAAAAACGGACCATAATCACATAAGCATTAGCATGTCCATGATTACCATTTCAGTAGATTATTTATAGTAAAATGATGCTGTGGCAATAGGTCATTAAAAGGAGCCCTGTAAGTAAAGACTCTGTATAATAATGTCTCGCTGATATCCAAGGAGAGAGAGTGAAGATGGCCAGAGTCATCTGGGCCCAATCCAATTTTAGAGCCTCAAAAGAACATTAGCTTAAAAGACCAGCACCCTTTTTCTGTCTATTGAAAGCCAACAAGTCTAGTGGGTCCACAGACTACACCAGCTCCAATTCATTGTTTAGCTGGAGCTGCTAGCTGGTGATGGGGTAGAAGACTGGCTGGCAAAACCAGTAGACCCCGTACCAGATCCATTGCTGACCAACGATGCTTGCTGACCAAAGTTAGTGGTTCTCAGAGTGGCAAGATGTCGAGCAGAGAAGACATGGTCACGTGCTGCAGCCCTGGATTCGAATTCAACTCCACAGGCGTCGCACTTGCCTCTCAGAGTCTCACGGCCTGTCGTCTGGCCGATGGTGTATGTTGGAGTTGGTTCCACAACTGTCAGTTGTACAGGTTTGGGCAGGATGGGACGGTTGGCTCGGAGAGCATTGTATTGTAGGTAGCTACCCGAGCTGACATCTACCTTCTTGGAAGGGTCAATGGGATTAGGCGACTGTGTAAAGATGTAATGACAATGTCAGTTTCATTTCATTGCAGAAAAACAAAATGTTAAGTAAAATCAATAAAAACAGACAAAACTTCCTTATTGACCACAGGCTAAGTCAGGGGTCGGCATCCTATGGCACGCAGAGGGGTAACTGCTGGCACGTGAGCAAAAGCGAGAGAGGTGTATGCATTTCATTCAGATAAAGTACCTCGCACCTGCATACAGATCTAGATTTTGAAGTAATCATTTCCTCATATTAACACAGCTTGTTTTATTAAGGAGTTATAAATATTAATGTGTGAGAATTAAACTGCTCAAGTCAATTTAAGCACGTAGCTCTAACAAACAATATTTTCAAAAATATCTACTGATGGGCCGATTTCCGACTGCTTCGGAGCTTTATGAATCAAATCAGTGAATCGGAGCGCCAAAGTCACGTGATTTCAGCAGTTTAGACGTTTGATAGGAGATCCGAATCACTAATTCGAAACAAACGATTCATAAAGCTCAGAAGATTCATGAAGCAGGGTTTTGAAATTGGCCCATATGGATATTGTTGAAAAGTCGTTATTTTGTTTTTTTTGGGCACAAAATGTATTCTTGTTGCTTTATAATATTTAGAACCACTGAACTCACATGAACTGTTTCAAATATGTATTCAGTACCTTTATGGACCTTGAGAGTTTGAATGGCTTTGCTCTCAATAGAGGCCTCACTGAGCCATCGGATTTCATCAACAATATCTTAATTTGTGTTCCGAAGATGAATGAAAGTCTTACGGTTGTAGAACGACATGAGGGCGAGTAATGACATTATTTTCATTTTTGGGTGAGCTAACCTTTTAATGCTATAAATTTCAGAGAAATTCAATCAAGCTAATAGAGTCTTATTAAGCATTCCACACACACCAAATTCTGTTCATGTGTACCTGGTAATAAATGTACCCTAGAAAAAAAAAACATAACTGGTGTGCATCTTGAAACTAAACAAAAAGGCACTGACATATTTACAGATATGTTAGTGCAAGTTACTTTCAGTTAAAACAGCTAAAAACATGCATTTTAGTCTAGGACTAGCTTAAGCTTTGTCTGTGAAACTGGGGGTAAATTATCTTACCAGTGCAGTCTTTGATCTTGAAATTAGCTGATGATAAATAAAAAGAATGAAGCTCATATCTTGCTTTCATCGACATGAACTCAGTTGAATTTGCATGTAGCACGGGAATTGAAGATTAGATTTATATTTGTTTTGTGGAGACACACTTATGTTGCCAAGTGTAACAAAACAGATAGCTATCTGATCAGTAAAAACGCATGAATGACCAAGTGAAAATAGACCCCTTGGAAATCTGTTCTTCAAAGTCTAATTTAAACCTAAAAACAAAAAGTGTGACAAATTTAAAACACATTTTTAATGAAAAATTGCTTTAGAAATTTTTTATATTTCTATGCAAGCCATTATGAATATTTAAAATATGTTTATATGTATTTATACATATGAGGGTTGGGGGGTTGTGGCACAGTGATTAACTCGGAAACTTAATGGCACTTCGTGGAAATGGAAGNTAAACCTAAAAACAAAAAGTGTGACAAATTTAAAACACATTTTTAATGAAAAATTGCTTTAGAAATTTTTTATATTTCTATGCAAGCCATTATGAATATTTAAAATATGTTTATATGTATTTATACATATGAGGGTTGGGGGGTTGTGGCACAGTGATTAACTCGGAAACTTAATGGCACTTCGTGACAAAAAGGTTGCCGACCCCTGGTCTAAGTGCTCCAGTTTTTATGAAAAATAACCAGAAATGGAAGCAATTTTAGTAGTAAAATCATAGCAGCTGCCATTACTTTCCTGTGCACCATACACTCCTGTCCAGGAGGTGGCGGAAACAATCATCTGCTTCTAGGCATTAATGTAAAAGATTCAAGGACTGCGTCCCAATTCAGAGGCTGCATTCTTCAAAGGCCGCATTCAAAAGTTGATTGCATCACAGTGGTGGTGAAGGCTGTCCCAATTCGAAGGCTTTACTTAAATGCGACCTCGAAATGCGTCCTTCGTTTCCCGGACAACAAAGGATACAACAGATGGATCCTTCACAGCCTAGTCTACCCCAAAATCCATTGCGCACCGGTGACGACAGGATTTTTTGAGAAAAAAATGCTGGGTTACACTTAAATGCAAGTATTGGGTTTCACCTTACTCGAAGATCTAATGATAAAAAAAGTTTAAAATTAAAAAAAAAATTTAAGGCGGTTCAAATGCTGACTTATAATTCTTTATATAGTTTATACTCTTTATTATGTACATAAATGGACCAAGGTGACATATTTAGAAATGTGTTTTGTTTTCAGACAGTTGAAAATAACTTTCAAAAAAGTCCAGTACAAACGTTACTGCCGCTCATCAACGGCAGCCGTCACAGTTGTAGGCAACAAGAGCAATCCTCCGTAGGCTAGACCGTCCCATTTAACAATGCTCGGTCTGACCTTTGCGAACTTCGAAGGATGCAGCCTCTGAATTGGGACACAGTTAAAGAAAAATAAGTAAAAAAAGTAAAAAGTGCCACCTACTGTGTGAAGCGTAGATGCCGCACAAGAGAGAAGTGGCAGCACATGTTTTACTACTTACATTAGGGGATGAACGAAGCACTTAAATACCCAACCTGATTAAATTATCTCCTTTTGTTTAAAAGAACTAGATGCAAAGGAGATTAATGAAAATGTAATGCATACAGGTTTGGTATGACATGAGGTTGAGTAAATTTTGGATGAATTATTTCTTTAAAAAAGGCATCACCACTATGTCAAAGGAATTAATAAAATATGAATTAAAGATTACAATTTTAGTCTACTGCACCTGGCACATTTTTATAATGTGTCGCTATGACATGAGAAAGTACCTGGACACCTCTAAGGCCAAAGACATTGTAGCAAAATACTAAAATTAGACATGAAAACAGCTGCCATATTAGACAAAATGCCCGTACCATTTTCTCTTGCTGAAGCCTCCAGCGTTTCTCCTTGGCACGCGTATTTTGGAACCAGATTTGCACAACCTTCAGTGGAAGCCCAAGCTCTGTCCCCACTGCCTCACACTCCAGTGCATTAGGATGAGCACATGTCTCGTAGCATGACTGCAGGATGGACAGCTGAAGACAGTTCAGGTGAGTTCGAGGTCGTCTTGGGGTGGAGTTCTGCAGCAAGTAACTTGTTTCTTTTTGGTTTTGACCAGAGGATGCTGTAACCGTCACAGGGGATGGTGTGGTGGGCGTGGTGGTAGTGGGTGTAGGTCGCTGTGAGCTTAAGCCTAATTGTTCTCTTGAGAGGGTGTTGATCTTGAATGGACCTTTCTGAGACCAATATTTGAGCCCATTGTGTTTCTGAGTTGCCAAGGCAGAAGATTTGTTAATTGGCGTAGGGGACAATTTTGGCACCATGTGGCTGGTAGTCCCAGACTCGACCCCTCCTCTGTAATCGTCGTCATCATCATCAGTACGGTCTGACTCGGCTTGTACCTCTTCAACCTTCCTTTTCGGAGCAGATCGAGATGTAGGAATCCCACTGACTAGCAGAGGAACTGCAACTGGAGTGGCCACTGTCTTGGGAGCTATTTTAACCATTGTAATGGGTGTTGCTTCTGTTTTGGTCTTGTGAACTAATGAAGGACTGGTGGACACAACGGTGAAAGAGCCTGTCTGATTTGGTCTACTTGGACCTTGAATGGGAATTTTTGGGGGCTCCTTGACCTCCTTCACCTTATCCGTCTTTGGAGGAACATTTACAGTTTGGGGCTTTGCAGAGACCCAGCCGGTTGAAGGACTTGGGTTAGGTTTAGGTGGGGTTGAGAATATGGGCTTCGAGAGTGGCCAGGTGAACTTAATGAGTGGTTTCCCAACAGCCGCCAAAGTGCCATCACTGATAAAACGGACCTCTCCCTTTCGCTCCCTAGCCCTCATATTCTGGAACCAGATCTGAACCACTTTCTTTGGAAGATTTACCCACTCAGATATTTGTTCAAATTCATGCTTTCCTGGGTTTGGATCTTTGAAATAACATCCATAGAGAATATCAAGCTGATCAGCATGGATGATGGTCCTGGACCGTCTCATGTCCCTGAACCGTCTGACTTTTGGCCTCTTTTGCTCCCGCTCTTTTTCTCGTTCCTTCTCTTTTTCCCTTTCTATGAGTGATGTGCTAACCTTTTCTGCTGCCCTCATGTACACAGTGCTAGTCTTAGCCAAATTATTGCGATTAGTTAAAGTACTGTTATTGGAAGCAATGGCAGGATCTGGCTTCACCTGAACAACGATGAGACCTCCATCTGTAGGAACCCCAACAGTCGCTGGTCTCAATCCCAGACCATCAAGCAAATGACTTTTTTGTATGGAGAACTTGTTAGCTGGGGAGACAGATGATGTTGATGATATTGTAGAGCTGTGGTTTTTCCCCATACTTAGATCCAAAGCAGACTCGCAATCACTACCGTTAGATAAGAAGGAGTGTGTAAGAGAGGTGGTTGCAGGTGCTGCTCCAGGACTTCGAGTAACTGCTTGAGTGTTTGAAAAGGTCATTTTACCCCGATCTCCTTCTGAAACACCTACCCCAATAACTGATGAAGGAAGCGAGAGTACATATGGACTGTATAACTGGGTGGAAAGTGGAGCCAATGACAGGGAAATGGGCAATGACTGCAAGATGCCAGTTGGAACACCCTGGTGATCAACTGCAACTGAAAGAGGAGTAGGAGGGTCAGCTTGCGCTTCCAACTGAAGATCAAGATCTACATCTTGCTTCTCTCGCTTGATCTCCACCTCTTCCTTGTCAATCTCACTCTTTCTTTTTTTCCTTTTCATACTCTGTTCATCATCATATTCATCCTCTGCATCCGAGAGGAAGACTGTAGTAGAACGAAGAACCTTTCCACCACCACTTGACCTTTCAGCTGTTGGCTCTACCTGTGAAGACTGTTTGATTGGGCTACCTGACTCTTCCCTCATAGAGCTGCTTTGACTTTCTTCATCAGTCACGATAACAGACGTGTAGAACTCTTCATTTTCAGAGTCGGATGTCAACAGCAATTCTCTTGGGCTGCCCTTACCAATTCTGTGTCGTTCTGCACTACTGGAAAGGTCAATGGCATGACTGCCTGTCGCTGATGGACTGTGTTCATCTTCACCCTCATCTATCATTAAATTACCTTCTTCTTCCTCCATACTTCTGTCCAATTCATCATGGAAGCTGTCTAATCTTTCCCTATCTTTGGATTGCCGGGCATCTAAAAACCACTTGCGTACCTCTTCTCCACTTAGCCCTACCTCCCTGCCGAGGGCTTCACAGTCCTCCCGCTGAGGACTAGATGTTTCAGCATCATCTCGTGACTCTAAAAAGGCCCACAGAACCTGAGACTGGAACTCAGTGAGCACAGACCGTCCTGAAGACAAGAGTGGATGAGCTTTAGCACTTCTATGGCCTGAAGCTCTTAAGGCAAAATTAGTGTTACGAAAGGTACAGTTAACAGCACCAGAGCTGTTAACGGGATGTGTATGGCTGAGACCTTGGTTTGGATCCATAACACATGACAACGAACTATCACGCCGAAGGACTGAGGCCACTGAGGATTCAGTTACTTTGGAGTTTGCATCATCCCCCTGACACACCTTTTCACTGGTCCTCTCGACTTCCATTTCACTTTCTTCTTGCTCTTTTTCATCACATGTTGTGCCGTTATCCACCATTTTCTCACTCTGCTCTTGTGTTTTCTCAACCTTAATACAGATCTCTTTTTTTAACCCATCAATTTTCCAGTCCTCTTCAGCTTTTAGTGACATTTGCTGATTGCAAGGCTCTACTTTTATCTCATTGTGTACTCTCAAGTCTGCACCCTTGTCCGCTGTCTTGTTGGTCTCCTCTAAACTCATTTGAGTGGTGGTTGGGAGGCCAAATGCAGCCCACTGACTTTGTAAGCCACTGAGTCTTTGGGCCAAGAGAGCCTGTTGTGCAGCACTGAGACCAAGAACTGGCACTGCCTGCTGCAAAAGCTGGTTTGGAGACTCTGGATTCTGGCCCTGGATTTGAGTTTGGAGTCCATTCAACACCAGGGGCATGAGCATCTGAGGCTGGGGTATAAGCTGCGGGGTAGCTGCCCCTGGTGTTGCAGATGTCCCAGTCGTGAAGAGAGGAGGAAGAATGGAGTGTGGGAGAGAATTTGGGCTGGAAGTCAGGAGAGTGAGAATAGCAGACATGGCTTGTGCGGAGGCCACCGGAGAAGTAAGTAATGAGGGAGCTAGCTGAGGCTGCACCTGCTCTCCGTCTTTGGTTGTTACTGCTGATGGAGTCAGGTTTGCTTGGGTGACACAATTGCTGGTGGAGGCGTTAACTAACTGTGTGGTGCTTCCAACAGTGGTCGCAGCCAAGTTTGTAACCATGGTTCCAGTTCCTGTATTTGCAGTGGAACTAGGAGTAGCATTCCCCGCACTCCTGCTGCGACTCTGGTGCAACACAGATTTTAAATGACTTTCCAGGGTGATGGCATGATTGTAGGAGACACGACAGACGGCACACTGGTATGGTTTGTTGGAGACATAAGGTCTAGCCAGAAAAGGGGTTGAGTCACTGTCTTTCACCGTCCCGGTTCTCATCCTCTGAATATGGGTGGTTGAATTATAATGAACACTCAAAGCCGTTCTAGAGGGAAATGACTCCAAACACGCATTACACTTGAATGGACGGTTATCACCTTCAGAAGCTACACTGTTTTTACAGACGGATCTGCCATTGCTTATAGAAGCTTCTGATGTTTTTACAGTTTGCTCCACATTGTCCTGATCTGACTCCAGGCCACCCATGTCACTTTCTTCATTTCTCCCTGCCTCCAGCTCTTCATCCAGCCGTTTTTCCTGAGAAGAACCACCCTTGTCACCTGCATCTGTAGGTTCGCTCTCATTTTGGGAAGCCATTGAGGGGGACTTTGTGTTCTCTAAATGTTTCTGCTGAGATGTCTCATCTAATGAATTGATAAAAAATAAAATTCAATGTTAGTGACCACTTAACCAAAGTTAACCAAAAAGCTAAAGGTAATAATAAATGTATTAAGATGAATTGTAATGTATGTGTATGAATCCATAAATCAATGATTATTTGAGCAATATTATAGAATAGGTAAATAAATTAAAATGAAACTATACAAAATATCATAGAGCAGGCATAAACTGCAACATTCGTTTTACCCCCGGTCCATCCCTCACCTTAAAAAGCTTGAAAACCGTTATGTTCAAATATAGAACAAAAATCAATTGTTTGGATTTAAAACAACCAGTACAATGTAAAAAATTAGCAACAATTTTTACTCTTTTTCTCCAATCCATCACGTCCAGGAGTCAGCATGAATACGGAATACTTGTGGGGGCCACACTCAGTAGGCTACAACATACAGGTGGTTCATTGCCATGGAAACTACTGAAGCAAGGTGGTCACCAACACAGACAATTGTGTGTCCATTGGTGCATAACCTAAGCCTGGTACCAATAACACTGGAACCCAGGATCTTAGTACTGGGATAGTGTTAAATCACTCTGGCACAAATGCAAACACTTAAAAAAAAAAAACTTTATAGATGATCAAAACTCACCTGCATCATTTTGGGCTTTGGATTCTTCATCTTCAGCAATGGAAGTGCGCTTTGGAGCAGCCTTATGAAAAGAGAAAAACCAATTATTTACTTCAAAAGCAAAAAAAACTAGTTTCACTGACAACACAACCAATGTCATTACTTTCATAAAAAAGAAAAAGAAAGAAAAAAAAAGTCTGTGCCATCAAAACGTATGTAATGACATTGCAAAACATTACTAACATTTTTTTCCAAAAAGTGCAGTCCATCTTTGTAAATATACTCACAATATCCAGTAACTTATCAAGGCAAGCAGGGAGGACACTGTGTTTGTCCGTAAGGTGATGAGAGAGATTCTCACGGTCTGGTTGACTTTCTTGACATAGAGGGCATAACCACATTGACCCCCTCTTACTGGCACCTCCCAGAGTTTCTCCTGGCTCCTCCTGTAACAAAAAAAGTGGTATTTATTATATGCAATAATATTTTATCAGACCTGAGTAAAGCAAATATTTTAGTACTCATTTATTTTCAGAATTCACAAAATAATTTTTTTTAATTATATTTTATAGAATGTAATTATACATTCTATAATGTTTCCAATAATGTTTAAATCCAGAGAAATAAGCAATTTTACCAGGACACGGACCATGTCCGTGCGTCGCCTATCAATGACATCATACCCGCGTTACCCTCGATTTTATTTTGTAGAAACCATGGAAAAACCAAAGACGCTTTAATATATTATGTGTTTTATTAGACAGGTGAGCAACTGTTTGGATACATTCATTGCCAGAAAACTAATCATTGTTATATAGCTCAGCACAGTAAGTCTTATTGTTTAAATCTCATTTTCTTGATTTAACGTGAGTACCATGTTTTACCATGCCTAATATCGATCTAGCTTACTGCAGTATGCAACAAGAGTCTCAAAGTAGTTGCCGAATGAACGCACAGAGTAGCATTATAACAACTTCCAACACACAAATGTATCTAACATGATACATAAGCACTGCGTTACCCCACGTACGCATGACCGGAAGAAGCGGACGTCTGCAGCATAATAAAAGCTCCACTGCTCTCGAGCCATGTTTTGCGCTTGTCTCACATTAGCAATCGCTCCAAGCGGCCTTGTTCCACTCCAATGGCTTTCAGCCACACCCTGCTTCATACTACAGTAATGTTAATAAATCTTTAATACACTAGCTCATCCATGAATAGAATTTATTCCTGAGTCCCGTCAGATTCTTTTCCACCAGCTGTAGACATGAAAACAACACCTCCCATGATTCCGCGAAATCAAGACGTCATTGCGTTGTTTTGAATAAACGACCTATAGCGGCAAAAACATTACATATTGTGCCTTTAATGCATCAGTGACCTGAAATTAATGTGAAATTAACAAATACATGAATTAAGTGCAGCACTTATCAAAGCTAAAGTCTTAAAGGGTTAGTTCACCTAAAACTGGAAATTCTGTCATCATTTACTCATCATGTCATTCCTAACTTTCTTCTGCAGAATGCAAAAGAAAATGTTCTAAAGAACACTGGGGTGCAAACAACATTAGACCCCACTGAAACAGATATTTTATCTATATTTTCCACAGAAGAAAGTCAGTCATATAGGTTTGGATTTAGAATGACATGAAATGAGTAAATGACGACAACTAGCCCTTTTTTTAATAAAAATGAAAAAAATAACGCTTAGAATAAGTATAGATTTATAGATGTTATCTAATGCAATAACATTCTTCATGACATTGCATGTATTATGTCTATTGTACAGTCAGTTCTAAAATAGTTCTTCAGTTCACATAAGCTTAATCATCAAAACTCTAAAATATACTTTAAGAAACGCAACAATTGTCTCAATCTGATTAATTGGGTTTGATGTACACTTTGACACTATAAAAAAAACAAAACAACAACAACATGCATGCGATATATATCACTCAACAACCCCCTTCATCTATCCCAGTATGTTCACAATAAGGTCTGACATTGTGACTTGTAGTTATTTATATAGGCCATACAAATTACAATCTGTGCTATGCTCTTGTGCAAGACATCAAATCTGATTCACAGATGCAGTTATGTTCTTTCTGCTAGACACAACATAACAAATCTAGACCACCGATACCTTGTGGCCTGTTTATAAATCATGCATTTGAATGCACATTACTTTATTTAAGGCATCCCATGTTGATCAAATCTGATAAGCAGAAATCATGCATGCATTTATCAGTTCTGCAATAACTAGGCTATTTAACGTCAGAGGAGGCCTAAATGTTGACCTTGACTAGTCTTAATATGCTGATATGGGTGAAATTTGTCAACATGTTGCCCCTTGTGAACAAGGCGACATGGGCTGTAAATAACAGATAATGGGTGAAAATCCCATGGGATGTTAATGACAGTAATGTCTCTTTAAAACAATAACCCAAATAAATAAATAACACATACGTCGAAATCAAAGACAAACATCTTAATTCACATCTTAACGACTTCATTTCGCGAATGCATGCAAAATTATTTAAATTACACCGTTTCTGCCTTCGTTTTTACATGCCACTGTCAAGTAACGAACAGACATCAAATGCCAACAGTGCTACAATGCCACGCCAATTAGCTTCCCTGCTAGACTGAAAACATGCACTGAATCCTCAACACAAGTACTATTAACTTCTCCTAAAAGTCAAAGACAGACGAACCCACACGCCGCGGGACACTACCGTTCGACAGCGAGCTCATATGGCCGCCATAACTCTTGATGATTTCGTTAATTAACCCACAGCCTAATTAGCAAGACCCGTGTGCTGTTGAGTCAATTTGAAACGGAGAGCTTTAGCCTGCCTCGCTAACACGCACATACACACACACTCCCTCTCTCACTCCAGTGTAATCATGACAAATACCCCATTAAAGTGCATTGCACTGCAGTCTCCTGCCCCAATTACCCCTTTTTCCAACTTTAATCGCTGCAAAGCGACTGATTTTAACGATTTCTTACTTGAAAGGTGATGTTAAAACAAAAGAAGCCGTTTTCTCATAAACATTCGTGGCACTTCACATGGCTAACGCAGCTAACAACACTCAACAAATTGGTCAACTAATTATGTATCGCGTATCAAGCCACAAATCGCCCACAAACTTCTCAAAGACACAGAATTAGAGCTGCGAGAATAAATCACACGGTAAAACATTCGCAACGGTCGAGATGCTGCAGCCCAAGTCTGCTTTATTGCGCTAATTGAATTGTGTAAATAGGCTTTCGGCTCTCAGATGTAAAACCTCGGGCTTGATTAGTTCCTCGCCCCCCTGATTGTGGCCTGTTGGTCGGGCATTGAGACATTCCCCGCCCGCCGTCCGCTGCACAGCGGAAATTGCGGCCTACATCGACTAAGCTATTTAATTAATGAATTTGGGTTGCTCCATACAGATGTGTTAAAAAACAAGCCGTTTGCCATCCCCCTTCGGCATTAATCTAACCCATTACCTTGCATCTGGCGGTCTAAGTTCCTCGTTCAGTATATAATGTAGATATTGAGCATCATAAGTGTGTTTTAATAATTGTAGAACGCGGTAATTAACGATGGATGAAGCGCATTGCTGCTCGAAAAGAGCGACGTGCAACACAACGAGCAGCGAAAGGGGGTGGCGGGGCCAAAATGAGAGACCGAGGAAGAAAAGTTTGGATTTTAACACTCGAAATCCAACTAAATATTCGCAGTGAAATGCCATGCATCAAATTATCTGTCGTGCTCAGGACGCGGTGAGATCCGCATCGCCCCCACGATCGCAACTTCTTGATCAATTCGGCGTCAACATCGTTTAATTAACACTAAAGCAATTAGCTAAGGCTTTTACCTGCATGGTTGGGACTCCAGCACACGCTTCCTCTCGCTCTTTAAAACTGAAAAGTTTTGTCTCTCTCTCCCTCCCTCACTCACTCACTCACTCCCTCCGTCCGTCCTCCCTCTCTCTCTCGTTCACTCTTGCATTGCTCTCCTCTAGTAAACACACGACAGCTCCCCCAAAAGCTGACTGCTCACTCTCTCCAAGAATGTTCCTCTTCCCACTAACGGTTCGACTCAACACACCTAAAAGCATGTTGGAACAATGTTGTTATTCGGTCATCAATTCAATTATTTGTTACTTTGTTTATAAAATCGTCTTTAACACTGTAGAGGTGAAGTATTAAAAACATACAAGGCAAATGAGAGAAAAGTTTAAATAAAGGTGTGTACATAAATCATTAATAAATATATAATATTATTTATTAATTTCTTATTAATTAATTAATATTTTATGTAATTAGTGATATTGCGTTAATAATTATTTGATATGTAATAAGCAAATAAAATATGTTTAAGCTAATAAATGTGTATAAACAAAGAATATTAAGCAATTACTTAAAAGAAACACCAAAACATAAAAATATATACAGAATATTTGTAGTCATTGCTTAATATCCACATATATTACTATATTACAAGTACAATACAT